>CM021733.1:90470078-90490129 GCA_011075105.1 Heteronetta atricapilla
CCCCCCCCCCCCCCCCGCCATATCTCTATAAATGAGATATTCATAGAGAGAATTTTACTTCATTGGAAGCCAGAGGAATATTAGTCTCTTTCATGTTGTTTCTGCTTTCCCCCAAATGTCCACCTGAAAAATGAAAAAATAAAATAAAATCATTGTAATTAATTAATCTAATTAATTAATGTCATTTTTTTTCTGTCTAAACCCTTAATAACTTTACCTGAAATCAGGGATTCACATGAATGAGTATCTCCTTTTAGAGATGAAATATCTCATCTCTTAATGTCCCTAGAGTGGTAAAGACCCTGGCCTGAGGGCAGGGGGAAGAACCTCTCTTATAACATCTGTTGGTATAAAACATTAAACTCTGGTGTAACATCTTCGCTTACCTTCTTTTACAATTGATATATGTGTGTATGTGGATATTTGTTTTGTATCAAAAATTGAGGCTTATTATAACAAAAATTCTAGATCTTCCAAGGGTGAGAGAGGAAAGGAACAATACTATTTTCCTAGAGCACTCTTCTGAAGGATCTCTGGGTCTCCTAAAACTAGTTTGAAGAAAGAATCTGGAAAAACAA
Organism: Heteronetta atricapilla; assembly: GCA_011075105.1. NCBI lineage: Eukaryota > Metazoa > Chordata > Aves > Anseriformes > Anatidae > Heteronetta > Heteronetta atricapilla. The sequence continues at coordinate 90,470,657 of CM021733.1, forward strand.
GAGAAAGGCCCACTGATAAACTGACCTCTCCATAAACTCCACTATCAAAACATGAAATAAAATGCCTTCTGGGTGACATATGCCAGACCAACCGAAGAGGTGCAGGAGGTGCCAGGTCGTGCACTTGGGATGGGGCAACCCTGGCTATACGTAGAGACTGGGTGACAAAACGCTGGTGAGCAGCCCCTCAGAGAGGGATATGGGGGTCATGGTTTACAACAAGTTGAATATGAGCCAGCAGTGTGCCCTGGCAGCCAAGAGGTTCAACCATATTCTTGGGTACATCAAGCACGGCATTGCTAGTCGGTCGAGGGAAGTGATTGTCCCATTCTGTGCTGGTGCTGCCTCTCCTTGAGTACTGTGTGTAGTTCTGGGCACCACAGTACAAAAAGGATGGAAAACTGTTGGAGAGTGTCCAGAGAAGGGCTACAAAGATGGTGAAGAGCCTAGAGGGGAAGACGTATGAGGAGCGGCTGAGGTCACTTGGGCTGTACAGCTTCCTCACAAGGGGTAGTAGAGGGGCAGGCACCAATCTATTCTCTTTAGTGACCAGTGCTAGGACCCACAGGAATGGTGTCAACCTGAGGCAGGGAAGGTTTAGGCTAGACATCAGGAAGAGGTTCTTCACTGAGAGTGTTGTCACATGCTGGAACTAGCTCCCCAGGGTAGTCATGGCACCAAACCTGTTGGAGTTTAAGAAGCGTTTGGACTGTGCATTTAGTCACATGGTCTGAAATTTAGGGTAGACCTGTGTGGTGCCAGGAGTTAGACTCGATGATCCTTATGGGTCCCTTCCAACTCGGAATATTCTATGATTCTATGATTCTATGATTATGATGATCACAGTAGACAGAATACTACAGCTGTACCAGCAGAAGGCTTAGCCACCTTTGTGGATCCCTTATCTATTCAGATTTGGGACCAAACAAGTAAGCCACTTCAGTAGCCATTGGGAACCAACACTGAAATGATGACTCATATGTCATACGCAGGATGTGGGGGAATTAATACTTCCACTCATATATGCTGCCAACTCTAATATCCTCCTACTTAGATACGTGATATTTTATCCTCTTTTGCCTCACTCAGAGAAAAAATAATAATAATAATAAAAAAATAAAAAAATGAGGCTCTCCTCCTAATCACCTCTTAATATTACTTACATTGGTGCTTTTTTGTGACTTGCCAATGTATTTGGTTTACATGGCAAACTTTTGGTAGCAAGGGTCTGCAGGGATGGCCTCTGTGAGCAGCACCCAGCAGCTGCCCCATGTCAGATCAGAGCCAGCTCCAGCCAGCTCCAAAAGGGACCCACTGCCAGTCAGAGCCAACCCAATAAGTGATGCTGTTTGTGCCTCTGCGAGAGAAGATTTAAGAAAGAAAGAAAGAAAAAAAATGCTGTGCAACTGCATCTGGGAGAGCGAGGAGTGAGAATCAGCCCTGCAGACCCCAAGGTCAGTGCAGCAGGAGGGCAGGAGGTGCTCCAGGCAGAAATTGCCCTGTGGCGTGTGGAGAGGCCCCTGGTGGAGCAGGCTGTCCCCCTGTAGCCCATGGGTCCCACATGGAGCAGATCTCCATGCTGCAGCCCATGGAGATGTTTGCTCCTGAGGGATGGACCCTGTGGTAATGACACAAGACCCAAATAAATGTATACAAAATTTCCACATTACATTTCCATTTTATATTTTTATTTTGGTGGTGGTAGTTTGTTTGTTGTTTGTTTTGTTTTATTTTGTTTTTAATACACATATATGTTTTTAATATCTAGTGTCTCTGTGCACCTGGATGGACAGGAAAATTTTGCCAATTTGCTGAAAATGCATGTTTGATTTACCCAAATATTTGTTCTGATGGAGCAACTTGCATTGATATGAGCCAACTGGGAGAGCAACCTGTGTTTCAGTGTTTGTGTCCTCATGATTCCACAGGTAAGGCATATACATGTCATGTAGAATTCTATAGTTCCATTGACTTTCAAATATTGAAGTACAGGTATGCTGAATTTTCAAAAATAAGGAATAGAGAAGTGTTTGGTACAATAATCACAACTCTGTATTTTCTGTTCTCTGATGCTTAGGACATCTAAATTAAACTTTCAGGTTACATTTGAACCTTCATATGAGGGTAAGAACAGACCCTGAGCAGGTTTTAACTCCAGGTGAAGACACTAAGTGTATATGTGTGCATGTGAATTATAGATTTAACTAGTGGAAAGACTGGGAGTGTGTTAGCTCTGTATCAGCCTATATTTTTTTGGATAACTTTAGTTAGCTAAGAGCTGCATCCTCCTTATATTTCAGTTCCTTGGTGGACACTCAGTGACTTATACAAGCCAGTTTGGGGTGGGATTAACTGATTCACTTTACTTAACTTTAGAAGTCTAATGTAATGTGAGACCTAGTAAACAAATTTTCCAGGCTCTCTCTATACTCAGTGGGAAAGAATTTTCAGAGGGGAATAAAGACCACCTGTATTAGATATCTGTTAGTTGTTGAAACACTTTTTTCAGGAGTGTTTTATTCTACTGGATATAAAGGAAGCCTAGAAAAATAGCTTAGATTAACCACCTTGGGTTTTAGCTGGCAGGGAAAACAATTTCAATATTTTCCTCCAGCCTTATCCTCTAAATAGAACCAGAACCTCTGACTGAAGTAGATTCTACAATACTTTAAAATATTTGGTGAAGGAGAGCACTGAAAGAGAGGTATTGCATGTGATTCACTCCAATTCTAGGTAAAATTAAGGAAACATACATTAGCTGTATACATATAAATTTAAATATAAGTGCCAATAAAAAAAAAAAAGGTTAAATAAAAGGTTAAATAAAAAGGAAGGAAGGAAGGAAGGAAGGAAGGAAGGAAGGAAGGAAGGAAGAAAGAAAAAGTAGAAACAATATTTACTACAAAAATAAAATAAAATTAGTATAAATAAATTATAGTAATATACAGATGAAACAGATTTCAAATATACCGCCATTGAAAAAGAACCTCAGTAATAACTATCATCTAGTCTTTTCATTTCCACCTTGTCACTTTTATGATTTGCTTTTGTTATGCTTTTTGACATAACAACCAAAACTATGGATTTGTTAATAGCAGTACTATTTCACTAGAACACCTCAAGGCTTTTGAGGTGGTAGTAAGGCTTCTACTTAAAAATATAAACCCCAAACAAAAGTTTGTCAGACAATATTAAACCATAATAAATGTATGCAATCAAAACAGTTCAGCCTTACTAAACACTGAGTTACAACTGGGTTCAAGTGGAAGTGACTTCAGTGTTGAGTCCCATCCTACCTTCAGGTCAGTACTCTTTCCTTTGTGGGATCCCAATTTAAGAGATTCTTTGTATTGTAATAATTTTATTTTCTTTCTTTTCTTCTTTTTTATTTTTTTATTATTTTTGCTTTTTAATAATGTCGCTTTTTCAATCTTGTAAAAAAATAACGTCATTTTTCAATCTTGCATTTTTTATTATGTTTATTATTTCATTTGTGTGCCTGGGAAGGAAAGAGGGAAAGACCATTTATTGATTATTTTGGCATGTTTACTCAACTCAGAATTACATAGCATCTGCAACCACACAGGATGCTGCAGTTTCACATCTAATTGTTCTAATATATGTCTATGTCTATAAACACTACAGCAATAGCCTTTGCATTAACACTTAAATCATATTTGGGGTAGGTTTGTCTTAGGAAAAACAAAGTATGATATGGTGTAACATTCTCAGCTCTGAAATGCCACACTTAGACTTAAAAAATGTCAAAAGCGAAGTCAAGTTAAAAGCATTTCATTTTGGTGTCATATTATTTAATGAAACCTCTGTAGAAATTTAGTATATACACACAAATGTGATTTTAAAGTACGATTTTAAAGTACTTTTATATTTATATGTAAAATACATTTCAGATAATTGACTTAGAAAAAAAATGTGTTTGGTTTTAAGGCTAAAAGGGTAGAATAAAAATGTTATAAAATACAGTTATTTTGGTGAATAGATGTCATGACTTTTGCATTTGATTTCCTTGAACAGTTAAATCCGTATTTTTCCTTACAATTCATTCTCTTCTCTGAAAGTGGATAAAAACCTTTGTTATCTACAAAGTACATGTAAGCAACACAGCATATGACATTGAAATGAAACAATCCTTGTCAGCGATTTCTCAAGTTTTGCAGACCAATTGTCCTTGAAGAAGCTTCCTCTAATTAATTACTAGCTTTCCTTGTGTGTAGAGCAATCATATTGGCAGAAATTGATTGGGCATGTTAAACACTTAATTTAGTTGGTAGAAAAATCCTTTAATTAAAATAATCTTACTGCTACTAAAATGAACTGCATCCCAGGCAAACTCACAGTTCGGAATTTAAAGTACGCCTTCAATAACATACCTACTCCTCATATTCAAATTTTCTTTTTGGAAGAATCATTAAAAGCATTCACAGAATTATCCACAATTTATTGTTTCTCCTTCTTTCATTGTTCTATTGAGTTAAAGCAGGGTTACTAATTTCCACAGGTATATTGGAAACATATACACAGACATGAATGAAATTTACACTACTGAACTGTGTAGGTGGTTTGAGACAGACTTGTGTAGAAAGAATCATTGATGCCATAATAGCTAATCATAGAATCATAGAATAATTAAGATTGGAAAAGACCTCCAAGATTTTCTGGTCCAGCTGTCCCCCTACCATCAATATTACCCACTAAACCATGTTCCTAATTACCACATGCAATATCCGAGACAAGAAGATATGACATATAAAAATTCCTAAATCTTTCATTTCACAATCCAGTTAAGATAATACTTATACTAGTGAATAAAACAATGATATGGCCTGATCTAACTGGTTCTCTCTGGTCATATACACATTTAAAAATTATTTTATTCTCTATAACAGAATTACTATACCCCAAACTGCCTGTTAAGAGTCTTAATGAAGCTAACACACAAATTGTGCTTCAGCATTGTTTAAGAGGATACAGGAACACCCCTGGAAGTGTTCTAAACATTTAACAGACTTTTACTTGGTATTTTTTAATTTACTAGATTTAGATAAATTTTATAGATTTAGCCCTATAGAAGGCCTTAATGACACATGTATAGGGGCATTGTCTTTCCCCAACACAATGAACAGGTTAAGAAGCAGAGTCTGGAAAAGACCATCACAGGATAATTGATGGTCTGACGGTCCTCAAAATCACAGCAGATATTGGATAACATGATCAGGTCCCTGCTATGGAATAATAATATTTTATTCTTTCTCAGTTCAATAAATTGTCCAGTAAATTTGGATAAGGTCTTTATTTCATGTTGATGTTCAGTGGAAGATTTTATAAGTCTCAAAACCTTCAAATGGATAAAAAGAAGGTTCTATATATTCCTTCCCTAGCTCTATTCCCTGAGCTAAAGGTGAGCTGGTAAAAGAATTTTCATAGCATCATGGGAGGTTCCTACATCACAGAAGTGTAACTGGAATTATACTGAAGTATATATCTCAGCACCAGATGCTGTCATTTTAAGCTTTGTTCACTGCACTTTAGGTGTTTTTACTTCAGTCACGTTTAAAAGAGAAATTGTTGGTGCACACAGATTCCAAAGACTGAACTTTGAAATCAAGACTACAGATTGAAATAATGGAATAAAAGAAAACACTTGCCAAGTATTACTGAAGAATTCACTCAGAATACCTATCTTCCTTTAAATGAAGAAAAACAGAACTGACTCCTTTGCAGAGGATTCAGTTTTCTGTTTAAGAATTTTCAGTGATAACTGACAGGGCAAAAATAACCACTGTAACTCACAGAGTCACAGAATCACAGAATTTCTAGGTTGGAAGAGACCTCAAGATCATCGAGTCCAACCTCTGACCTAACACTAACAGTCCCCACTAAACCATATACCTAAGCTCTACATCTAAACGTCTTTTAAAGACCTCCAGGGATGGTGACTCCACCACTTCCCTGGGCAGCTCGTTCCAATGTCTAACAACCCTTTCGGTAAAGAAGTTCTTCCTAACATCCAACCTAAAACTTCCCTGGCGCAACTTTAGCCCATTCCCCCTCATCCTGTCACCAGGCACATGGGAGAACAGACCAACCCCCACCTCGCTACAGCCTCCTTTGAGGTACCTGTAGAGAGCAATAAGGTCACCCCTGAGCCTCCTTTTCTCCAGGCGGAACAATCCCAGCTCCCTCAGCCACTCCTCATAGGACGTGTTCTCCAGGCCCCTCATCAGCTTTGTCACCCTTCTCTGGACTCGCTCAAGCACCTCGAAGCAACTCAATCTCTAGTACTCTTCAACAGATGTCTAGAAATATTTCCTGTTATTTAAAATGACGTTTAGAATAGGATGTGTCTAAATAACATTAGATAGAGTTAAAGGTAAATGGCTTCAAGCTAAGGCATGGGTTTTTACAAAGATCGTTTACCTAAGAAGACAGCAAGCTGAATTATTTGAGAGCACTGAAACAGCAGTGTTACAACTCCATCTGAAGCTAACTAAACTAACTTTACTAACTCCAGTGTATAATAAACTGAAATAAAAGGATAGAGCAGTAAACAGTCCAAACATAAAAGGAAGACATTAAACCAGGCTGCCATACTTTGAGGCAGATAAACTCTAGAGTACTAAGAGAGGAATGATGTCAGATGTACCATACTTCTGTGAACTCCAGGCAGACTGGTACCTAAAGGCAGGTTAAGTCAATATTTTTTCTCACATCTTGATTTCCACAAGAAATACTGAACCTACTGAAATTTTTATTCTGGAAACATTTTTTTTTTTCATTTGGCATGCAGCAATTGCACAAAAAATACTTTTAAAATGTTCTGATATTTCAACAGCAAATATAATGTCAGTATTTAAGTTCTGGCTGCTTTTAAAATGAAACAAAACTCTCCCAATGGACATGTATGTTTATGAACATGTTCATATTTCCTAATATTTCAGTTTTCTATTTAAGTCAGTGCACAGTGAATGCATTTGGCCTTTATGAATAATAAAGAAATTTAAAAGAATTTTTGTCTATTGTGAAGCTATATTTTACATGTTTAGTTTAATGGTGCTGTAGTTTGTTGAAAAGCCTGTCTATTATTAATGTCTATGGATTTCCAAGTAAATAATTCAATAAGATACTCTATTGAAAAAGATGCTTAAAAAGGTGCTCTTAAACTTGACATATAAAATATTCTGGCTACATCTGTTAGTGATGACACTGATGAGAGAAGCCTGAAGGCTATAAAACATGACTTCAGGGGGCTGGGACGTTTAGTGGACGGAGCGGGAATACAGGTGGTGTTTTCGTCCATCCCTACCACTGCAGGGAGGGGTTCAGAGAGGACACAGAAAGCCCACCTGATAAACATGTGGCTCAGAGGTTGGTGCCAACACAGAAATTTGGGGTTCTTTGATCACAGGGCGCTTTACTCGGCACCCAGCCTGATGGCCACAGATGGGCCCCAACTGACTCCAAGGGGAAAACAGATCCTAGCCCAGGAGCTGGCAGGGCTCATTGAGAGGGCTTTAAACTAGGTAAGAAGGGGGATGGGGATGAAACAAAGCTCATTAGAAATGTGCCAGGGGAAACAATGGCAAGGCTGGGGGAGAAGGCAAAGACTCAACTGAAGTGCATCTACGCTAATGCACGCAGCATGGGCAACAAGCAGGAGAAGCTGGAAGCCATTGTGCAGCAGGCAGGCTATGACTTGGTTGCCATCACGGAAATGTGGTGGGACCACTCTCATGACTGGAATGCTGCAATGTCTGGCTATAGGCTCTTCAGAAGGGACAGGCAGCACAGAAGGGGTGGTGGAGTGGCTCTCTATATTAGAGTGTTTTGATGTCGTCAAAAGTGAGGCTGGGTCACTAAGGTCGAGTCACTATGGGTTAGGATCAGTGGGAAAGCCAACAAGGCAAGCATCCTGATGGGGGTCTGTTATAGACCGCCAAACCAGGACAAGGAGACAGATGAGGAGTTCTACAGGCAGCTGACAGAAGTTGTGAAATTGTCAGCGCTTGTTCTCATGGGGGACTTTAACTTCTCAGACATATCCTGGAAGCACAACACAGCGCAGAGAAAGCAGTCTAGGACGTTTCTGGAAAGTGTGGAAGATAGCTTCCTGACACAGCTGGTTGGCAAGCCTCCCAGGGGAGGTGCCCCGCTAGACCTTCTGTTCACAAACAGAGAAGGCCTAGTGGGAGATGTGGTGGTTGGGGGCTGTCTCGGACAGAGTGACCACGAAATGGTAAAGTTCTCGATACTTGGCAAAGTCAGGAAGGGGACCAGTAAAACCTCTGTCTTCTGGAGGACTGACTTTGAGCTGTTCAGGTCACTGGTTGGCAGAGTCCTTTGGGAGGCTGTTCTGAAGGGCAAAGGAGCCCAGGAAGGCTGGGCGCTCCTCAAGAAAGAAATCTTAATGGCTCAGGAGTGGTCTGTCCCCACGTGTCCAAAGACAAATCGGCGTGGAAAAGACTGACCTGGCTGAACAGAGAGTTGCGGCTCGAGCTTAGGAGAAAAAAGAGGGTTTATAATCTTTGGAAAATAGGGTGGGCCACTCAGGGGGACTATAAAGATGTTGTGAGGCATTGCAGGGATAAAATTAGAAAGGCCAAAGCTCATCTGGAGCTCAATCTGGCTATTGCCGTTAAAGAAAACAAAAAATGTTTTTATAAATACATCAACACAAAAAAGAGGACTAAGGAGAATCTCCATCCTTTACTGGATGCAGGGAGAAACCTTGTTACAAAAGATGAGGAAAAGGCTGAGGTACTTAATGCCTTCTTTGCCTCAGTCTATAGCAGCAAAACCAGTTGTTCTCTGGACTCACAGCACCCTGAGCTGGTGGAAGGGGATGAGGGGCAGATTGTGGCCCCCATAATCCACAAGGAAATGGTTGGTGACCTGCTACAGCATTTGGATGTATGCAAGTTGAGGGGGCCGGATGGGATCCACCCAAGGGTATTGAGAGAACTAGCGGAGGAGCTGGCCAAGCCGCTTTCCATCATTTATCGGCAGTCCTGGCTATCAGGGGAGGTCCCACTCGGCTGGCGGCTAGCAAACGTGATGCCCATCTACAAGAAGGGCCAGAAGGTAGACCCAGGGAACTGTAGGCCTGTTAGTTTGACCTCAGTGCCAGGGAAGCTCATGGAGCAGATTATCTTGAGCGTCATCATGCGGCACTTGCAGGGCAAGCAGGCGATCAGGCCCAGTCAGCATGGGTTTACGAAGGCAGGTCCTGCCTGATGAACCTGATCTCCTTCTATGACAAGGTGACATGCTTAGTGGATGAGGGAAGGGCTGTGGATGTGGTCTACCTTGATTTCAGCAAGGCTTTTGACACTGTTTCCCACAGCATTCTCCTCAGGAAACTGGCTGCTCATGGCTTGGACTGGCATATGCTTCGTTGGGTTAAGAGCTGGCTGGATGGCCAGGCCCAGTGAGTTGTGGTGAATGGAGTCAAATCCAGTTGGAGACTGGTCACTAGTGGAGTCCCCCAGGGCTCGGTACTGGGGCCAGTCCTCTTTAACATCTTTACCGATGATCTGGATGAGGGGATCGAGTGCACCCTCAGTTTGCAGACGACACTAAGTTAGGTGCGTGTGTCGATCTGCTCGAGGGTAGGAAGGCTCTGCAGGAGGATCTGGATAGGCTGGACTGATGGGCTGAGGTCAGCTTCATGAATTTCAACAAGGCCAAGTGTCGGGTCCTGCACCTGGGACACAACAACCCCAAGCAGAGCTACAGGCTGGGAGATGAGTGGTTGGAAAGCTGCCTGACAGAGAAGGACCTGGGGGTATTGGTTGATAGTCGGCTGAATCACACTGCCAGCAGTGTGCTCAGGCAGTCAAGGCCAATGGCATCCTGGCTTGTATAAGAAACAGAGTGGCCAGCAGGTCTAGGGAAGTGATCGTCCCCCTGTACTCGGCTCTGGTGAGGCCACACCTCGAATACTGTGTTCAGTTTTGGGCCGCTCTCTACAAGAAGGACATCAAGGTGCTTGAGCAAGTCCAGAAAAGAGCTACAAAGCTGGTGAGGGATCTGGAGAACAAGTCTTATGAGGAGCGGCTGAGGGAGCTGGGACTATCTAGCCTGGAGAAGAGGAGGCTCAGGGGCGACCTTATCACTCTCTACAGGTACCTTAAAGGAGGCTGTAGTGAGGTGGGGGTTGGTCTATTCTCCCACGAGCCTGGTGACAGGACAAGGGGGAATGGAATAAAATTGCACCAGGGGAGGTTTAGGTTGGATATTAGGAAAAACTTCTTCACTGAAAGGGTTGTTATTCACTGGAATAGGCTGCCCAGGAAAGTGGTTGATTCACCATCCCTGGAGGTCTTTAAAAGACGTCTAGATGTAGAGTTTAGGGATATGGTTTAGTGGAGGAGTTGTTAGCATTTGGTCAGAGGTTGGACTCAGTGATCTTAGAGATCTCTTCTAACCTAGAATATTCTGTGATTCTGTGATTCTATGAACTCCAGATAGTGCTTTCAACACTCTCTGTAAAAGTTTTTTTGTTTTGTTTTTTTGTTGTTGTTAAAGTACAGTATTCATTAACCTTTTACTTTCTGAGTCTATTAGGTCAAAAAGAACACAGTGCACTATTCATTCTCATTATTCTCATTACCCAGCATATAGGTTTGCTGTAAGTGGTGAAGGAAACTAAGAGGTTGCAGCTTTCTTTAACTGTACAGAGAGACAGCTGAAGGAACAGTGTACTTTCATACAGCTGTACATCACCAGAAAAACAAACAAACAAAAACAAACAAACAAACAAAAAATAAGGAACAGAAACAGGAGGGCTGTGTTGATAAGCTCAGCCAGACACAGCATTTCAGATCTCACAAAGGTTCCGAAATTTTCAACAGCACTATAAAATCACCTATAACACTGATGGTCTTAAACCATAAAAACTGTGTAGTATGCATGTAAATATTGCATGTTTAGAAAGAGAAAGAGAAAACGGGTTGGAGAGCTGAGCAACACTATGACATAGAGCTAGTGACAGTTTTGCTTACACAGCTGATCTTCGTAGTTCTATCTTATTTCATTAAAAGATCCCAGTCTTAAATCTTTTGTCCTCTGAAATCTTTCTGTATATTGGAAGAACTCATGGATGGGACTTAAGGTTTTTGAAGAATTTATCATAATAGGTAGAAAACATGATTAAACAAACCCAATCTACCATAGTATTCTTATATCATTCTGAATATCCCCTTTCTTCTTTAAAACACTGATAACCATGCTTAACCGCATATCACTCCTAAGACACAATGTACCACACCATTATTTAACATAATCTACTGTACCTCTTATGCTACTTCTCAAGCTTTGTATTCAGTTATTGTTTCTTCTTCTAAAAAAAAAAAAAAAATGATAATCAAAATCAGTTTTGTTTGAATACTATGTATGGTAAGACAACAATGTGACAGACCAAAGGCATGGTTTCATCTGTTGATGATATTTATCCTCTGATGTAAGCACTCATCATAAGACCTATTCATGGCCTTTTTAACACACTTTATGTTGTAAAATTGCATATAGCAAACTTCTGTACTTTGGTCTTCACTCTAATAATATTATTTTCTGGGATTCCCTCTCTGAATAGCTTAGTTTACTTATCTTTTTTTTTTTTTTTTTTTTTTTTCCACATAGATATAGATTTGATATGCAGAGAAATTAAAATCCAAATTAACTTTGCCTAATTTTAGGTGGCCCCAGCTTGTACACTAACATATATTAAAAAAAAAAGAGTTATATTCACAAGCTCTTTAATAAATAGGCCTGTGCTTCCTCTGCTTCCATTGCAATCCAGCTAGATGTAAGTTCTAGTTAGACTGAATTTTTGATGGAAAGTCTAAAAGAAACATGGCACATTTTGATTATATTTTACACTGACTTTTTATGTTAGTATGTTAAATAAGATCACTGAAATGTGTATATGTGAACATAAATGATCTGTGAATATACATATATTAGAAAAGTAAAAAAAAAAAAGGAAAAAAGAAAGAAAAGAAGAAAAAAGCAGACACAAACAATGAAAATAATTTTTAAAAAATCTAAGGAGTAAAGTATTTGCTATGCTTAGCAAATTAGGTTCATTCATTTATCTACTTCTGCAAAAGCACAGTTTTTAATGTCCCTTTTTTAAAATATTAATTTAGCTTTTATTATTAGCATTGGAATATCTTCATCTCAACAGTGTAACAGGAAATTGAACAGATGTGCCTTGTTAAATAGATCACTCTACAGGTGATTTGAGGTAGATGAATCTTCTGTTGATTTTTTTTCAAATGAAAAATCACATTTAAGTGAAAAAAGTCTTTTGACATTTTTGACCAAGACTTATAAAGCAGGAAGATTTTTGGCAAATGAGAAAATGTGGAAAATGAGATCAAAATGGTTTATTTTGATTTTTATATGGAAATATTTGTAGTTTGCTATAATTTATCACATGTAACAGTTTTTTTTTTTTAAAAAAAAAAGGGGGGGGGGAAAAAAAAAGATTATATAAAAAATATTTTTTTTTTTCTTTTTTTGGTAAAAAAAAAACAAAACTGAAGTTTTGTTGAAATATCCTGACATGCCATTGAACATATCATACTACCCTGCTATTCATAGAAAGGAAGGGTAGAAAAAGAATGATGACATCCACAGCAAATTAATGGCTGAATAAGAGACCTTCCTAGGAGGGCTATGCATCTGAGAAAGCTGTAGGGAGACAGTGTGCTCAGAGCTGTCTCCTTGTAACTCCTACTTCTTTGCTCCTCTTGTCAACCCTGAAATTAATCCAATAAGCATCCAGGCAAAACTACCAGTGCTCTATTAATTGGATTCTCTCCATCTGGCTTAGGTGGGTGGAGTACTTTCATGTCTCCTAGACAGTATCTGTGGGATGGTTAGGGGAACTGCACGATCTGGAAGGAAGGAAAACCTGCAAGACTAAGTTTTTTTATCTAGGCTGAGTGGGATGCCCACTCTGGAATGTTTATCATCTCTGTGAGTGGTTGTTCTGGACATCTTCATATATCAGATATGAAGACTGACTGATTCCCATCAAAAGAGGAAGATTTTAAAAGAAAATGAAAAGAGAGAAAGCTAGCAGGAATTTCTCCATTCTAGGCATGAAAAATGCTTTATACATTCTTCTGTTGGGTTTTTGTTGTCGTTGCTGTAGTGTTTTTTTTAAGAACAACATATATTTTAATTATTTTTGTGAGACATATGATGGGCGTGTTGGCAACAAAACAAACAAATGCCTTACAAGAGTTTCTATTTGAAGAAGAGACCTAGAGTAGACTTAACCAAGTGCTGAATGTTTAAGGCTGAATTTCCAGCTAAATCTTGGAAGCTTCTTAGAGAGAGGACAGCTAATCTATTTGACAGTCAAAAGTCAAACTGTCTGTTCCAGAAAACTGAGGTACTTTAAGAACCAGTGTTAATACAATCTTTCAAACAAATGTAGAGATGTTCTTTAAAAAGTAGCTCAGCTAAACGACTCTGCTAAAACAATGGTTACAGAGAAACTTTTATAACTGATTATTCCTAACAGTCATTTCATCCTAATCCAGGAGAAGGCGATATTTTAACTGTATATTTAACATTTGTTAATATATACCTATAATTCATACAGCAGTAGTTATGAGGCTAAGTCACCAGTCTCACTGATGGCAAACAGTGAGAACTCTTTCTATATTTTCAGAAATTTTGGAATCTATATCTATGAAAACAAAAAGATGGTAGTTACATATATATAATACAAGCTTGAACTGGAAAATGATTGTGTTAAAGTTTAGATTCCCTTCATCCATGAAACTGGGGCAGCATTTAATGAATGTGTGTTTTCATTTTGGTTACTCTCAATTACTGAGGCATATGTGTCTCTGTTAAAAAGGTTATGTTGCTTTCAAAAAAAGGAGTAGTAGCTCTCTAGAATACTGATCCAATGTATGGTGTAAATGAGTGTTATATCTTTCACTAGTCATGTTTAGTAAATTATGAGTTCTGATTCCAGAACTGGAACACCAACCCAAGCAAATTATTGGTTCTGAGTAGCTAATGGAACCTGTTCTCTTTAAGTCTTGATTAGAAGAACTGTATCCTTAAAAACTATTAATATCACATTTTTCTTGGGGTAACTTTCTATAATCTCTTCCTCTCAGAAAAATAAGAATTAAATTTAAAGTGTGTTCATGTTAAATATTAAAAGAAAGATGATTTCAATGTTATGCTATAAAGTTTTGTAAACAATGTCAACTTTTTGCAAGATTCTTTGAAAAAAAATGTTTTAAAAACACCAGCTTCTAAACATAGAGTTCAAATTTTTTAAATAATTTTTCACTGCTCCTGTAGACTTCACAATCTAGCACCTGTTCTTTATTAAGAATTAATTTCAGGAGATAAACTGCAAAATATTTCATATAGAAAGATCTCTAGACTGAAAATGTTTACTTCATTCTCTCTTTTTAAAACCCCTAAGGTCTATATGATGCTATGTAATGCCAGATGCTGGGTTACAAAAAAATAAAGTAAAATAAAATAAAATCAGGCTTTCCTCCAACCTATTCCCCCACCACCATTCTGGGACTTAATCTCTATAAGGATATAAAGACAGTCTGTTTGCTTCTTTCTTGTTATTTCTTTCCTTTCAAAATATTATCGCTTACTATTCTTTCTACATCGTTTCTGGCTTTCTGTACAGACCTATTGGCTTTTCTTTTGATCCATTTGTTTTATTCCCACAATAAATTGTTTTAAAACAATTTAGAAAATGGAGACAGAGATATGATTGCTGACGGTGTTTTAAGATATGTTTGAGATGGTCAATACTTTATACTGAAGTAATGTGCAGTAAACAAATTCTTAGATGAGAAGTCTCAAAAAACAATTAAGAAAGAAATATTGATGATTCAGTAGGTGATACTATCCTTTCCAAGTCCTTGTGAAACGCCATTCTAAAAAAGAAGGTAGAGAAAATTGTAGAAATAAAGAGGAAAATATTTTTTTTTCAGTTTTAAGTATAAAATAATATTCACAGATTACATTTAAAATACCACTATAGAAAAATATGTGCATTGTGAAGTCAAGTGTCATTTCAGAAGCTGGTAATATTCATCATTTTTTGTAAAGTATTCTTAAATACTTCCTATGTTCTGAGAAGCATACATAACAGATGCATTTGTCTCAACTGGTAGTTCACATGTAAATTTAGTAGTATGCATCCTACACTGAGTGTCTATGACTTATATTATTCAAGTATTTTTTTAGTTAGATTTTGGGATAGAAGTAGAGATAATTGATAATGTAACTAATTCATGTATCTTTAGCAATTTTAAAGTAAGAATTTAGTCTACAGGTTGTTTTGATTCTATGTATAGTCAGTGGAGTTTATCTAGTTGTAAGCACCCTCAACTAACAAAACAATTATTTTCACCTATATTATAAATTTCTTCTCAAACGGGATGAATTACGTCCTCCTGCAGGACGTAATTCATCTCCATGCTTAGCTGTAGAGGGAGTCTAGACAACTATGTTTTATCAGTACACAATTATATTTTGTTCTGAAAGGACTGAAAAACAATGTGTATTTGTCTTAAATACTTATTTTCATATTTGTAATCACTGATTTATTATAGATTTTTCATGGAGCATATAGTTAAACTTTTGAACTCTAATAAAACCAAGTCATTTAAACTTGGTTGTTCAATTCTGTGAGTTACAGTCAAGCAGACATTTTTACCATCTGCACATGTGAATTGTCAGATCAGGTGTTTTTTTCTGTGCCTTTTTATTGTTGTTGTTGCTGTTCTTTTCTCTTTTGCAAAATCTACTTTATTTGGAAAATATGATTAGATTTATCTAAAAATACATTTACTACACAGTTCAACACAATTTCCAATGAGGAATTATTCAGAACCAATGAAAAACTGTTTTCCAAATTTTAGTGGGTCCAATAAAGGTTACTATAAGTGAATTTAATGACCCTCAAAAGAATTCAATGTAGAGTTGCTGGGAGTGGAATAAATCAAGCCTGATTTTAAGTTCTTACATTGTAAATGTCTGTATCAAGCTTGTTGCTCTGTATCATCTGCAGATTATGTGGAAAGAAATGAGCATTTTAAAGATTCCAATCATCTGATCTTGTTTAGATGTAAAGTTCAGGATGAGACAAATCATGTTTTAAAAGTTAGATGTACATGGCCTGTAAATGCAATAGCGTGGATATAAAGGCCCACGCTTCAGCAGGTAAATCTGAAGTGTTCAGGCTTTTTCAAAGAACATATTTATTTATTTATTTATATTTGTCAGGGGGAGAATGGTAAATTTGAATGAATCTCTCTCTTGCTTCTACCTTCAGGTGTCATCAAAACATTTGCTTTCTTATGTTCCTAGTATCACCGATATGCAAAGTAGATATAACTGCATCACTTGCTTCTGTCAGGGAACTTGCTTTATTAAGGGTTAAATTAAACCTTTAATATGTCATTAGCAGCAATGGCATTCAGTAAAACTGAATGTTCAACCTGAGATGAGTTCTTGTTAGCTCTAGGTCTGTATTTAGCTTACCACTGGTGAGTTGTGTTTTGCTCTGGAGTCTCCAGTGCCAAGCTGGTGCCCCATCTGCTTTCATTCTATGCCTGTGGGACTCCATGCTACATTCTGTTACTCCAATTCTCAAGGTCTCTGCTATCATATCAGGCCTATATTTCTGTATAGCACTGCATTAGGGAAGATTTTCTCTAAGTACTTTTATAGCAAAAGAAAACTGAGGAAAAGTCAAGACTCTCTGCTTAATGGGACAGGGGGATCCAATAAAAAGTAAATTGCTCTTTTTGCTTCAGTTTTCACTGTTGTATCCTTCTGGTTCCTTCAGACCAGTAGCAGTACCCACAGTAAAAGAAAATACTGTTAGGGAGCATAGAAGCACATCAGACATATAGAGGTCTATGGGAACCTCCTGTGTTTGTGCCCACTGCATCTTATCCTGTCACTGGACATCACTGAGAAGGGAAAGTACAGGCTATTACCTCAGTCCCTAATAAAGTTATGCAGCGAGTCCACCTGGAGGGCACTTCGAAGCACATGAAAGACAAGATCATTTCCAGGGGTCTCTTCCAGTCTATATGATTCCATAATTCTATCATCCTTCATTATTTCCAAATGGTGGACTGTTGTAAAGCATCAGAAATTTTCATTCTTACTTGTTATAAGCATGAATGTGTAGTCTGTGCAGCAATATGTAATTTCTTCCCTTTTAAATCATTAATCCATGTAAATACTTGACTGTAACCAGCACTTTTCCTTTCCATTTTCCTAAATACTTTGAAAATTGTTTAGTATTCCCCATTTCTTTGTTGTTAATTTTAAGTATGCGATTTCTTGTGCTCATATTTTATTTATCTGATATCTTGGGCATGAAATTTGTAATTAAACAATTTCACTGTACGAGCATACACTTAGGTAAAAGTGTGCAAGGATATTTTTTAAAATAAACAGTACAGCGATAAACTTTTTAGTCAAATTATTTCCCTCCCTCTTATGTTGTAATTTCTTCATTTTTTTTGTTTGTTCCTTGTACCTGCTGAACTTATTCCTGATAGAAGAATAACACCCTTAATTGCACACAAAAATCTTGTTTGAGTTATATAAGTATTGCAGTTCTCAATTATTCAGCCCTCACTCACTATGAAGTGATAATTAGGCATTAAAAGCTAAGTGGATTACTGTGGAGATCTCTCCTGACATCCATTTAGCACTTAATCAGATCTTAATACCATAAATTATGCATTTCTCAGCAGTATTAAGATTCTAAAAAAAATATATATATATATAACAGTTTGGAGTTACTGGGTTTCCATGACCTCATTGTGGCAGTGAAAAGTTGTAAAGTTTGCTTAAAGGATTCAGCCTTTATAAGGACTTCAGATTTATACCAAAATAAATATTTAAGCCAGTACTAATGCTTATTCATAAGGGGTTTTTGGACTATACAATTCCACCTTTATGAATAAATACAAAAAACTGATCCAGAATCTTTACTGAATAGAGCTGATGTTTATTGCCACCTTTTTCCAAATCAAATTTGGACCCTTACCCTATTAAAAAACAAATAAATTAATTAAAATATATATATAGGAGACAGCATAACTTCCTAGATGAATTCAGCTGATTTCCTGATTAAAATTCTATTATTTTTTTTTAGACTTTCTTTTTGTCAATCATATCACAAAGTCACGTCTCTTGACTCTTATCCTGGCTCATAGCTTTACTTTCTAAAACTATTAATCACAATAGTATCAGATGCATTTAGTTACTATTAGTGTCAGTGCAATGTGAGCAAATTGGAATCCTGTAAATATAAGGTCAAATTGTCCATAGCTGTCTATGTAATGTTACACATTGCATTATGTAAAAAAACTATAAACAACAAGAAGTATCTAATTTCCCATTTTCTGTATTTTTTAAAATTTTACAGCATTCATAAATAAATATTTTAAAGTCTTTCTAATTCAGTAAGCTTTACAACAGTAAAATATGCTCTTGACCGCTGAAAAATTGTTATATACTGGGCTATTTTTTTGTTGAGGAGCAATGGGCAAAATAAACATTAAGTCTGATTGGTATGTTGGTCAACCTTTCTGAATATACATTAGATTGTATATGTGCTGTACCACCTGTTGCATAAGGTAGAGATTTATGGCCAGTAAATTACAGCAATGAGGCCTTAATATTCCTGTTAACATTTACTAAAGTCAGTAAAAAGCAAACTTTAAGTCTTAGTTTGATACTCTATTCCAGTTTATTAAAAGATATAATGTATGTTCCTGAAAACTATATTTTTGGTTAGGAATGGAGTAATGTGACTGAATTTAACAGAAATGCTTTGCTGAAACAGAGTGTCCGTATCTTACCATACTTTATACCATTAGTTCATGTTCTCTAGGTTTAGATCAAAAGGAGAAATGACTAAAAATCAAAAAACATTAAAGTCATTCTATATAAAATATATATTTTTTGCTATATGAAGAATTTAAAATAGAATACTAACTTTTTACATAGCATTTAACAGAACATATTGCCTGATTAAAAAAATATATTCCAGTTTCTTGTACATCTCTCCAATATGTTTGTCCTGTTCAGCTCTTTTGCTTTTTCTGCTTAAGCCACTGTAATCAGTAACATTGATTACAAACAAGTAGTTGATAAACCTGAGTAATCTTACTGTTATTTTCTTTACTGAAGTTTTCCTTTATGAAACTGTTCAGAACTCCTCCATTTTCTTCTAGATTTTTCCACAGTAAAAATAGTTTCACTTTTTAATCTATTTTTTATCTTTTATAGAATTATAAAATAATAATAATAATCAAAATTTCTGCCACAGGATTAACTAAAAATAAGATAAAAATATCATGGAAAAAAAATTAACTCCAATAACAAGAAAAAAATCTCAAGAACCCTTATGCAGAACTC
>CM021733.1:90500129-90531303 GCA_011075105.1 Heteronetta atricapilla
TCCTCTCCTCTCCTCTCCTCTCCTCTCCTCTCCTTTTTATTTTTATTTTATTTTATTTTATTTTCTGGACAGAACGAGAAAATCCCATCCAAATATTTAAGTTAAAAAATAGAAAATATAAAAATTAAATTTAAAAATAGTTATATATCTCAATGTATGAAATTAAAATTTTTATGAAGAATAGAACTTTTTCACTGTGATCAGGAAACAAAAATGCCAAATTAGAGTGATATTAACTGCCAACACCATGAAGAGACACAATCTCAATACTGTGAATGAATTGTGATTAACCATTCTCTTTTGGTTTTTGTTTTGAAGGTGAAAGATGTGAATGGGATATTGACACCTGCCTATTCTACAATATAAGCTGTGCCCCAGGAGCACTGTGTGTGAATAAATCTCATGGATCTAATTACACATGTTTACCAGCATGTGTTGGAAACACAAAGGTAGGAGGATAAAGTGATCTATTCCCTCTAGTGTTTTGGGCAAATCAAACAAGTTATTTGAAGAGCATTGTGTCAACAAAGGTTTATTTCCCATGTTTTTTTTTTTTTTTTTTTTTTAACACAGGACATATACTCATTTTCAGTATATTCTTATGCTAACCTTCCTCTTTCCTGTGTAACGTGTGAATCCAAAAGTGCATGATGTGACTAGCTTAGCCACTGTCAGACAAATAGTATGTTGTCTGAGCTCTTCCTACCTTACTCTTTATATGTTTATTTGTTATTGAGTTATATTTATCCTTCTGTTCCCTACTTTCTATTATGTTGTGAAACTTGTAAGAACTAGATGCAAAATTTGCTTGAAATATCCTGATGTGTTTAAAAGTTATTAAAGAGAAGGCTGATGATGCACCAATGCACAGAAAGAATAACAAAAGCTGCATTTCCACAGAAAAGTAGAAACCATAATCAACCAAAGAAAACCAAAAAAAGCAAACAAAAAGTAAAGACTAATTCTGCAAGGAGTATGAAAATACAGTTAGAAAACAAACAAAATTATTGAAAATTACTTTTAAGTGCTCATATAATATAGTAATTAATTTCATTTTAGTACATTATTTTTTAAATCATTGAATTAGATACTGATAACACTTAGGCCAAAATAGCATCCGTTGTGGACCCAGATGTCTTTAAGAACTTTGCTTACTGTGTCCTTCTCACTTGCTTTTAGTGACACTTTTAGTTCAATTATTGGTTTGTGTAACATTCGTTCACTTCAGGGCGGACTATGGACCCAGGTCCTTGAGTTACCGAGATTTTGGTATGGGATAAAGTAAAATACTGTAGCACCTTTTCATTCTGAAAGTTATTTTTAAAGCTGTATACATACATAACGCCATTTATCCATTCCAAACAGCTGGTCTAACATGATAACCAGTGTTTCAAAGGTTTAATCAAGTCTTTTATTGAAATATATTTACCATAAAAATATACAATGCAGAGCAAGCAATGTATTTACAAAGAAGCAATCAACATTTATGTCACCTTGAAGTCCATGGGTACCCACTCACCAATGACTAAGAAATGTAGTGCTGAAATACATACTGGCTTACAGGCTTATATTTAAATTGTTCAGCATCTGGTAAATTTTAACATTTTTATGATTTAAAGTGCCATACTGAGTGCAAATTTATTGTACATGGCATAGCACTATAATGATGTAATAATCATTATGGCTAGTCGGAATGGGAAGTAATAGTGTGCCAAGGATGCTGATGAGAGCTACTAAAACATTGTACTGTAATATTTGCTTAAAAGCTCACAAACAATTTATTCATACAAACATGACACAGGCCATCATAAATCTCATGTGGAGTATATATATATATGTATCTATCTATATCTATGAAATCACTCTGTGGGACACTTAATTTTGCCATAATGTCAATAATTAGTAGAATTCTAATAGGAAAGGGAATGACAACTAAAATAAAGGAGTGATATATTTGACTTTTTGCTTGTTTTCTCAGCCTATCATTAAATAATATCATTTGCTTATTGGAAAAAAAAAAATAATGGTTTTATTCAGGCAAATGAATATTTGAATACTCTTTGAAGTAGTGCATGTAACAATGTGAGATTAAAGTTTTCCATTGTTAAGTAAATTACATAATTCATTCAGCATTTAATCCTTTATTTATTCTTTGTGGCTATAATATTAGTATGTATTTTTCATTCTTCTTTCACTTCTTTTCCCTCTCCGATGGTACCTTAGGTATAGAGAACAGTTTTAATACAGTTTGTGCAATCAGCAAGATAGACTAAAAAGAATGTTAATGTTTTTAATGTTCTCTTAAAGTCCAAAAGGTAAATATTGGTGTTCTTTTATCTTCTTATAAACATATAATGATACAAACACGATCTTTTTTTTTTTTTTCCCCCTGGCATAACATTTAAAGGGCTAAGGCTATTTTTCTTTAAAATAAACATACAAAAATAATAAAAGTGAACATATTAAATAGGGAATATCTTCTTTTACATTTCAAACTCTAATCTTTGTAACCAAGAAAAAGCCTACCTGCCCCATGCCTAGAATAATGAAGGACCTCAAAATAAATCAGACTTCTGCCATCTTTAAATTAATGACTTCCAACAAGACAGTATTTATGACATCAAAAGAAATAAAGAAAAGTCCTTGTCCCATTAGAATATAGGATGTGTGCTACAAAATCTAACCTTTCTATTAACAGGAATTAATAGAAAATTGGTAAGAGCAATGTGAATATTAAGTATATTGCAACATGCTAGGCCTATATGGAATACTCAGGAGAGGGAGCTTTACAATATAGCTATAGGAATACTCCAATGCCTCAGAGAAAGAAACTTAGTTCCATTTAGTGTTGCATTAGTTTAACTCAGCTTCCTCATGAGGGGGAGAGAAGAGGCAGGTGCTGATCTCTCCTCTAGTGACAAGTTACAGGACCCAAGCTAGAATCACAGAATCACAGAATTTCTAGGTTGGAAGAGACCTCAAGATCATTGAGTCCAACCTCTGACCTAACACTAAAAGTCCTCCACTAAACCATATCGGTAAGCTCTACATCAAACGTCTTTTAAAGACCTCCAGGGATGGTGACTCCACCACTTCCCTGGGCAGCCCGTTCCAATGCCTAACAACCCTTCCAGTAAAGAAGTTCTTCCTAACATCCAACCTAAAACTCCCCTGGTGTAACTTTAGCCCATTCTCCCTTGTCCTGCCACCAGGCACATGGGAGAATAGACCAACCCCACCTCGCTACAGCCTCCTTTAAGGCACGTGTAGAGTGCAATAAGGTCGCCCCTGAGCCTCCTTTTCTCCGGGCTCAACAACCCCAGCTCCCTCAGCCGCTCCTCATAGGACTTGTTCTCCAGACCCCTCACCAGCTTTGTAGCCCTTCTCTGGACTCGCTCAAGCACCTCCGTGTCCTTCTTGTAGTGAGGGGCCCAAAACTGAACACAGTACTTGAGGTGTGGCCTTACCAGAGCCAAGTACAGGGGGACAATCACTTCCCTAGACCTGCTGGCCACACTGCTTCTTATACAAGCCAGGATGCTGTTGGCCTTCTTGGCCTCCTGAGCCGACTATCAACCAACACTCCCAGGTTCTTCTCCAAATGGCAGCTTTCCAACCATTCCTCTCCCAGTCTGTAGCTCTGCTTGGAGTTGTTGTGCCCCAGGTGCAGGACCCGGCACTTGACCTTGTTGAACTTCATGCAGTTGACCTCAGCCCATCAGTCCAGCCTATCCAGATCCTCCTGCAGAGCCTTCCTACCCTCGAGCAGATCAACACGTGCACCTAACTAGGTGTCATCTGCGAACTTACTGAGGGTGCACTCAATGCCCTCATCCAGATCATCGATGAAGATATTTAAGAGGACCGGCCCCAGCACCAAGCCCTGGGGAATGCCACTAGTGACCAGCCTCCAACTGGATTTGACTCCATTCACCACAACTCTTTGGGCCCGGCTATCCAGCCAGCTCTTAACCCAACGAAGCGTATGCCAGTCCAAGCCAAGAGCAGCCGGTTTCTTGAGGAGAATGCTGTGGGAAATGGTATCAAAAGCCTTGCTGAAGTCAAGGTAGACCACATCCACAGCCTTTCTCTCATCCACTAAGCATGTCACCTTGTCATAGAAGGAGATCAGGTTCATCAAGCAGGACCTGCCTTTCATAAACCCATGCTGACTGGGCCTGATCACCTGCTTGCCCTGCAAGTGCCGCATGATGATTCTCAAGATAATCTGCTCCATGATCTTCCCTGGCACTGAGGTCAAACTGACAGGCCTATAGTTCCCCGGGTCTGCCCTCCAGCCCTTCTTGTAGATGGGCATCACGTTTGCTAGCCGCCGGTCAACTGGGACCTCCCCCGATAGCCAGGACTGATGATAAATGATGGAAAGCGGCTTGGCCGGCTCCTCCACTAGTTCTCTCAGTACCCTCGGGTGGATCCCATCCGGCCCCCTCAACTTGCGCACATCCAAGTGCCATAGCAGGTCGCCAACCATTTCTTCGTGGATAGTGAGGGCCACATTCTGCTCCCCATCCCCTTCTGCCAGCTCAGGGTACTGGGTATCCAGAGAACAACCGGTATTATTGCTAAAGAATGAGGCAAAGAAGGCATTAAGCACCTCAGCCTTTTCCTCATCTTTTGTAACAAGGTTCCCCCTGCATCCAGTAAAGGATGGAGATTCTCTTTAGTCCTCCTTTTTGTGTTGATGTATTCATAAAAACATTTTCTGTTATCTTTAACAGCAGTAGCCAGATTGAGCTCCAGATGAGCTTTGGCCTTTCTAATTTTGTCCCTGCACAGCCTCACAACATCCTTATAGTACTCGCTAGTGGCCTGCCCACTTTTCCAAAGATTTCCAAAGATTTTTTTTTTTTTTTGCTTGTGTGGTCCTGTGAGGAGCCTGGAGTTGGACTCAATTATCCTTGTGGGTATCTTTCATTTCAGATACTCTATGATAAGACATATACTATCTGTAATATTTTTCAACCATATCAAATTAATTGTCAAAGCTGTTAGCCCGATCTGCTGCTTGAGTATCGTGGCCAGTTAGTGAATTGTCTGTGCTTTTATGATCTCCCACATGAATTTAGTTTGTCACTTTCTGCAAGCTAATAGCTGTCATAACTTAAGACTATTCATTTCTTCGGTGGAGATCAGCATGATGTCCACAGGACGGGACTGCATTGCTTGGGGTTCCACCCCCACAAAATTGTCTTTGTCAAAAAAGAAGGCTGTGGCAAACTTTGAAAATCTTCAGGCAACCATACCCTTACCAGTAGAGACACACTGATACAGAGATTTTGGTAAGACCTTAACAATTTTATAGGTTTAAAAACAAAACAAAACAAAAAAAAAAACTGTCCAGTCTTGCAACAGGAGTTAACCATAATTTTAAAGTAATATATACACAAGTGCTTCATTTTATTACAGTGTTTCTTACTCTTTCCCTGGAATATTTTTTTTAATTGAGATAGGCTATTTATGCAGCACTATAATATTATTCCCTGCACTGCTCAGCTATTGTACATTGTGCACACAATTGAACTGCTGTGTGTATGTACACACAGCATAAGAAAGAAATCTGTCTGAAAGCTGAAGTCTTCGCAGTAGCTGATAAATTAGAAATAAACTACATACATGTGCAGTTCATCCTGATGTGTGTGTCTTTATCTAAGTATGACTTCCAAGAACTAAAAGTGTACCAGTCACATGGCAGCCAAGTTAAACTACATTTCCTCTAAAATGTAGTTTACATCAGGAAAAATGTCTTCATCTGTGAATGGAGTTTACCTCAGGGCATGATGCTTGGCATGGTACAAACTGGCTCAAACGACCATTTATTCGTGACACCAAAACTGATTTCTTTTTCCTGTTCTAGATTATTATTATTATTGCTATTATTATTATCCCTTTAGATAATCTCCAGCTGATATTGCAATATATTGCAATTGATATGCACTTCCATGATGTATTTCAAAACAGCTTTCTCTTTTTATGAGATGAATGATTGCAAATAGCTTTGTCATATTTACAATTAGGATAAGAGTTTCCGCCTTCTGTATGAGAATATCTGCATGTTCAATGCATACTTTGGTGTTTAGAGAGGCTGCTTGTACTGACACTGATATTGGCATGCTTTGCAAGTTTATGCAAACTATGAGACACAATTTCCTCATCTGTAGAACTAAGGCAATCACATATAATAACAAAAGGATGATTTAAATAAAATCTGGATGCTTGTGTTGTTTTCCTTGATCTTGATATATTGTACTTTTAGTGATGTTTCTATTAGTATCTTTTGTTTTTCTACTGCAGTAATTTACAAATGTACAAAGATTAATTATCATATATAGATTTACTGAATAAAATTGAAAACTAACTTGTAAGGTCACTAGTGGAAGTAATAATTTATAGAAATAAAAATCCAAAGATTTTGAACTTATATGATGTTTAAAATAATGTTTTTCTCACTGAAATTTAAATGGCTTTTAAATTTAATGAAAAGATTAGGGTTATTATAAAAGGGAGTTAATATTTTGCTCTTTGAAGATATTTTTTCTATTTTATACTATTATTTTACTAGTATTTTTGAATGTCCCTGTAATTCTCAGCAAATCTTTGTTGCTAGTGATTCATGTGACAAAAAAAAAAAAAAAAATCAACAATAAAAACAAAACAAAAAAAACCATCATAACTTGCTTTTAGATTACATGTTGACTTTGCAGTTCTGACACATTGCAAATACTACATTGATGGTTTGATTTAATCATTTTTTTGTGTGTATTTTTTGCAATCTATAATCCTAAAGACAAGGTTTGGGGCCTCAAATTATAGTGATGTTTTAAAGTCATGCCTTATTAGTTCAAGGTTTGGTTTTAAGGATGTTAATTTTTTGGTTTTGTTTTTCACATTTTCAACATTCAAATGAAAAAACAGATGCTTAACAGAAGATTTTTCTTGGGAACTTCATCACAAAAATTTGGAGTAGAATATCTTTCAATCACTATCTGTGTATCTTTGAGTACTTGCACAGAATAATTAAGAGGAGGAAAAGGCAGACAATGTTAAATCTTAAATGTATATATATATGTAAATTCAGACATAATACCTTTTTATGAATCTAAGGGAAACTGATTATAACCAATCCATCTAAAATTTCTGGGGGAAAAAAAAAAAGCCATTTGTAAGAAAAAAAAGCTATTTGTAAGAAGCGACTTAGTTCAATAAAGCAAAATGAGTGACTAATTTCAAGCCAATTTAATTTATTTCTTTCTATAACAAGAATAGAAATGGAAAAAATGAAAAGCTTTTACCTTTTACAGAAGTTGAGATAGAACAGCTTGTCATGTAGTACACATAAGCACATTCTCATAAGCAAGATGGTGAAACAATGCATCTGCTCTGGTTTTACACAGAACAGATAAGAAAATTATACTTAATGATTCTAATAGTAGTTTTCTATTTGAGAGAAAGAGTAGTGCTCTACAAGGGCTTGACTTGCATCTAGTTCTATTCAATATTATATTTCTAAATAGTAATAGATTACACATGATAAAACTGAATCTCTCACCATCTTGGAGAAATTATCTGGAAAAGTAGGATGGAATTCAGAGCACACATTTGCAAAGGACAAGTTATCTTCATGACTTTGGTACTGTTATGTGAAATTAATCCTCAAATTAATAAATATAATCACTCATCAATTGCAAGTGCCATTAGGCATTGTACATAATGTTTTAGAAGCTCAGAAATACAGCCTTCTGTAGAAATATATTTCTGTATAGTTCATGTGTTTTAGTAACTGCTTTAACAATACTTAAACACTTACGAAATTGAAAACTAGTATTTGTCAGGAGTCAGAGTTAGAAAACTGAATAAAAAGAAAAATAGTGGAACTGAGTCTGAAATTAGAATTAACTCATACTCTAGAAGCCAAGAAAGCCATTAGGTTCTCCTCTTAAGCAATAGAAAGATTTTAAGCATTTGCTCTACAAGGAATAATTTAATAGCATCTAAACTGTAGTCATTATTTAAATCTACAAGCAGTTAAATTAAGCGGAGTGCCTCCTTCACATTAATTACACTTTTTAATAATTTTTTTTTCATTTTTTTCATTTTTAATTTTTTTTTAATAATTTTTTTTTCATAATTTTCTCTGGTCTTTCCAGCAAATATTTATTGAAAATCCAATATTTTCATTTTAGGGAGTTATTTGTTTTTTTGGTTTAAAAAAATCATTTTATCTACTTACTCAATGTACTGTTAGTCCAGGAAAGAACACAATGCAGATGAATCAAAATTTTACCTTGGGAAAAAATTGAACATCTGGGCACAATTGGATTTGCAGTAATAGAGCGACTGTAGTAGTTATATGCCTGAAATATAACTTAAAAAAAAAAATAATAATAATAAAATAGTTTCATTCAAACTGCAAAGAACTCTGGGAAAAGTAAGCTGGAAGAAGTGTTAGGAAATAATGATTCCACTGAGGTGAGGTTCTTCAAACTCAATGTACTATCTCTAGCAATGGTCAATAAGCGATACATAGAAAATAGGGCTATATATTAGGGCTACTTTCCTCAATCACTGCAAAGCTAAGAAAGAAGAATGAAGTGTAATAATGTAGAAATTAATCATCTTTCCCTGCTGTAATAACATTTCTTGCTTGATATTAGAGTGAAGTAATTCTTCTTATATTTTATCAATGCTACATAATAAGGCACATTTATTTTACGGTGCATGCAGTAGACAGAAGTTTGATGATCAGACTGACCAACAGTCTTTCTCTTAAATTGTAGGGTTTGTGTTTAATCCCTAACTACACGAATCACTTTGGGAGAAAGAACAAAGTTGATTGATGGGACATTGTTACTATTTCCAGAAGTTTGTCTATTTATTTTATTTTTAAAAAGTTTCTTGTATAAAAAAGTGACAAAAATCGGCTGCTAAAAACTTTACAAAAACATAATGTGGAGGTTTTCAGTAGTACAGTAGAAGAGTTTTAGAATATAGAGGACATCAATACTAGATTAATAATCCTACTTTAATTAATTAGCCTTAATTTCTTATAAAACCTTTTATTTTTCTAAGTCAGAGTTTTCAATATTTAAACTGATAGGAATTCATTTTTCAGCAGAGATAAACATCTATCTGCTAGAGAAAACTGCTTACTAGATTTGATGTTAAAGATATCTGCAATAGATTTAACCAAATTTAAAGATCTTGTGGATTGCACTAAAATCTTAAAGGATAAGCCCTTTCCTCACAGTATAAAGTATCAAAATAAGAAAAATACAGTCAGTACCGTGTTGTGCCAATATTGAAATATGGAACTTTAACTTTTGTCTTAATTTTCTATTTTTTTCCTAAAAGATTTCTGTTAAAAATAAGTTAATATTTTAACATAGCCTAGATACAATTCATAAAGATAACCTTTAGGATTTAAAAACACTGGGTTAACAACAATTATGTTAACAATTTTGTGATTTGATTCTGCTCTTTACCTTCTTACAAGCCCCAGCCCTGAAATAGACCTATAAAGCTCAGTTACAAGTTAACTTATAAATTTATTGCACATGATTTGTAAGATCATATTTTTATTATGGAAGAAGTCTCAGAGTTCATTCAATCCACACATAAGTAGAAATTTCTCAGAATTAAATCCATGGGAGCTGAATGTACTCACTTCACAGTTAAATTTTGTTTAGCCTATCTTTCACAGGTGGTGAAAGTAAATATTATTGTTATCCCTGACCAGGTATATGTAAACAACAATGGGGAGAATAGCTTGGCTGAAGATTATTAGGCAATTAAAACTGTGTTACTTTTCCTTGAGTGTAAGTTTCTTTGGCTTTTTTTTTAATCTTTTTTTTGAGCTTTGAGTAAATAGCGATCTTAAGCACAAAATCCTGCGGAAATGCTTAAATAAAAAAGAAGACACATAAAAGTTAAAAAATACAAAATAAAACAAAAACTTCCAAGACTGTACACACAGTAGTTTTCTTTGCATTTATCTTGAGCTGTGCTCCTCTTTAAGAAGATGTCCTATTTAAAAAGAATCCCAAGTTAAGTCTAAAATTCAGAACTGAAAGCATAGCAAAAACTCTCAATTTTAAGGTCAATTTAAAACTTAATCAAAGACAAATGAGTATTAGAGAATTTCTGGCAAGAACTGTTATTATTACAAATCTTAACGATATTTGAAAGAGATTCAAACTCAATCAAACTGAAGTGCTAGTACATTAGCTCATCTTCTAGACACCATTTTCTTTAGGAACCAATTGATTAGAAAGAGAGGACTTAATTGCTTTGAAATGAAAGTGTAGCTATCCATTTCTACACCAGCAAATTTTTCATTGAAATGAAACTAGACCTTAAAAGTAAAATAAAGAAAGGAGTGTTCATACCTACTTACAAGTTTCTGTAACGTTTAAAGAATGCAGGGGATACTGTTTTAATATGTAATATAAGGAAAAAAAAAAAAAAAAAAAGAGAGAGAGAGAGAGAAAAAAAATTTTAAAAAAAAATGTTTTTCCTGTCTAGGATTATTAATTTTTCAAGATATACAGCTTGAAAAGAAAGACTATGGTTTTTCCAGAGCATAGGTGCAATATTGATATCAATGGGCACAAAGGAGGGCAACAAAGGTGGTGAAGAAGTGTAGCTATGCTTGGATTTGTTGAACTTCACTGGGTTCACATGGGCCCACTACTCAAGCTTGTACAGGTCCCTTTGGATGGCTTCCCATCCTTCTGTTGTATCAACTGCACCACTCAGCTTGTTGTCACCTGCAAATTTGCTGAGGGTGCACTCAATCCCAGTGTCTATGATATTGATAAAGATACTAAACAGCTCCTCCGTATGAGTGGCTGGGATCATTTTGTTTGTTCGGTTTAGGGAAGGAGACTGAGAGGTGATCTCATCACGGCCTACACCTTCCTCACCCTCATGGGACAGAAAGGGGGACACTAACAGGACCCAAAGGAACAGCACAAAGCATCAGAGGAGGTTCAGGATAGAAATTAGGAAAAAGTTCTTCACCAAGAGATTGGGCACTGGAACAGGCTCCCCAGGGAAGTGGTCATGGAACCAAGTCTGCCCGATTTCAATAAGTGTTTGGACAACACTCTCAGAAATATGGTTTGATTTTCAGGTGGTCTGATCCTTATGGGTTCTTTCCAACTCAGGATATTCTCTGATTCTATAATATATCAGTATCTATAGATATATTGACGTAAACAGGATTCAAGATTGTGAATGAGGATCATGATTAAAGTTTTTTAAATATTCTGTCTTTTTATCCTGACAGCTACAAATTAAATTATATTTTATATATTTATATATTATATATTTATATTATATAACAGTTGCACTCTTTCAATGAAAGGTGAACTTCATCACTCTATCAATGGAAAAATAACAGGTTATTTCACTATCCTCTCTCCTAAAATAAACATATTCTACATTGAATTATGAAAAATGGCACTGTTATATTGAATTGTAACTGGCTGTTTCCAATTAAACAATGAATGATATGTTGGTTTAATGACATTCAGCATTTTACATCCTCAGAGGTCTGTATTTTGTAAAATTAAATTTAAAAATATTAAATACTATTTGTTTTACTAAAAACAGTGATTTATTCAGTTAAAACTTTCAGGTAAAAAAAAAAAAAAAAAAAAAAAAAGAGAGAGAGAGAGAGAGACAACATCTAAAGAAAAACCTCTTCACAGATGTAATTCTCATCATCAGGCATGTGCAAATGGAGGTAGCTGTTTCTATGACGAGGACAACCAGAGATCTCATTGTGTCTGTGCTCTTGGATGGACAGGACAAACATGCTTGGAGAATATTAATGACTGTGAAGTAAATCAGTGCCAACATGGAGCCACATGTGAAGATGGAATGAATAAATACAGGTACTAACATAATGTTAGATGTTGATACTGTATAAAGATAGCACTGAAAATATCTTTCTTTCAACAAGAATTACTGCAGGAGTTGCTATTGCAGCAATATTTTCCTCAGATTATACAGTGTCATGGATACTAACTTTTAATAAGCACACCTATTCAAAAAGATAAGCTATTTAATCAGAAGTATTGCAAAGGAAACCCTCATTTTTGCTCCTCTTGCTGGACAAAGAAGCTAAACCAGCTATGCAAAATCTCAGATAAACAAAACATTTATTTAGCAAATGGTAAACACTTTTTGAGCCTGGAGTGTTACATGGAATAACTTTTCTTATTAAAACCTGAATTATAATTTTCAAATGAGTAGTTGAAACTTTTAGCGCTTTGTATTTTTGTTGTTGTTGTTTTTGAGGTATTGACAAAGCTATAAAATAAAAGCTTTACTTAGTGATCTGTAACATGATATAGATATTTGAAAATGAGACTCTATAAAAGTATGGGGAAAAATAAATGGAAAGGATTTTTTTGAATAAGCAGAGCTCTGTTATTATCAGACTTGAATTATTTATTTCTTTCCTCTGAAAAGAAATACGAAAAAAAGAAGAATAACTAAAATCTGTACATAATGCATGTATGTTGTGAATGTATTTTGAAGGGCTTTGATTTTATGCTTTCTCCTGAACTTGAAAGCACTGTAATTAAACAATTCAAATAGAAGTAACTAAATATTTCTTTCACTCCACCATTGTGTTACTAAGTTCTTCAATAATAATAATTACTGCTGTAATAAATAATAATAATAATAACTCAAATTCCCAAATAAACATAGAAATACAGGTAAGTATGTGAATCTCAATACGCCGAAGTCAAAAGGATTTTGTTTTTACAGAGCCTTTGTAAAATGCACATCCTTCTTTTTTGTCAGATTACACAACCAACTTTTATTTCAAAGTACTGGGACATAATTTGACATTTTATTTGATTGAGAAATCTTTGTTTTTCCTGTCCATCTCATGGAGATAAAAGAGAATTTTATTAGAAGAACAAAGCCATGCTTAACTTAAAAAATCAGAAATATTTTTCACAAAATTAGTAGATTTGAAGACTTCCAGTAGAACAAGAACTTTTGAATTTAACTCACTAATCCAGACTCAGGCTAACAAGAGAAAACACTTAATTTTTACGTTTTCAGTCTTTGAAAGACAAATTATGCTGACTGATTAGTCTGTTAAGGAACAAGAAAACATACCACTAAGATCTCAATCCTAGATGTGTTAGCTAACAGTTTTATCATAGAACTTAACCCCACAGAAACATAATAGGATATTTTGCAAAGGCAGTGTGCGAAATGTTCACAGCATAATACCAGCTCTGTGGACAGAAGATTGTTACTAATGAATGACAAAGAAGATTTTTTAAAAGAACTGAACTGTATCTTCCTTAAGAATTATGGTTTTCCGAGGAGTTACTTATTTTCAACAAGTGAAACAATTGTCATTTTACCTTTCCTATATATCATTAAAACTAAAAAGGAGAAATGCTGAATGTAACTACTGTAATCACCCAACATTTTCAAAATACTCTTGCTATTTGCATTTCTATCTTGAAGTAAGATTTTTGATAGGGCAGAGAGCTGTATTTGATGCAAAGTAGTGTTAAGAAGACACAAGAACACTATCAACAGAACATGTGGTGAATTATATGTGTAAGTGACACCAACAATTCTACTGAGATCTATTTTTAAAGCTATTATAGCCATTCAATAAATCACCTATGTTTATCTCCTCCTCTCATTAAGTAAACATTTTAATTATTTGCTAACTATCAAAATGTCATATACTATTTTTTTATGGAAAATTGTCATAAAATTCTAGGCTTTTCTGCCAGTTTAAGAAAGCATAACTTTTAAACTAATTTTTAAACTTTGATCATAACACATTTTCCAGTGATTGCTCATTAGAGCAATGTTAAGACCAGAAAATGATGGAGAATATCCAGCTTTGCTTAAAGTACATTGTCAACCCTCTTTTAAACTCTAAGCTTCTGTGAGATGAGCTGTCAGGTAGGTTTTTGCAGATTGGAAATATGCATTCAGATGTACATAGTTTTTCTAACTTTCTATTGACTTGTTTATTCTGCTTCTCCTCACATTATATAACTGCTATTCCAGACAGTAGTATCCTATAGGTGTACATTTGATATATGAGCAGAATTTGAGTTCACCACAGGCAGCTCTGGATGAAGAGGGGGCACCGGGCTTCATGCCGTGCTACCTATTCTACTACCTACCTATACTAGGATGATAGTAAGGTTATATAATAAGAACAGCATAATCAGAATAACATCTCTTAAAAGTTTTACTCCTTTGGTTTACTGAGCCTCTCTTACAACTAAAGTGGCTAAAAACAGACTGTCACAAAGTCTCTTACTAATTCAAATAAATTACTGCATTTCCTGCTGAGCCTGTGCTGTTTGAGTTATCATAAGTTAATCAACATGTATTTAAAGTGGTATCTTCACCAAAGAATTACTGCTCCTACCACTGGGTTGATGAGGCATCTGTAGATACTATGAATCTAGCAGATACCATGCAGTAGTGCAGTGCCAAAGCATCAGCACACCAAAAGGATGTCTTGACCTTTGGTCACATATACGTGGGAGAAAAACAGAAGATTTGTTGCCTTAGTAAATAGACTGTATTGCTACATATAAAAGTATTTGATTTTTCTTTTCCAAATTACTTAGTCTAACCTCAGGCCCTGGAAAAATATGGAGAAGATTGTCCTGGTAATTTCATCTCCTTCTATGATAAGGTCACATGCATGGTGGATGAGGAGAAAGCAATG
Source organism: Heteronetta atricapilla (assembly GCA_011075105.1). Classification (NCBI taxonomy): domain Eukaryota; kingdom Metazoa; phylum Chordata; class Aves; order Anseriformes; family Anatidae; genus Heteronetta; species Heteronetta atricapilla. The sequence continues at coordinate 90,514,885 of CM021733.1, forward strand.
GATGTAATCATTCTGGATTTTAGAATGGCCTTTGATACCAACCCGTGGAACATCCTTCTAGACACATTGTCCAAGCGGGAGTTTGACAGCTTCACAGTGCACTGGGTGATGGACTGGCTCAATGGCAGAGCTCAAATGGGCTACCTATAGCTGGCAGACAGTCACCAGTAGTGTTCCCCCAGGCTCTGCCCTAAGGCCAGCCTTGTTCAACATTTTTGTCAATTATCTGGAGGCAGGAGTGGAATGCATCCTCAGCAAGTTCACTGACCACACTAAACTGGGATGTGCTGTTGATTTCCTGGAGAGATGAGAGGCCTTGCAGATGGATCTAGACAGACTGGAACAGTGGGTATTGCATTTTAATGCAATGCATTTTAATGCATTTTGGGATGCATTATACACAGGATAGCCAGCCTGTCAAAAGAGGGGATTCTCCCACTGTATTTAACATTGGTGCTGCCCCCCCTTGAATATTGTGTGCACTTCTAGTCTCCACCATATAGAAAGGATATTAAGGTGTCCAGAGTCCAGAGGAGGGCAACAAAGCTGAAAAAAAATGTCTGGAAGGCATGTTGTAGGCTGAGAAGAGTGGGTTTGTCTAGCTGGGAGAAAAGGAAGCTAAGAGGCAACCTTATTGCTGTCTACAGTTTCCTGAGGAGGGCATGTAGAGAGGCAGGTGCTGGCCTCTTCTCCCTGGTAACTGATGACAGGATGAGTAGGACTGGCACAAAGCATCACCAGAAGAGGTTCAGAATGAACATTAGGAAGAACTTCTTTATAGTAAATAATTTCATTATTTCTATTCTATTCTATTCTATTCTATTCTATTCTATTCTATTCTATTCTATTCTATTCTGTTCTGTTCTGTTCTATTTTATTCTATTCTAAATAACCTCTCCCTCCCCACTATGTTCTCTGTAGAAGAGGAGAGAGAAGAACAGAATTAACATGAGCCAGTGAGGAGCAATTAATGAATAAAGTGAAAGAATACTTCATGGAGTTGTTCTTTCTGTTTTAAAATCCAAGGGGGACAGGGGTTATTTTCTTCACCCTTGCAAATTTATTTCTTGCCAATAAGTAAAGTTTTGGACAGTCAAGGTCTTAACTGAAATAAGTCACAGATATTGTATTGTAATCTATTTAGTAAAGGGAAGCAATAAAGGGAAAAGATGTATAATGTATAACTCAATGTAGTTTCCATTAGCTGTACTGTTTCTCATGTTTCTTCTGTTCAGTCCATTAAGATGAAGTTCTACACTTATAACTCCAGGGAAGCCCATCAAGATTAAGATGCCTGAGGAAGCTGTATTGTATGACTTACTATTGCAATTTTTATAAAAGATTATATTAACCTATTATGATTTATAAATATGTCTTTCTCTATATATATTGCTCTGAGGTCAAAATTTCATGAAGTTTGATGCAGGAAAATTTCCCTTAAAGTGGATTTAGTGTACAGGAAAGTTTAACTTGCTAACTCAATTTTCAATATTCAGTATATATATTTGTACTGGGTCTGGCTGGGATGTTAACTTTCCCTGCAACAGCCCATACAGTGCTATGCTCTGCACTTGTAGCTAGAACAGCAGTGGTATCATACCAGTGTTGTGTCTGCTGCTGAGAAGTGCTGGCACAGCATCAGGACTTTCTCTAACCCTCCTAGGGGGTGGGCAAAAAAGTGAGAAAGAAACATCATCAGGGCAGCTGACCTAAACCAACCAAAGGGATATTCCATACCATATGATGTCACACTCAGCAATAAAAGGTGGAAAAAGGAAGAAGGGGGGTGTGGTGGGTTCTCGTTGGGAAAACATCTGTCCTCCTCTCGAACACCGGCTACGTGCGTTGCGGCATGTAGTCAAGGACATGGACAAGCATTGCTCATTTGTGGGAAGTAAAGAGTAATTTTTTTCCTCTGCACTTCCACATAGCCTTTACTTGTTTTGTTTTGTTATTCCCTTTCCTCCCTCTCTCTTCCCCTTTCCCTTTTTTCCCTTTAGTTGAATTGTTTAATTAATAATAATATTTCCTTAATAATATTTTATTTTCCTCTTTAATTAAATTATCCTTATCTCAACCTGTGAGTTGTTCTTTCCTTTACTTCTTCCCCTCCTCATCTGAGGAGGGGGAGTAAGAGAGCGGTTGTGGTGTTCAGCTGCCTAGCACGGTAAAACCACCACAATATTTTAATGTGTATAATTTAATCTTGAATTAACCTCAGTAGGAAAAACCTAGTGAAACATTGTTAGTTAAAGTGTTTTAGAATATGAAAATCTTATTTGTTTGATGCCAGCAAGATTATGAAAGCAAACATAATTTAGATAACTTTGGAGTATCACATTATCTAAAGCTTTATTCATCCTTGACTTTTTCCATTTTTTTTCCTGCCAGATGGATAAATTAAGCTGTTTGATTAGATTCCTTTGTATCTATTTTTCCATCTTCAATTATATTCATTCTATAGTATATATGCAATTTGACTGCAGGACCTAGTTGGCACTGCCAAGTTAGTGTTATTATATACACAGTTTTCTGTCACAATAATAGGCTTTTTCCAATAGAGAAAGAGGACAATTTCCTCACTTTACTAAACCTCCAGAAAGTGGGTGAATATATGCTACAATTTCTTAGGGAATATCTCTGAAATAAGTTATACTTACATATACTTACAGCTTTTCTGTAGATAATAGAGATACTTACAAAAAGCCAAAGTGGCACTAAATAACCTTTCAGTCCCTTTATGAATGTGTTTGCAGTTCCTATAGAAAACAAAATAATTAACACTGTGTAAACAGAGTTAATCTGCTTGGATTATTATAATAACATAAAAAAATATTTAAAAGGAAAATAGATACTGAGAAATCTTTGCTAGTGCCAAGCTTAAATGTGCCTTTTTGTCTCAAAATAGAAAATAGATGGGTCGTGTAGTCGTGTAGCACAGATCAGCATAGCCACAGTGTATCTTCAGTCTGGTCTTTAGCCTTTTTCAGTCATTTTAAAGATTCATCAGTTGCCACAGTTGTGCCACGCAGTGGCACAAGTCCTACATCACTTTAGTGCATGCACTCTATAAATACACTGTGACAGCTACTGTGCCTGGACTAAACAGTATGAACCCACCTACCTACATACCTACTGTTCCAGATATTGGGGTATGAAAAGGTTATGTCTTACTACATTTTGGTAGCAACACATTACAGCCACCCCACATCTATCCACATTCAAGTGTCATGTTACTTCTTAGATGAAATCTGTGCATGAGTTACATGAGTCTTCACCTTACATTTATTTCATGCGCATATCGATTTTTTGTGCAATATTAACCAGGTTTAGGCAGTAGAGTATCAATTTTCAGCTATCTACACGATGTGTTGGAGCAAAGCAATCCGTAATAGCATAACTGTAGCTTGAGTTTGGTATTCACTACTAAAATCCATGTTTGTAGCAAAAGCACTAATGTATTGGTTTTTTTTTTCCAAGGATCTGTTACACTCAGTCTTGTTATGGACAAAAGGGAGCACACATGAACCTAAGAAATTGTTGTTATTCCCATTAATATCTTAAGAGCCTAATAGATCAAATTATTAGTCAGATGGCCATACTTAATAGTCCAAATTAATACAATAAATCCTCAATAAAACAGTTAAAAGTGGTATAAAAAACATATTTACATTTTCTGTGGTGCTTTGCTCATCCTTTAAATGTTTCTCCAGTTTCTAAGGTTGACATTTTAGTATTCCATAAGAAAGTAGTTGGTGGGTGACATTAGCATCTCCAGGCCTTTCCTGGGAGGTGTCTCCCTCTCCCCAGCAGGGCCATTCAGAGCTGAAGCTAAAGCTTCAGCTAGAGCTAAAAGCTAAAGCTAAAGCTAGAGCTAAAACAGCAGCAGCCATTGGGCTGTGGTGCAGTGGTTGAACCTGAGAAGTCCAGCTCAGGCCAAGGCCAGGCAGAGCCCATGCACTTCTGGGTCAGCACACAGCCAGGGAGCTTCTACTGGTAAGGGAAAAAAAAAAAAAAAAAAAAAAAAAAAAAAAAAAAAGCCATGTTTCTTGGGTGAGAGATTCACCTACAAATACAAATTATATTACCACATGTACATCTGTAGTTACTGTTAACTTACTGCAGTATCTGTAACTCACCCCATACCAAAGGTGGAAATGAAAGGGCAAGACAAACATTCACTTAAAATTATATGTATATGTATATGTATATGTATATGTATATGTATATGTATACGTATATGTATGTGTATATGTATGTGTATATGCATATGTATGTGTATATGAATATGCATATGTATGTGTATATGTATGTCATTGAAATATTAATATTTTGGTGTTTTTTTTTTTTTTTCTTGGCTTGTGCTTTTTAAATTTATTGTCAGGAAGCATTTTAGCTTTACAGCAAATGAAAACTGCAAATCAATCTACCATTCAAAGCTTTTGATACCACATTCAGTATTTTAGTACTGTCGAAGTATCAATGCAAGGTCATAGTCATTAAAATCTAATGTGGTGAGGGTATTTTTCCTAGCAAAAGATGTAATCACTTAGAGATCATTGAACTTCATATCATTCCTAAGAAAGACAGGAAAAAGTATTTGAAGTTCAGCTACATCACTGTTACACCAGTTTAGCATTTAACAAAACTGTGTTCAAAACAAATTTCATATAATAACTTAGACATAAAATGATAATATAAATCATTTTATATTGGATTATTTAGTATCTTATTCAAATGATGGAGCTACAAATTCAAATGATGGAGCTACAAATAAATACAGTCAGATGCAAATATCCAAAGCCTACAGAACTCCATTTATGTCATTATATGTTAAATTTGAGAAACACACACAGTATAATCATATCTGCTTAGTACTTATTACTGTTATATGTACAAGACATTAATGTAAAGGGTAACTATTAATTGTTAATGCTATTAATTAGCAGAAAATGCATTAAAATTAAAGACCTGATTAGTTTAGATTTTGCTTCATAAAAACAATCTCTTTTTCTTGAAAAATAGACATATTATCCATAAAATACAGATTTTAGATAATGACAGTTACTAATATGTTTATTCATGTATTTTGGCCCTTCTTCGTAGACTTTCCATTTATGATATTATGCCTTAATGTTATTTGTATACATTTAGAATTTGAAGTAGATTATTATAAATTATGTTTCTAAAATATTTATTGAGTTTTGTGATCCTATCACCACAGTCTGGATTATTAAAAATAAATGAATGATTCTAGGAGGTTTTAATCTTCAATAAATTACATCTTAATCTACAGTAAGAATTTAGGTTATTGAGAGAACTAGAACACTCCTGTTTGTATTAATGTATATGTTTGTATATTGCTATTTGTTGAGCAAACAATAACAGAACAAAGCCTCATTCTGCAACATTAATCTGTGGTAGCCCACTGTTAAAAAAAGTTACTGCCACTATTTTTGGGCATGATTAGCTTTATACATCAGTCACTTTGTTTCACATGACAGTAAGATCCAGTTTTGAAGTTACTTTCTAATCTGATATCAAACCGATTCTATTTGAATATTATCATTGGAAGTTTGATTTTAAAAGCTATACAGCTGCTATTTTGTCCCATCTAAATTCATACGATTTTGATTATTGCACAGCTGCATTTAATTTAGTTCCAAGCAGTCTATGTGAAACAAAGTTACTTGGTGACTAAATAAAGTAAAGAATGAAGACTAAAAAAGAATCCAATTCATTTGCGAGTAATTAAAAGTAAAAATATTGTTAACACTGTTCAACATTATTGACCTATACACACCTATCAGAGACTGCCTTTTTTAATTTTCTCCTTTTAACAACAGGTGCATATGTCCCCTTGGTTACACTGGCACTTTCTGTGAACTTGATATAGATGACTGCATTGGAAACCAGTGCTCTGAATATGGTTTCTGCCAGGACCACTTGCATAATTACAGCTGTACTTGTATGCCTGGATATGAAGGACCCTTCTGTGAAGTTGAAATTAATGAATGTTCAAGTTCACCTTGCAAAAACAGAGCTACCTGTGTGAATTTAATTGATCATTTTTCATGTCATTGTGCTGAAGGGTTCAAAGGTAAGTTTTCACTGTTGAAGTGCCTTGTACTACAAATGTGCTTGTCCAACTCTATCTCAGCAATGTTTATAAGACCTTTTCGTAAGAACTATGTGTATACATGTGTATACATGAAATTATATGTGATTTGACAGAGTTTTAACTGAATTAGTATGGAAATTCTTACATTGTATCTCCTGTTCTTTTGCTGACCCTCCCTCTCTTAACTGTACAATTCTGAACATGAATTTTGATGCTTTTGGCAATAAAAAATGATCAAGTTCTAAAACACAATTTCAATTATGTTCATTTAGTTTCCCTTTTAGGCAGTTTTAGGTATTTCAGTTTCAGTCATAAAGAGGACTTCAGAATCTCGTGATGGAATGAATGTTTTGGTACAGGAAACAGGAAAGTATAAGGAGGAATAAGATCAGCAGTACCATTCTCTACATGTATAAACAGCTTTATTGGAGTTAGTTGCTCAGACTCTCTCAGCAAAGATAGATGAGTATTTTAGAGCATCTACGTATCTAACAGAAACCAGGACACTTAGACATCAGTCCTAGGATGACAGAGCCTGTAGATTTCTGCACTGGGTTTGATCAGTTGCATAAAGTTGATAATGTGATTCCTTTTTGTACTAATTTTCCATTTTGTGTGAACACTCTGATACACAGACTTCATGTGAAAGACAGACGCTCATCTTCAATTCATGTTTCTCAGCAGCACTAAACTGTTGCTTTTCCATTTAATCTGTATGATCAAGCACAAATATCAATGCACTGAATGTTTCTATATATTTATTGATAATGTGTGGTATAATATCACTGTAGGTGATAGAAACAAATAGTATAATATACATAGTGCCATCTGTACCAACTAATAATGAATATTTTTCATCATTAATTTACAATTTACTCTTCCAATTTAACAAGGGTTCTTGCTCCGGTTCAGGGAAACATTTACAACACGCATAATATATTTGTAAGTTCCAGTTAAACCACTGGACTAATACAACTATTAGGATCTTTTTGGGTCAATGCCGAAGTGCTGAACCATTAAATAATTACAAATTTAGTTCTAATTTCTCATAATAAATTCTGGCTAGCTAAGCTAAGAATCAAACAGGTAGAAGTGTGAGAACTAAAGGGTTGAGATAAAGACAGTTCACTAGGTAAAGCAAAAGCCACACACACAAACAAAGCAAAACAAGGAATTAATTCATTACTTCCCATCAGCAGGCAGATGTTCAGCCACGTCTAGGAGAGCAGGGCTCATCACAAGTAACAGTTTACTGGGAAGATAAATGCCATCACTCTGAACACCCCCCTCTTCCTTCTTCATCATTCCTGTTTTATTGATAAGCAGGATGTCGTGTAGTATGCAATATCCCTTTGGTCAGTCTGGTCAGCTGCCCTGCCTGTGTCCCTGCTCAAGTTCTTGTGCACTTCAAGGCCACCCTGAATAAAATTTGAACAGTCATGGTGATTGCGAGAGGTGCCTGAGAACTGGAGGAAAGAAGTGGAATTAAGTCTATCTGGAGGCCAGCAATTCATGATGTAGACAACACTGGCTCCAGTCCTGCTTCACATTTGCTTTAGTGACATGAGTGATGGGACAAAATGTACCCTCAGCATGTTTGCTGGTGACACAAAACTAGCAGAAATGTCTGACACAGCAGAGGCTAGCACCGCCATCCAGGGGAACCTCAACAGGCTGGAGGAATGGTGTGATGGGAACCTCAAGTTCAGCAATGGTAGTTGCAAAGTCCTTCACTTGAGAATGAATAACCCCAGGTACCAGTTCAGCTGGGGGCCACCCAGCTGAAAAGCCGCTATGCAGAACAGGACCTGTGATTCCGGTGGACACCAAATTGTCCAGGAGCAAATCTTGTGGCAAAGAAGTGTTATGATATCCTGTGTGGCCTTAGAAAGAGTGCTGCCAGCTGGTTGAAGGAGGTGATTCTTCCCCTCTACTGAGCTCTGGTGAGATTCATCTACACTTCTGGACACACTTATGGGCAAGAGAGACATAGACATATTGGAGAGTCCTGTGAAGGGATATATGAAGATCACTGAGGAACAGAAGCACATCTATGAGGAAAGGCTTAGAGAACTGGGACTGTTCAGCCTAGAGAAAAGAAAGGTCACGGGGAATCTCATTAATCTATATAAATACCTGAAAGGAAGTTGCAAAGAAGATGGATCCAGGCTCTTTTCAGTGGTGTCCACTGGAAATGGCACAAACTGGAACACAAGAGGTTCCATCTAAACATCAGGAGACAATGTGAGGGTGATGGAGTACTGGCGCAGATTGCCCAGAGAGGTCATGGAATCTCCCTTCTTAGAGATCTTCAAAAGCCATCCAGACATTGTCCTGGGCAACCTACTTTAAGTGACACTGCTTGAGCAGAGGGATCATACCAAATAACTTTGAAAGGTCCCTTCCAACCTCAACTGTTCTGTGATTATATGAGCATGAGGATTTACTTATATAGATGACATCTTACTGGAAAGTACTTTTGTGTAATTTTATCACCCAGAGAGTTATTATATGATAGTATTCCAAGAGAAGCACATTCAAAGTCAAAAGAATTTTCACAATATTATTAATGTAGTGCAGCTCATTATCATATGTACCTAATATAATTATTTTTTTCATACAGTATAAAACTAAAGTAATTAATAAAAGACTAGAAATTTATTAAAATGTTATCACTACTTTAGTATTTCTATTTTCATACTGTGTCTAGGGTTTTATGATCCTGGGATATTTTGTATTACAGAACAGATTTGAAGTTCAATCATAACTGCATGATATGAATCAGTGAAGAGTATCTCAGTATGATGCTAGAAAGACACATTTTGGGTTTTTTTATGCTGTGTAATTCAACCTTTTTACATATCCACATGTGCTTCATTTTTCTTCATAAGTACTAAATTCAATTCCAGAGGAAATATCAAAGGCAGCAGTAAATAAATTTAAGAGTAAAACCAAAGTTATTCCTGCTCAAGACTCTGTAAATTTTGGGGAACTATTATACTATGTGTACCAGGATTCACAGATTTGCAAACAAGTCATGACTACCCAGCCACCAACTTGCTTTTTCTCCTGTTAATAAATGAAATCCTGGGTAATCTTTGCTATAGAATTAGAGTCAGTTTTTCAGAACCAGATTTTACATAGACAACTCATAGCAGTCTCTTCTGCCTAAATGGTCATTTTAGTTTGATGTCTATCAGTATTTCACAAAATGTTTTACATTTTATTATCTAGGGTTCCCTTAGGCACTGTAAAGGAATTTATCAATATGAACAGCTTGCACTATCTCATTTAATAAAAAGAAGGTTATAAAAAATCCAAGGCTTGGGCATCTGTGTATTAAAAAGAAATAGAATATTTTAAATAATATCTATAAATATATATTAATGTATAATATATAATATTTTGTAGCATCATGTACCACATTCTTTCCTTTTGAACTGTTAACTGTACTTGTGATGGAGACTTTAATATGGAGAGATTTTGTTGGTGTCTCCACTACCAGCAAGAGAACTTGGCCTGTGCCAGACTTGGAAGCTTGCAATATAACCTGTAAAAATTTAGTAGTTTTATGAAAACCTTTATTCCAACATTTCAATCATATGACATTCCTCTATATTGCTTTGTTGTGATTCAGTTCTTCAAACATAACATAATTCTATTCACTTGAGAAGTCTTTGTCAGTCTCTCTTCTTCCATTATCTTTTATTCCATATAACAAAACCAGTGCTCAGCATCAAATGGTTCTAACTTTCATGATTAATGACTTAGATTTCTAAGCAAATACTGCTGTGCTTCATTCTGGCTTAATAGAAGCTCTTCTTGGAAGTATTTGTTAAAAGGTTGCCTTTATTCAAACATATCCTTCATTAAAAGTCTTGTTTGTTAGGGTACTTACAAAAATGGGAAGACAGCTGCTGAGAATTCTAAGTAGATAAGCAATACTGCCTCTTGAGGTTTTTTATCTCTACAACACTCATTGCTGTATAGTTAAGATGTGTGGGTTTTTGTTTTGTTTTGTTTTTCTGGATTTATACTGTAACTCACATAGGAAGATATTGGTCCATCATTGCTTTATACATATGCAAGCAATGAATAACACAATTAACACATCACCAATGTAGGTCTTCCAGTAGCTTTTTAAGTTACACATTAATATGTTCTGTATATGTTGCTTTTCAGTTTTCTTTTTTCTTTTTTTTTATCCAAAATGGGAAAATAGCATATAGACTTTTTAATATCATTGTATTACTTTAAATTTCTGTACTTTGTTTTTTTTTATCTATTGTGATAAATGACTGAGTCCCCAATAAGATTAAAATTAAAGTTTGTAATTTATTAAGCAAATAGAGGCAAGCAAACAGTGCTGGGTGCACTGGGAGTCTCTGCTCCACCAAGATGCACACCTCTTACATCAGGGGGCTGATTTTTATGCTCCTAGACTAATATATATTCATCACTATTCTTAGAAAAGGCAGGGTTATTATAATTAGTTCCCAGAATCTAAACCCTCTCCAGATGCATGCGTATCAGTCTCTGGTGGTCTTTCTGGGGGTCTCTTGTGCTGAAGGCTCGTAGTCTTCCTCCCAGGCTTTGTCCTTTGGTCATCCTTCAACTCCCCCCTTCTCCTTATTTGGTGGATCTCTTTGCTGGATATCAGACGCTTAAGCAGTGTCCCATGCAAAAGTCAGCAGTTTCCTAAAAAAACTCCTTGATCCTCTTATCTCCCAGACTAGAGTCTCAATGTTCACCCTTCAAACCCTCTATTTACACAAATTGCTGTACCCTTCATTTGCATGATACAAAAACTATGTGCACTAATCACTCTGTTTTTCTTAAATAGAAGGTTATATTTCATCATGCAGCCCTAGCATTGTTCCATACTGACATGAATCAAATTAACACTTTTCACATCTATTATGCCACAGCTACATCAGAAGAATCCATGTAACATTTAGTGGGGACTGTTAGGGTTAGGTTAGAGGTTGGACTCGATGATCTTAAACTTATTGATCTCTCAAACTTATTGAGGCGCACCTGGGGGACAAAGCAGTCATTGGTCCCAGCCAGCATGGGTTTGTGAAGGGTAGGTCCTGCCTAACTAACCTGATTTCCTTTTATGATAAGATCACCCGTATGGTGGACCAAGGGAAACCAGCTGATGTGATTTTTTTGGACTTCAGCAAGGCATTTGACACGGTTTCCCATAGGATCCTACTGGACAAAATGTCCACCATACAGCTAAATAAAAACATCATCCGATGGGTGAGCAATTGGCTAACGGGCAGGGCCCAAAGGGTTATGGTGAATGGGGCTGCGTCAGGCTGGCGGGCGGTCACCAGTGGGGTCCCTCAAGGCTCCATTTTAGGGCCGGTACTTTTCAATATTTTTATAAACGATCTGGATGTAGGAATAGAAGGTATTTTGAGCAAGTTTGCTGATGACACCAAACTTGGAGGAGTTGTGGACTCGGATGAGGGTGGAAAGGCCTTGCAGAGGGATCTGGATAGGTTGGAGAGCTGGGCGATCACCAACCGCATGAAGTTCAATAAGAGCAAGTGCCGGGTCCTGCACCTGGGACGGGGAAACCCTGGCTGCACGTACAGACTGGGCGATGAGACGCTGGAGAGCAGCCTAGAAGAGAGGGATCTGGGGGTCCTGGTAGACAGCAAGTTGAATATGAGCCAGCAGTGTGCCCTGGCAGCCGGGAGGGCCAACCGTGTCCTGGGGTGCATCAAGCACGGCATCGCTAGTAGGTCGAGGGAGGTGATTGTCCCGCTCTACTCTGCGCTGGTGCGACCTCACCTCGAGTACTGTGTGCAGTTCTGGGCACCACAGTATAAAAAGGATGTGAAACTGTTGGAGAGTGTCCAGAGGAGGGCTACGAAGATGGTGAAAGGCCTGGAGGGGAAGACGTACGAGGAACGGCTGAGGGCACTGGGCCTGTTCAGCCTGGAGAAGAGGAGGCTGAGGGGAGACCTCATCGCAGTCTACAACTTCCTCATAAGAGGGTGTCGAGAGGCAGGAGACCTTTTCTCCATTAACACCAGCGACAGGACCCACGGGAACGGGGTTAAGCTGAGGCAGGGGAAGTTTAGGCTTGACATCAGGAGGGGGTTCTTCACAGAGAGAGTGGTTGCACACTGGAACAGACTCCCCAGGGAAGTGGTCACTGCACTGAGCCTGACTGAGTTTAAGAAGAGATTGGACTGTGCACTTAGTCACATGGTCTGAACTTTTGGGTAGACCTGTGCGGTGTCAAGAGTTGGACTTGATGATCCTTAAGGGTCCCTTCCAACTCAGGATATTCTATGATTCTATGATTCTATGATCTTGAGGTCTCTTCCAACCTATAAATTCTGTGATTCTGTGATTCTGTGATTTAGAGACTATTAGAGGAAGCATTTAATTGTACTTTCAGTAAGTTATTAATTGTTCTTAAATCATTTGGATGTTATTTAAATAGTTTCATATTTCTGTGGTAGAAATTAACACTATATCCTGGATTTTATTCTTAAAGACAAATCTTGAAAGGAAAAACACAAAGTTGTGTGAAAATTTATCTTTTTCAATACAAGTGAACTTAACTGCTTGAACAACTAATGTCTAGAACAGCTGATGGATACTCTAATATAAATATAATAAAGATTGACTATGTTATGTCAAGGAGCAGCAAGTGCACAAGGCTGCTTCACTAAGCTCCCTCACTAAGCAGAGCACAGTCCTGCAGCATCTAAGCAGAGCAGGCAGAGCCCTGTTAACCCTTGCCCTCAAGAGCCCTAGGCACTGAAAGCAATTGACCAGGCCCAGGGCCAGGGGGCTCAGCTAGAAGCAGCAGGAGGTAGAGCTGCATACAAGGCCAGAGACAAGGATGCAATGTACATACAAGGGGTCCTTGTATTTCGATTCAAAGAGACAAATTACCCATGGTGTGAGCTGAGGTCCATTTTTGAGACAGGGCCTTAGGCAGGACTATAAACAGGCACAGCTACAGCATAGCTTAAGTCAGAGCTGACTGCCTAGGGCTGAGATGAATCAGGGCTTGTTGGACAATGGACAAGGTGTTTGGGAAAGTCCCAGTCGGGGCTGCTAAGGACAATTAAGTTCCACCAGTGTTCTCAGGGACCTGATACACATTTATCTTAGCAGGTCCACCTGAAATTATGAAATCATGACAACTGTACAGAACCACAGTTTGTATAGTTACCCATTCATTGTATCAAATTCATAACTGTTTTCTGAGACAATTTTTTTTAATGTTTGTCTTTGGGATTTTCAGAGAACACCAATGTGACTGATTCTTTTGAGTGCTAGATTTGTTTTCTGCTAATTCTTTAAGACAATTACCTCATGGATTAGATAGGATTTTGATTTTTAGTTTTCATTAAAGCAGAGCCTACAGGCATATAAGTAATAGTCTTCATGAACTGCAAAAATATTTGTAATATTTGCTAATTTAAGAGTTGTTTCTATTTTTTGCTAACTTTTCCTAAAAGCATACAAGTTATAGAACTGTATCACTGGAAGATGCATTAACATATAATGTCTTTCACCTCTGTTACTATATATACCATTCTGATAGCTCTTAATCAAACTCATTGTAATATTATGGTCAATATTAAAAAGTTTTTACTAACATAAAAAATAGACAAAAAGAAAGTATTTATAAAGATCTTCATAAATAGAAAGATTGCATCTTCTCAGTTCCCTATTTTCGAGCTTACACCAGTCCATTGCCTTCATACTGTCTTCAGTGATATTTCCTAAATTTCTAGTTTTTCATCTGTAGGAAATGAAAGAAGAATTGCCAAAGTAATTCAAAATTCAGAATGACATACTACAAGCTTGTTATGTAGCTGAATCACTGAATATGCATATCCACTGCATATACAGGAAACTTAAGACATTTTGGGAGCACTTCCAGTGCTTCCAGATCTAAGCATTAGATATCATTTTTGTTGTCTTAGCAGCCTAGGACATCCTCATAGGTCAGATATGACTCAAGGTGCACATGAGACTTCTGCCCTTTAGTAACATATGAAAGCCAAGACACTCTCTAGCATTAATGTAATACTAGATATCTATGTTTAATTTACTAATCCCCATCCTACTGTTCCTAATTCAGTAAAATTAAATTAATTCTGGATACATAAAATTAGGTTAAATACATTCATGAAAAATTATTTACAAAGCATTGTCACATGCACAGATAATGTCCCTTTTATTTCAATGGCTATTTTATTAACTAGATCAGACTGGCTGTGTGCTGTGCAATCAATCTTCCAGTGCACTCCGCCAAGCTGTCTTGTTGAAAGATATAGGAGCCCTCTACTCCAGCAAGTTCTTAACTAATCTGTGTAGCATGTGAAGTCAAGCTCATATATTTTACTATTCAACACATAATCTACACAGAGATTTGCTCTGATCTACTAAACAAATTGAAATGCAGACCTAAAATGAAAACTCTTTAATAACACTATCAACATTGTTCCTCATATGAGTTTCTTACAGTACCAGGATGCAAAAAGGGCATAAGGGTGTTTTAAAGGCCTGGAAGAGTAGCAGGTACTGATCTGGAATTAAACTACTTACCTGTGGTTGGCAACTGCTAGTTGGTAAGTTTAAGCAGTGCTTTTTTGTAGCAGGACAAAGATACCCAGATACTACTCTTATGAGAAAGAGATGTCTCCTTAGTTAGCCCATCCTTTGGCAAAGTGACCTAGATAATGGGTTGAAAATGTTTCTGCTGCACAAAGGGATGCAAATGGATTTATGTTTCTGTTCATCATTTCCAATGAATGGAATTTTTCCATTCCAAGGAAAACATTGGACTGATACTTGACAAAGAAGGTCACCTAGCAAGTAAGGATGAGGAAAATTCATTTAATGCTTTTTTTTATTTTATTTTTTTTTTGTCTCACTTTTAAAAATTCATGGTAGACCTTGGGCTGCCTGGTCCTCAGAGTTGGACGCCCATGACTGGGGGAGCAGCGACTTTCCACTTGTGGGCAACACAGTTGGAAGGCAACAGCTGTATCAGTTGAATATTCATAAGACCATGGGACATGAAGAGATTCACACCAGAGTACTGAGGGAGTTAGCAGATGTTGTAGCTGGTCTCCTCTCCATAATATGTCTCAGGAGTCTGGGCAGGTCCCTCATGACTGGGAGCGAGCCAATGCAATAATAATCTACAAAAAGGGCTAGAGATAAGACCCAGAAAACTACAGACCTCTTAGTTTAACTCCAGTACCTGGAACCATTATAGATAAGAGACCTTGCAGAGGGATCTAGATGGATTGGAACAGTGGCTGATCAGCAATGGTATGAAATACAACAAAGGCAAATTATGGGTTCTACACCTGGAATGGAGTAATGCCAGACACAGATACAGACAGGGAGATGAGTGGCTAGAGAACTTCTCAACAAAAATGGAGGTGCTGGTTGATAGCAGGTTCAACATGAGCCAGCAGCGTGCCCTGACAGACAAGAGGGTAAACTGTATTTTGGGATGCATTAAACACATCATAGCCAGCCCGTCAAAAGAGGGGATTCTCCCACTGTTTTTAGCATTGGCGCTGCCTCCCCTTGAATATTGTGTGCAGTTCTAGACTCCACCATAAAGAAATTATGTTACTGTACTTGAATGCATCCAGGGGAGGGCAACAAGGCTGATAAAAGGGCTGGAGACATTTTGTATGAGGAGAGGTTGAGGAGAGTGAGACAATCTATTTGGGAAAAAGAGGAGGCTAAGAGGCAACCTTATTGCTATCTACAGTTTATTCTCAGGATAAGGATAAGGAGGTGTTGATCTCTTCTTTCTGGTAACCAATGATAGGATGCTCTGGACTGGCACAAAGCTACACCAGGGAAGCTTCAGACTGCGTAGTCAGAAAAAATTCTTCATTGTAAGAGTGGTCAAACACTGGAACAGGCTTCCGAGTTATGCAGTTGATGCCCCAAGCCTGTCAGCATTAAAGAGGCATTTGGTAATGTCCTTAATAATATGTGTTAACTCTACATCAGCCCTGAATTACTCAGGCAGTTGTGATTGCAACCTGCAAATATATTGTTAGGTTTTATGGATACTAGTTGGACTGAAAAAGCAAGTATTTTTTTCAGTAGTACTTTATTAAGATTATATTAAGTAGAATTTTAAATCATTTGCTTTTCATCTTATCTGGGAATAGAAATATGCAGTTTATGTCCCGAAGTAATATTTCCCCAGTTAAGGGGTTAAGAGGTTTTAATAATAATAATAATAATAATAATAATAATAATAATAATAATAATAATAA
>CM021733.1:90531313-90589241 GCA_011075105.1 Heteronetta atricapilla
AATAATAATAATAATAATAATAATAATAATAATAATAATAATAATAATAACCTTAGAGGTTTTTTGTGTTTCATTCTGTCCATCTTTTCATTATCAAACTTTATATTCCATTATGCCTATAAAACAAAATTTGGTATGAACATTATGCAAATGAAATGTGGCAATTTGGTATTTTTGCATGAATTAAGCCTGAAAGACATTAAAAGTAGCAGTGGCAATTTATAAAATGGATGACATTAAAACACAGATACTTATATATAACATCTATTATATTAAGAAAATAAGCTTTCTAATCCTTCCTGGTTTTACTCTAATGTATCAATATTTAATCTGAGAACAATATGAAATTAAGCTTACTCTGAGATTTTTTTTAAAAAATAAAAAATGTAAAAACAGTTCAATTCATTCAGTTAAAGTGTGAGGTTAGGCACTTTTGTCATCAGAAATAAAACAATCAAAGTTTGAACTACTGAAAGGTGCAGACTTTCAATGTTGTAATCTTACAGAGTTGCTGGCATTCAGAGTAAAGGAATATTCAATGGACTTCATCCATTATATTTTGAAAAGGAGTATTCCTTTGGTTTCTTAGGTCTATTTACCTGAGAATTACAAATGTCTTCATTTGCTAAAATAGTATGATTTCTTTAAAAATTATATTAGTAATGCTGATAGACTATGTGTCTTTGCCAAATTTCTAATCATGCATCTGCTGAAGGTCCTAAGCGCATATCTCTTAGCAAGTCTTCTGTTCTGCAGAATAATCAGTCACTTCTGCGATATCAGTATGCCTGTAGAAAGCTGTTAAGCATCAGGCCATGAGATTTGCTAGATTAACAGAGTTTTCTAGGCAGCTGTAATTATTTGTTAGGTATTTTAAGAACACTGCAATTTTATACATTATAAAACACTGTAAAGTAAAGGGAAATAGAATCAGCTTATGATGAGTTTTAACATTCTGCTTGTATTTCAGAATTTGATGACATGAACCCTGTGAATTGCTTAGGAATTCAGACCTAAAGCTATGATTTATTAAATAACTAATTAAATATTATGTTATACTACTAATTATGTTTGGATTTGTTGTGTTAATGTTAACCTTAAAAGTGTAAACCCATAAAATATTTATATGAACATACTTTGATGTTGAAAGTAATTTGTAGCTAATTAATTATTCTTACTGGATGTTCAAATAAGGTTTTCATCATCCATTTCATACGTGTAGTTGAGATTAGCTGCATACTAAAATAAACAAATAAATAAATTCAAAGCTCATCTGGAGCTCAATCTGGCTACTGCCGTTAAAGACAACAAAAAATCTTTTTACAAATACATCAGTGCAAAATGGAGGACTCATCCTTTACTGGATGCGTGGGGAAACCTTGTTACAAAAGATGAGGAAAAGGCTGAGGTGCTTAATGCCTTCTTTGCCTCAGTCTTTAGCAGCAATACCAGTTGTTCTCTGGATACCCAGTACCCTGAGCTGGTGGAAGGGGATGGGGAGCAAAATGTGGCCCTCACTATCCACGAAGAAATGGTTGGCGACCTGCTATGGCACTTGGATGTGTGCAAGTCGAGGGGGCTGGGTGGGATCCACCCGAAAGTGCTGAGTGAACTGGTGGAGGAGCTGGCCAAGCCGCTTTCCATCATTTATCATCAGTCCTGGCTATCGGGGGAGGTCCCAGTTGACTGGCAGCTAGCAAACGTGATGCCCATCTGCAAGAAGGGCCGGAGGGCAGACCCGGGGAACTATAGGCCTGTTAGTTTGACCTCAGTGCCAGGGAAGCTCATGGAGCAGATTATCTTGAGAGTCATCACACAGCACTTGCAGGGCAAGCAGGCAATCAGGCCCAGTCAGCATGGGTTTATGAAGGGCAGGTCCTGCTTGATGAACCTGATCTCCTTCTATGACAAAGTGATGTGCTTAGTGATGAGGGAAAGGCTGTGGATGTGGTCTACCTTGACTTCAGCAAGGCTTTTGACACCGTTTCCCACAGCATTCTCCTCAAGAAACTGGCTGCTCTTGGCTTGAACTGGCGCACGCTTTGTTGGGTTAGAAACTGGCTGGATAGCCGGGCCCAAAGAGTCGTGGTAAATGGAGCCAAATCCAGTTGGAGGACGGTCACTAGTGGCGTTCCCCAGGGCTCGGTGCTGGGGCCGGTCCTCTTTAATATCTTCATCGATGATCTGGACGAGGGCATTGAGTGCACCCTCAGTAAGTTTGCAGATGACACCAAGTTAGGTGCGTGTGTCGATCTGCTCGAGGGTAGGAAGGCTCTGCAGGAGGATCTGGATAGGCTGCACCGATGGGCTGAGGTCAACTGCATGAAGTTCAACAAGGCCAAGTGCCGGGTCCTGCACCTGGGGCACAACAACTCCAAGCAGAGCTACAGGCTGGGAGATGAGTGGTTGGAGAGCTGTCAGGCAGAGAAGGACCTGGGAGTGATGGTTGATAGCTGGCTGAAGATGAGCCAGCAGTGTGCTCAGGTGGCCAAGAAGGCCAACGGCATCCTGGCCTGTATAAGAAACAGTGTGGCCAGCAGGGCTAGAGAGGTGATCGTCCCCCTGTACTCGGCTCTGGTGAGGCCGCACCTCGAGTACTGTGTTCAGTTTTGGGCCCCTCACTACAAGAAGGACATCGAGGTGCTTGAGCGAGTCCAGACAAGGGCGACGAAGCTGGTGAGGGGCCTGGAGAACAAGTCCTATGACGAGCAGCTGAGGGAGCTGGGATTGTTCAGCCTGAAGAAAAGGAGGCTCAGGGGTAACCTTATCTCTCTCTACAGGTACCTCAAAGGAGGCTGTAGCGAGGTGGGGGTTGGTCTGTTCTCCTATGTGCCTGGTGACAGGACAAGGGGGACAAGGCGCTTAAGTTGCGCCAGGGGAGTTTTAGGTTGGATGTTAGGAAGAACTTCTTTAGCGAAAGGGTTGTTAGAGATTGGAACGAGCTGCCTAGGGAAGTGGTGGAGTCACCATCCCTGGAGGTCTTTAAAAGACGTTTAGATGTAGAGCTTAGGGATATGGTTTAGTGGGGACTGTTAGTGTTAGGTCAGAGGTTGGACTCGATGATCTTAAGGTCTCTTCCAACCTAGAAATTCTGTGAGTCTGTGATTCTGTGATAAATAAATGCACTGTATGCATCTAGCTTTTCCACCTTTCTTCCTGTCTTGCATACTCAGAAAATATCATACATTAACTTCATAAATTCTTTTCTTTTCTCTGACACATTTTAAAAAGTACTGTCCAAATATTGCCCTCCTATTCTGAAGGCATAAATTCTTATATTTCCATTGCAACTGTATGCAAGAAGTTTAAGGACATGCCTTTTCCTGGCTGCAACTACCAGCTTAGTGCCGCTCTGTGTTAAGACACATAACTACAAGAGTTATTGCACTAATACAGGAGGGTTTTTCCAAGGTTTAACATAGTTCACATATAATAATAATTAAAAAAAATCTGTTTCTGTATCCTTTTCTGAGGTGTACAGATTAATAAAAGTGGTACTTTTAACTTTTAAATGGAAAATAATATAATTTTCTGTCATCTGTAATCAGTACGTTTTTCAGTGACTAGGTAGAAAAAGTAGAAGGAAAACAAAAGTGTTCTTGATGATATGGCAATATAGCTGCATGGAAGCTAAAGTCTTAGCTGTGAATGTGAAAAGTATTGCTAGTTTGTCAGGAAAACAAATAAAAATGAACAGGGATAAACAAAAATAACAAAAAGAACAGTGAACTATTTAACGTGTTAAGATTATTTTCAACTGGAATATTTCAGAAAATTAAATCATTTTCTAAATCATTCTGCAAGTACTGTTAGCTAGCACAAACTAGCTAGCAAATCAGTCAGTGGTTTTTGTAAATATTTTTGTCAGTTATGAGAAAGGTATTCTCAAAGCTTGATAACTCAGATGAGGCTGAGTGGCATGTAATTGCTTCTTTGTCAACTGAAGTAATTTAGCTGTAATAACAGCCTCCATGCATAAAATCAACACCATTGTTTATCAGAGTGGGGACTTTTTTTCCTAATTCACTTGTTCTTTTAAATACAGAATGGAATTCACACACATTTAACATGGCCACATATAAATAAAATCAAAATACCTGAAACCAGATTGTTTTTCAGCAGTGTTGAAAATGTACAGCAGGTATACTTCTACTGTATAGTATTAGTCTGGACATTTACATCGGGGATCAATCATCTAAATTGGGATTAAATATTTTAGTCTATGGAGTGTTGCAGTACAGATTAATACATGAAGAAAAACTGTATTAATAAAGTCTTAAAGGAATGAGAGTTAATAGTATGATATTTGAAATGAAAATCAGTTTCTGATAACCACTAGTGGGAATTTCTTAGCTATAGATTATAACCAATATTTATTTTATTTTTTCCAAATGAAAGCACAAAATAAATCCCCTTTTTCTGCTTCCTTTCTCATATTGCTCAAATCACTATGCTTCTGGTTAGACTTCAATAGGAGAATGGCTTTGAATCCTTTCTCACCTTTTCTACACACAATCATATTTTGTCACTGTTCCTCAAAACAGCTAAAGCTCCAATGTTCATCTCATGTCCCAGACTTCTCGAGCCTTCATTATTTCATCATCCTCTCAGGAATCCCCAGTTGTGCCATTTCATATATTTCAGTCAAAACATGGCCAAAGAATTAACCTTTTGGTCTGTTCATCTGGTTGTCTTTTTACTTTTGAATTCCTCAAAGGCTTCACCTCGCACAGTGCAGACTATTTTTTTGTTAGTTTTTGGAAATACAGCACAGTTCACTGCTGCCCTTTCTGTCTTTGTTCTTTTCTCTTATTTCCTACTATCCCACCACGACTGCCAGCCTAAATGGTACCAATTTATGGTACTTTTATAAAACTGTTGTGACTGTCTCTGCTTAGTGTCCATTTCATCCCCTAAGAAGTACTTTCTCAAGGCTGAATACAGGATTTTCTATATAGCATTAGATAACATCATTTAGGGTGCTGAATTTCACTGTAAATTCCCAGTTGAAAAGTATAGACCTAGTTAGAAGCCTAGATGCAGTGGACTCTTCCCACACTAAATTTCATATCCCAAAAAGAAAAGAAAAATCAAAGGATATAGTTAACAACAGTCCACAATTTGGAAGAAATTGTAGTTATACCTGGTACAGTCATGTCTTCAAATTATGGTACCATACAGTTCACAAAGATACCTTTGTTGCCTTAGATTCAAGAGGTAATTCCCTTAGAATTATATTTGTTTTTTTTTAGACTTTATCCACTAGAAGTATACCACAACTTAAAGGACATGACAGAATCTGTTTCAGGTAGTTTTTCTTGTACATATTGCAGCTTACACATGGCTTGTAAACATGTTATTTACTCCTGGAAGAAACTCTTTGCTACTCTCCACTTATCTTTGCATAAGACGAGAGCCAATGCATCTCCATTTATCTCCCTCCAAAGAGACCTACCATACTCATACACATACATACATATAGCTGTGGGATTAGGTCTGAACTAGAAAACATAAGAAAAGCAAAATATTGGAATTAGATCAGAAAGGTTGCATATAGTGCTATTTCTTTTTCAGCACTTCAAACAAATTTTACATATATAAAAAGAAATCTAAAAGCATCTATATTTTGGCCACTTCCAAATGTCTATATTCCTGACAGGTACCACAGTACATTAAGCAACATTCAGCAACTGCTGCTGTCAAGCAAGTAGCTCTTTAGTTTACTGAGTTATCTGGACTCTCCTTGGTCTCTACATGTGTCTCCACTCTTTCCTCCAGGTATCTGAAAATCATATGAACAATGTAAAGCATGGTTAGACGTAAGAAAAAAAAAAAAAAAAAACACTCATAGAAGTTACTCTGCCAAGCATTTTAATCATGTAAGAGAACCTTAGTACTATTATGGACTTCCCTGATAAAGGCCTTTTAATTCTGGTATATATGCTAGGTATTTCTAGTGACAAAATAAAGGTTTTTCAGATCTGACTATCTTGATACATATGATTGCATGAGAGGGCATTTATATGTGTTGAGGGTAAGAGACCAAATATTTTCCTCAGTGCAAAGAATTTAGAGTAATTTCAGGATTATTTTTTTTTTCATGCGTTTCTGTGAGGTTCACCAAAAGCAACACATGCTTTATGCACTGCTCACCTATGATAAGCACTGCAGTTATGATTTCCCTCCAAATTCATGTGGCTGGAAGTAGCTATTCCTGTTACAAATCAAAGCAACCCCAGCTGTAGATTACAAATCTACATTTAATCACATTCTTATCTTAGCTCTTGATTATTTCATTAATATCTGTATTTTGCTTCACTAAATATTCTTCAGTGACTTGATTATCCTCTTCCGTTGTATTCATGGAAAGGTATATCTAGTGTCATAGTACTGGCAACATTCTGCGGAACATAAGCTGAACTCTACTTTTACATATAACTCTGTAAATTAGTGTTGGCCTGCTTTTCATGTTCAATGATTCTCTTCCATTCTTCTTCAAATGAGACAGTGAGTGAAATGAAAGAAAATGATTGACACAACTGAAAAAAATAAATGCCTGAATACAGTAATTTTGTATAACAGGAAAACCCTCCAGGATTGTGTGAATCCTCTCTAGGAAAGCTCTCTATTTTCTGGATTGTCATGCTTCCAATATTGCCTGTCAAAATGGACTCTTGTAATGAATGAAGTAGAAAAATTCATGACATAAAGGATGCCTACCAGTGTTCCTGTGTGCTCTACTAAGTGTGCCTTGGCCAGTGAGGTCAAAATTCAGTCTATGACATTCTGATAGTCCTTTTCCATTACAAATATGTCCCTATAATTTGAACAGATCAGCATGTTTATTGATTTGTTTGTTTACTTTAATATAAAATTTCAGGAGATACATGTTCTGTTGTCGTGAATGAGTGTCTAGATGGACACTGTTGGAATGGAGGAACCTGTGAAGAGGACATAAATGGATTCAAATGCAATTGCCCCCTCGGTAAGCATTTGAAATTTTTTATACAATTGTTAATTTGGTATAGCATGTTAATTTGGTATTCCATGTTTATATCTTGTGTGCTATGAAATCTCATATGGCAAAAGCACTTTCCTTACATTTTGAAAGGTACAGATATAGTTATTTAGACTAAGGAAAATGAAAATTTCATCAGTTAGTGTCCATGGCAATTTGTCTATGACCAATTTTCATAGAATCATGGAATGGTTTGGGTTGGAAGGGACCTTAAAGATCACCTAATTCCAACCCCACTGCCATGGTAAGGGACATCTCCCACTAAACCAGGTTGCTGAAAGGCCCATCCAACCTGACCTTGAGAGGTGGGCAGCCATTTTTACTAAATAAGTGATTGCTTGTATTAGGAAAAAAAAAAAAAAAAAAAAAAAAAATTTAAGAGCCACTGAAATACTGTAACATACATTAAAGAAATATGACAGAATTGGAGATTTCCAATAGTTTAGTATCTGGTTATATATTTGACTTTATAGCCACACATCTTGGTGAAATTGTAAGTTTTAGGCAGCAAGAAAATGTTGAAATTTTACAAACATCCAAAATCCCTGTCTTTGGGAATCAATTCTGATGGCTGCATTACTCATACCTGATAGAATCTAGCACCGCTCTAAAGTATGCATGAGCTTAATCAGGTTGCCTGAGCACGTGCATTTTGTATCACATGAGGTGCCCTTAAGTAACCAAGATATTGTATGAGGCTGGCAGATAATGGTGCAGACTATAAAGGATTTATAAGATAAATCAGGCCAGCCAGCAACACAGTGTAAAAAGCTACAACAATATAAAGGAAGAAAGAAATATGATGTTGCAAATTTTTCTTTGCCAATTATACATACACTGTATAATTTGTGATTTTGCATGCAATTATATGCAGATTAAGAAAACATAGAAAAGGGGAGGGGTGTACGTGTGTAGAGATTCCTGAGATTAGAAATCATCTGGCCAGGATCAACAGCTTTTCCAGCCTTTCTCCAGTTTTTAAAAGCACAGTGGCCAAAGGAATCTGGAGTAGAGAATTAAGACTGGTAAATTCACTGTTATTTATTGGTATATACCAATAAGAAATTACTGATAACCTCTAAATAGGTTTTGACATGCATTTACAGACATTGTTACTGTGGAAAACATGGTCATAAAAGCTGTTTTTATACAAGCATGGTCTGAGAGGGCTTACAGAAGTACTAAACCTGGAAATATCCGAATACTGAAACACATCTCCAACCATCCCTCATAAGCAAAACAATTGTTTGTAAAAGCACTTTAATATGCTTAATATAAAAAGATCCTTAAATGTTTTGAGTAGTAGCCTGTTGAGTTTGAAACTGGAGACAACACTGAGTTATATCTTCAAACACAAGACTACACTTTCATATTTGGTGCTTCATACAGGCACATGTTGCTGAATTAGGTATATAGTTAAAAATTAGCACAAACATTATTTCCTTTGTTCTGAGCTGAGGATACTCACATTCAATATACTGCTTTGCTATCCCACATTTAGTTCTTATTGGTGTTTTTTAACAGTGTTGAGTACGGTGGAATTTTGACAGCAGCATCCAGCATCCTGCACCTCCTTGTACAGATCTGAAAGGAGATTGCTTTTCACATGGCAGAATGTCATTGATAGGAGAGCAAATTATTGTGACAGTCTCTCAGCAGATCCTTTTTTCCTCTTCCTTTAAAGATGTCAGTATACAGGCTTTATCCAATATTTTATTATTATTATTCTTGGTGTGTGCATACCTGGTTTGAGTGTCTCTAGCTATTCATTCACTTTTGCTGTGCCTCTGAGGTTAATACAGGGATTTATGAACAATGAGGTTTATGTAATGGACATACATACAATATAAACTATGAGTTTCATCCTAATGATTCTACTCAAATGCTGTGAATAGCAGTGATTCTTCATCACTATCAAAGGATCGAGTAACTCCTAGTGAACCAGAGGTGATCTGTATAAATGGTCAGTTATTTTTTGAAAAGAATGAAGATTTTTTTGTACTAACATTCACAACTACATTATTAATATTATGAAACTTGAATTAAAGATGAATTTTAATCTAAATACAGTTACAGATACCCTTTGTGCCTTCGGTAAATTAACTAATTTCCCCAGTTCATATACTTCAGATGAAGCTGTAGATAAATAAAAGTAACCATCTCAAAAAGATATTGCAATGATTAAATAGATAACGTCCGTAAATTGTCTGAAAATAAAAGTCACTAGATATTTTTACTGTTGGCTTGGTATTAATAAGAACTTCACTTCATGAAGCAAAGCAACTAATTCTAACTAATCCTTAAGTGAAAAATGACAACTTATGCTTCCGTAATTTCAGTAAAATCTAGTGTCATATTGAATGTGTGAAAATAAGTAGGTTTTGCTCATGAGAGGATCAGAACTGGACATAGTGCTATTGGTGTGGCCTCACCAATAGAACAGTAAGAAATACACGTTGAAAATTTAAATACAGTTTTTGGAAAATAATTTGTTTAGGTATATAAAATACTTTGGTAGATTTAAAGCATTTTGCCATTAATTACTTAAGTTTGTTAAAATTTGCTTTAGATTTTTAGGCATCAGATTCTGACCTCTTTACAGAAAAGAACTGCTGTTACTGAAAAATAAAATTTAAATTATTTTTACTGAATTCTTATTTTCTGATTAACACTTCATACATTAAGTCTTCAGAAAATATTTTATCTGAACTATGAGTAAGAGTGTCCTCACCACCTAAATGCAAGGAAACTAGATTATCTTTGAAAATTTAGCTAGTGTTAGCTGGACCTCAGCATTAATACCTCTGATTAAGAGGCTCAAGAGATTAGCCTAGCTTGAATTCACTGATGCACTAACAACCTCTGCACTTACAACAGCAATATAAATACCAAAGTGCTAAATTGATTGATAGTAGTTCCTACAGTATGTCTTTTATGAAATCATGATTCAACCCTGACACAAAAGTAGAAAATCATATTTCTCCACACTTAAAAAAAAAAAAAAAAAAAAAAAAAAAAAAGAGGAAATTCACAAAGTTTTTGGTTCCCTTCAGTTATACAGATTTGACCTCCCTCATTTAATATAAGGAGTAATAATTAAGTACAAAATAAGAGAGAAGTTTGTACACCTGTTCTGTCTCAGGTGAAATTAGGAAAACTCTCTTGTAAGTCTGAGCATGTGAGAAAAACAAAAACCGAACCAAACTAAACTAAACAAAACAAACAAACAAACAAAAAAAAAACTATTTTTTTGCAACAAACAGAACACCACTAAGGAAATTGTTCATCCACAAAAGAATAATGGCCTGAGGACTAAAGTAGTGAACCATGATGTAAGAAATCTACTGCAAATTCTTTGTTTCTCCAGAGAGAATTTTTAAACAACATATTTTAATACCTCAAGTTTGTCAAAATATTGGTTTGCTAACATAAACTGCAGAATGATGTTGATGGCAAAAAGTGCTGAGCAGAAGTTTCTGATCTCTGGCTTCTGCTCATCCAAATCCAAATTCTAACTACAACCTTCACCTGAATCCTTAGTACCAGTTTAGGTATGCCATCTGCCACCAGACTATCCAGATCTACCGTAAACACTTCTTATTCCTACACAGTCATGTAAAATGACTGAAAATTACCTATGTTCATTGTTTTAGTTTACAAACTTACATAGTTTTTCTGTCCTTGAGATTGCTCTCCCTTGATAAGAAAACTGAAGAATTATGTGTATTTAGCACATCTAAAATATATACACTTAATTTGTATGTACTGATTTTATGGAAATATACTTTATCTGTTATTAGTTTCTGTCAGTTATTATTTTCATGTGACAAATCTCTTTTCAGCAGCTTTAAAAATTATTGATTAAAATTCCCTACGGTACATCTGAGGTATTTCTTAGAAATTACTTCTTACTCCAGGATGCTTAAGATGTTGTCACTGAATAGGATGAAATAACATTTAATAATATAAATCACTGCTTCACTGTTCATGTTTCTGAGCACTGCTGGAGACCTGATGTTAACTAAAGCCTTAATTTTGAAAAATGCATTACTAGAGAAAACTCCTTCCATTTAAGCATTTGGGTTTGGTTGTTACCATCTTTTTTTTTCCTTCTTTTTTTTTTTTTTTTTTTTTTTGAGTATAGTCTGTATCACAGCTTGAGAACCCCACCCATAAAAAAAGTATATGTTACTTTAATTAGGAGACTCCTGTGGGACTCTGTTTCTGTGATAGAGTATAAATTTGTTCGCATCTCAAGAAATAAAATAAAGAGTACCATAATAACATAAAATAGATGAAATGGAATTGGACAATGTATTTAGATATTTTGTGGCATCACTAAGTCCTTCCTTCTATCTCTGTGCAGAAGGCCTGTATTGCTTTCAGGTTAACATCTGTAAATTTAAACACCTTTTGAAAGTGTTCAACAGGAAAGTCATTTTATAATAATACAGATTGTATCACTGGTTACTGCTCATATGGCTTTTGGTATATTCTGCTGAGTCTTAGACCTTATACAGATGTTACAAGCTCCTCTTATATTTGAATTTTGTCATTTTAGAGAATAGTATTTCTATTTAGTTGGCAAACAGAATTGGTTGATTATGATGTATGATTACCTACTGTTAATTTCTTTAGTGTATATATATATATATACAACATTGACTGCATCCTGCTAAAGGGCTGTTGAGGGTGTAAAGAATACACCCTCTGAACGTCAGCTGCCTGTCTATACTAATTCATTTCTAACAGAGTAGCTTCTGGAAAAGCAGGTAAGCCTGATGATGTCTACCTCCCACTCAATATATGGACCACTACGGACAGACTGTGCACACTGGCACTGTGTGACAGGCATGAGTTTCTTGTGTATAGGCAAATTTCCAGTCTTCATGGAATGTGACTCATAAATTTAAAGCACATAACTCAACACATAATTGACAAAGATAGAATTTTATTGACAAGAAATTGAGGCACACCAGATTCACTACTTATTCTTTAGATACCTAGGCCTGAGAGATTCAGAAGTCTGGATTGTGCAAAGTATTGGGTGTAAGCTGAAAGGTGTTGGCAGTGGAGAGGCTGCATGGGTGACCTCTATGAGGAGAGGTTGGGGCTGCCCCCTGCCGGCCCCAGCCTGTTCTAGCCAGCCCCAATGGCCTCACTGCAGGGCATGGCTGGGCCTGGCAGCCAAGATGGAAAGCCAGCGCCTGTGGGAAATGTGTTTAAGGAATGCCAGGTGGAGACAGGAGTAAGAAACAACTCTGCCAACATTAAGGTCAGAAGAAGGAAGCGAGGAAGTACTCCAGGTGCCAGAACAGAGATTTCCCTGTAGCCCATTGAGGGACCAGTGGTGGAGCAGTTACTGCAACCCATGCAGCCCCACACCAGAGCAGGCTGATATTTCTTGACATATCTGTGGCCCATGCTAGAGCAGGCTCCTGACAGGATTTGCAGCATGTGGAGAGGAATCCATACACAAGTAGTCTTTTCCTGAAACATTGTAGCCCGTGGGAAAGACCCATGTTGGTGCAGTTTTTGAAGAGCCACAGGCTATGGAGAGGGCCCATGCTGGAGTAGGTTTATCCTGAAGGACTGTAGCCAGTAGTAAAGTCTCATGTTGGAGTAGGGGTGAAGTGTGATGAGGGAGAAGTGGCAAAGAAGAACTGTTTTGGCCTGACTACAGTGCCCCATTTCCTCTCCCCCTGTTCTGTGGGGTAGAGTAGAGGAATCAGGAATAAAAGGGTGAAGTAGAGCCTGAGAAAAAGGAGGAGGATGGGGAGATGTGCTAGAGTTTTTGTCTTAATTTCTCACTATCCTGCTCTATTTTGGCAATAAATTAAATTAATCTTCCCCCAGTAAAGTCTGTTTTGCTGATGATGGGAATTGGTAAGTGATCTCTCTGTCTTTCTCTTGACCCTAAGTTTTTATATCAACACTATCATGTTCAGGGGGTGGGAGGTGAGGGTGAGAAAGTGGCTGAATGGGGATCTGGCAGCTTGTTAAGGTCAACCACCACACATACAGAAGCACCAGTCTTAGAAATCAGCAGATTTAATAGAAAGAAAAGCAAAAATATGATTCTGTATCACCATAAACTCCTCAAGTATGCCTTGCATATAAGGACAAAATTTATAGCAAGACAGTTCTAAAATATTTAAGTCCAGGTTAGTCAATTATATTGTTAACATGAGGAATTCTGTTTAACATTCTTGAAATATGGTGCAAGTACCCTAATAATAATACATAAAGCACTATGAGCAGGATGAAAAGCCCCTAGAGAAACCTTCTGCTTGGTACTCTGACAGAAACAAGTGCTACACCTTTGGCAAGAGAAAGATGGAAAGATGGAAATCTGGAAGATGGGACTAAACAAGCAAGGAATTCCAGGGAATTAGAAGTCTTGCATTGCTAAATAATACAACCTAGGAAGATGTTTTCCATTAATTCTATTAGGAAGAAACAAGCTCCTGCCTATTTCATTAGAGTGGAGAAAACATCCCGCCATAACTACAAGTACTAAGGAAAATATGATAGACACTACAACTGTATCTGTTTCCCTCACACACAGTCCCTGTGTGATCTTTTTCATAAGAAACAGAAGAATTGATGAGTATTGATTAATTTGTATTCCAAATTTAGTGTAATAAAAGCACAACCTAATACCATCCTCATCAATGGAAGTAATGGCAGAGGAAGAGGAAGACAATGGAATTTCAGTGATGATATGTAGCTAGTATATGATACTCAATATGTGATAAAGAATCAAATACGATGTC
Organism: Heteronetta atricapilla; assembly: GCA_011075105.1. NCBI lineage: Eukaryota > Metazoa > Chordata > Aves > Anseriformes > Anatidae > Heteronetta > Heteronetta atricapilla. The sequence goes on from CM021733.1 coordinate 90,545,108, forward strand.
AACACAGGGTGAATACAATTCTTAACAGGGTCTGTCAAGAAACCTGAAGGGCAGATAACTGGTGAGGAAACCCAGTACAGTATTTGAGCCAATGCTGTGCTTTAGGATTTGGTAAGATTAATGTGTCCACAAAACATTTAATAAATCAACATTTTTATCATAAAAAAAAAAAAACTCAATGGTGAGTTCAATGGTGAGTTTTAGATCTGTTATTGTACTGAAAAACAGCATTCGTTTCCTGTGTATTTTATTGTTGTGTTACTTCATTGTACGTACTACTTCTTTTAATGCAACTCAGTCTTCAGGTTTGTTATTTTGGTAACTTTGCCAATTATATTGCATTGAAACACTATTACTTTCTTTGCCTTTATGTTTGTTTTATGTTCATTGCTTCAGGTTGTTTTCTGGAGATGTGTCACTGTTGCTCTTCCCATTCTTTTCCCAGTGGTACTTACCGCTTCTTTTGTTTGATGATAATTAATATTTAGAAACTTATTGGTGGGAGGAATGCTCACACTGACTAATTAAACTTCTGTTTATTGCAGTAAGGCCAGTTAGCAAGCTTTTTTTATTTTTATTTTTTCCTACTATTGATGTTCCTTTTCTGATTAACTAGGCACTTACATGTTTACTTGTTTAAATTTTAAACCTCCTTTCTTTTTACTTTTATAAATTAGTTCTGTTAATTAACCACTTTAGTTCACAATAAATTCATGTAGAATAAAGTAATTTAAGCATTTCAAAATTTGGGATACTGTTTATGCATGTTTTCTTTTTCCTTCATTTCAGTCCTGGCAAAATAGTCTAGAATGCCATGATAGCCTTTTATGGAGAGAGTGACTAACTCTTTTACTCATCTTTCTCTTTTAATCTTTCAACTGACTCAGTGTGGGAGTAAAATGGAAGTTTTCATTTTTGTATGTTTCAGTATAGATGAATATGCCATTAGTCATTGCCTTGAATCTGAAAGGTTCTTAGCATAGCATTTGTTTTGAGATATATAAAATCATGAGACTTGATTTGAGACTCAAGACTTGAGGAAGATTAATTTATTAAAAGAACATAAAGACTAAGCAGCAACTAAATAAAACTGTAGCAACAAAAAAATATCTAACCCAGCTGTTTCCATGACAACCTTCTTCCTGGAGTTTCAAAAAACATTTTTGCATTACTCCCATGCTACTCATCACTTGTATAATATGTTATTTCAATTGATAGATATTTCTATTTTATCCATATAAAATAGAAAATATTTATTTACATGTACTATAATGGTGTTTCTGAAACCTGATTTATATTAAGAGCAATTATACAATGTGCTTTAGGTATGTGTGTGTTTCTGCAGTAGCAAAATAAGCACTCATCTGATCCAGAAAGTTCAGTAGTTTCTGTTTCATTTTGTTTTGCTTTGGTTTCTTTGTTTTTTAAGTGCAATTGCCATTGCTGTAAACAAAATAATCAGAAAATGATTGGATATATTAAGTATTGCTTTCCCTAGAAATTTCCCTAGTAGTTGCAGGGGCAAGATGAGTACAGGTAGGTTTAACATTTTATTAGAGGTACCAGTCTCTTGTAACAGAGCTTAAGCTGGGGAATCTTAGGTTTAGGAAACTGAAGTGATTTTCTCCATGACTAGTAACACTGCAGTAAAAGTGGATAGTCCTTAGTCTTAGTCTGTTGCCCTTCTTACATCTTTATTACTGAATTTTGGGGATTGTATTTTTGATTCAGTTTTCTACTCTGTTTTTCTCATCACACCTTTCAGCTTCAGAAAAGATCATCTACTTTAGCAAAGCACAACTTTATATAGATCCTGAGTAAGTTTTAAAGAACAAGTGGCAACTTGTGTGTGTACTATAACTAAATGTGAATCCTCAGAGAAATAACATGAAGGAATTTATGTGCAAGAGGACTGACTATAAGAGCAGAATTGCAATCGCTATTTGACAATGAAAATAAGTTGTAATAAAGCACTATGTAAAAGTTCAATAAAATTGAACCTCAAAACTTACCACATAATTTCATCAAATTCAACATAATTTACAGTCCTTTTTAAAGAGTAACTCAGGACTGAAACAGGCCGATGCCCATTAAGGTACATTGACAACATTTCAGGCAAACTGCACACTGCTTGCATATATTATACCTTATACATATTATCATAAAAATTTAATTAATAACATTTTTTTCTTTCAACCAAATTAATCTGGGTTGCTCTCATTCTTAACCAGTTGTTGAATCCAGATTTAGTAAGCAGTCAACAGTCATATACCCAGGCCAAATACAACCAAGAATGACTTAGACCAGATTCATGCAGTTCACTTTAATAACAATAAAATAATGCTGATGTAATTGGCAATAAAATAAAGACTATTAGTGACTAATTTGGCATACCTGTTTCTTAAGAAAAGAACACCTGCAAAATACACTGGGATTTCCTACAGCGTTATGCTCCCAAACTAAAGGCACCTTTACTCTGGTTATGCTAATAGTTATGATCTACTTCAGTTTATCTACATGATTATGATGGGATCTCTGTACAAGGTTAACAGATTTTTCCACAGATATTTTTGCTTTGAAAACTTGAAAATGTGCCAGTTGTGTTGCCTGTCCTTCATTATGTATTTTCTTAGATAGCCTGTACATCTTAGAAAACCTGTTAATCTGTAGATGGTATCATCTACGAGGTATATTTTTCTTCAGTTGCAGATAGACATTTTTTAAAGACATGGTATGTTAGAATCATTACATTGCAACAATAAGAACATTCAAAAAATACAAACTCATTTGTAAAATATGCATATTATATCAATTTATCTGTAATTACCATCTACTTATAACTGTTAACCACAGTTATCAAGCTTGCTTATGGAAATGTATTTGATTTCATTAACCAAGCCATGTTTTGATGAAAAAGATCTATATCTACTGCTCTTGGGAAATATTTAAAAAGAAACAACACCAACTTTAATCTTTTCTATAGCTGGTGATGAAGCCCTTTCACTGGAAACAATTTTATGCAATGTTTCTGTCATTAAATTCTTGGTGTGAGATGTAATTATTGGTGTAAATATGTAAAGCTTATTTCCTTACACTGCCCAAAGTTATCCAATACCTTTCTTTAAAGGATTTTGTTAAATTAAAGGAAAAATATGTACTTATTTGCTTGTGCCTGGATGACAAATCATGCTGTATTTCATGGGAATATAACACTGCAACGTTTCTATGCCTTATTTTATTACAGTGATTATACTTCTGTATGACAAGGCAGCCCTGCCACTTGAAGTATTCTACAACTTGAAATTGGTAACATGGTTAGGAAAAGATGCCTCATATCTCTGCAGACCAACTTTGAATGGCAAATTTATCACTGTTGGAATCCATCATAAGGTGAAAAATTTATCTGTTGCAGTTAGCAATGCAGAAAATCTTTTTGGACTTCTGGTCTGTCACTGCAGCTAGTCACATTTATTCCCTCCAGTTGATTTTAGACAAACTGTGATTTTGGTTAGATAGGAAAATGACTATTTGGTTATTCTTTCTACTCACCAAGCAGGATCCAGGAGTGCATCTGTAAGTACTTCCTGGGAGGGCTTGTCAGCTTGCCTTCTCAAAGCTTGTTGCTTAGCCTCTGGCAGCTGCATTGGCTGGACTTCCAGGGGATATAAAGCATGCTTCTGATAGCTGGATGCGGAGTCTGTACATTAACCAACAGAGAAACAGTGTACAGTATGGACTGTACATAATCCCAAGATAATAATTTGGCTTTTCTAACTGAGATTCAGTTAACAGGTGCTGTACTTTGGAGGTTTTGGTGCAATTCAAGTTGTGGGTTGTGGTTGTTTTTTGTTTGTTTATTTGTTTGTTTGTTTAATTTAAGTCCATTTAATTTCTTTCTAATGCAATTAATTTCTCTGTCACCAGAACCAAACTTACTGATTTTATTCTAATTGTTTTAATGTAGACTTGTTTTGTCTGAGATTGAGTTAATTTAATTCATAGTACCAGTTATGGTGTTATTTTGGGGATTTTTGACCAAAACAGTGTTGATAACTTGCCAACGTTTTAGCTATTGCTGAATAGTGCTTACAGAGAGTCAAGACCTTCTCTGTTTCTCACTCTGCCCCCACAGTGAGTAGGCTTGGGCTGCACAAGAAGTTGGGTACATGCTGGGACAGACAGACCCAACTAACCATATGTTCCATACCATATGACATTATCCTCAGCAATAAAAGCTGGGGGAAGGAAGGCAAAAGGAGGGTACATCTGAATTATGGAATCTGTCTTCTCAAGTAACTGTTACATGTGATGAAGCCCTGCTTTCCTGGAAGTGACTGAACATGTGCTGGATGATGGGAAGTAGTGAATGAATCCTTGTTTTGCTTTGCTTGCACCACTTTGCTTCATATATTAAACACTCTTTATCTCAAGCCATGAGTTTTATCACTTTTGCCCTTCTGATTATCTCTCCCACCCCACCGAACAATGAATGAGCAGCTGTGTGGGGTTCAACTGCCCACCAGCATAAGAATCATAGAATCATTATCATTGGAAGACACCTCCGAGATCATCTGGTCCAACAGTCCCCCAGCCACCAACATCACCCACTAAACCATGTCCCTAAGCACTACATCCAACCTTTCGTTAAACACCCTTCAGGGAGGGTGACTCTACCGCCTCCCTGGGCAACCTGTTACAATGCCTAACTACTCTCTAAGAAGAAATGTCTCCTAATTTCCAACCTGAAATTGCCATTAAGCCAACACATCATACCTTCTCTCCCTTGTTTCTGCTACTTAGAATAAGATGAAGTTATACTATAGAATACTACAAGTATGAAGGTATAATAAGTACCCATTTTAGTTAAACAGATTTGTTACTTACTCTTCTGTCTTCTCTGAGATAAAATTAGCTCTGCTTTGGACTGTTCTCAGTAGCTCAATGAATTAAATAGTTCATACCACCAGTCATTTCCATTCTTCACATATACATTATTATTGGCAAATAATTCTTGCCTTTGCCCACCCACCCCATTCTAGTTACCTTTTTTTGCTTAAAGCATTCAGTTATTCTGCAGGAATTATTTTCTCAAGCCTTTTATTTGTCATTCTTATATATATAAATATATATGAAAAGCATTCTTTATGGTTCCAAGATACATGGAATAAGATGTCATGTTTGCCTGTGATTATTGAATAGCTCTGAGTTCTTGTAAATAAGAGCTTCTTCCTTCCAGAAGAATTGTAGAATTTAGGGCGATGGCAGTATAATCTGATAAAAAGGTTTTAACTAAATGAGATTTTACTATACTCAAACTTGTGACGGTTCTTCACATTGGCCGGACTTTACCATGGGATTACTGAGCACACCCCTCCACCATGAGCAGCTCTTTATTTATCTAAGTTCTTTAAGTGTTTACATGATAAAAAGTCCTGCCTAATAACTTCAGAGGTCTTCAGGGGGAAGAGGCCAGCACCTCCCTCTCCACTTCCCTTCCTCAGAAACTTGTAGGGTCACCTCCTTTTCTCCAGTCTAGACAAACCTAGTCTCCTCAACATCCTTCATACAACATGCCTTTTATTAGCTTTGTTGCCCTCCTCTGGACACTTCCAAGTACCTTAACATCCTTTCTATATTGTGAATCCCAGAACTGCACACAATATTCAAGGGGAGGCTGCACTACTGCCAAATATAGAGGGAGAATCATTCAGTTAACTTTCTTGGCTGCCAGAGCACACTGCTGGCTCATGCTGAGCTTGCTGTCCAGCAGGATACTGTGAGTAATAATATCAAAGGCCTTACTGAAATCAAGAATGATTACAGCCACCACCTAATGAAGTCTTAATATTTAGATGTTTTTCTCTCAGGGCTGGAATTCCTTATGAATTCTGTGATGTGCTAGAAGAGGAGAGACAATAGTAAAGATTTTTAGTCATCAGAACACCAAAACTCAACTTTCATTTTCATGGAATATATGAAATAGTAATAGTACTTTTATGTTCATGCCTTTTTGAAATTTAAAATTGGTGAGTGAATTTAATGTTAGGATTGCTTGGCTTTTTTCTTGTACACACACACACAAATGAAATACTTACATAAGATTTACTTTATTAAAAATGTAATCACGTTAAGTTTATTTTAGAAAGAAATCAGGCTAAAAAATAATATATTCTTTAAATGTTTAAGCTCTTATATTTTTTCAAATTTTATTTAGCTAGTCAATTTATAACATAGATAGAAAATGATTAACTTTTTGACAAGTTAGAAAGAACAAACTTCAGTATACATTCTAGCATATAACGTCTTGCTTTGAAAGGAGAAATTTAACAGACAAGACTTTCAAGAAATAATGAGACTTGACATTTCATAAAGAGCTTCATTACAGTTTGCAGAAAAAAAAAATAGAAAAATGAACAATCTTATATTTCAGGAAGATTTATACCTAATACAAAGAATAGGCTATCAGGACATGTATTAAGTTGAATGGACTTGATATCTTTTTGCCTGTTATAAAGGCAGGTGGTTTTCTGGACATATGAAGGAATATCAGCAAAAAGAGCTGATGTCTACAGTGTAGTTTATGAAACAGTATTGATCAGATAATCACAGATGTTAGCTGTGTATGTGATGAATCTACTTATTTATTATACATAGTGAAATCCATTGAAATCATTAGTTATACTAAATGTCTTCAAATTATTCTTTTTCTATGGAAGAATTAATGTATTTCAAATCATCCAAAGACCAGTCATTATCAACCACACTTGATTACAGAGTGAAATGTGTATGAGATGCCTCCAGCAGAACAATTCTAAAAGCAGTGAGAGGAATATTATGAATGAGTTAATTAAGTTTCTTGAGGAGGTACCCGATGTCATGTTGAAACTGGTATTTAGCTTTTTATTCTTTAAATCTAAAATACCACGTGGCTTAGCTGATTTTCAAATCAGTATGACAATAGTCAGACAGATCTTACCAGCTTTTCATTTCTATGCTCTTAGACACTTGGAAGATATTTTAAGTCCCACTTTTCTCAAAGTATTCCTCCAAAAGAATAGGCAATGGGAAATAATATAGATGAATATTTTTCTGAAGTAAGTGCTTCCCTCCTTTCACATTCCCCAAAAGTGACACCAACTCTAGCACTACTAGAGCGAGGTCCAAGTAACACAGCAATGCTCCTAAGAGATTTTTTTTCATTGTATCATAGATTACAGGTTTTATTGCAGTATGTATTTTCACAGGAAAAATTCACAGGATAGAATAACAGTATTCAACAACCAGGTGTAGCTACAAAAGTGGCATTAAATCTAAAAGACTTCAGAAATCCAAGGTAAAATCTTGATTCTGTCAAAATGATATGGAATTTCCTAGTTGTCTACAATGAATCACATATTTTCCAAGGTGAGCACAGCTTTGAAAAGGAACATACTTTATGAACTACTAGCTTTGGAAGCACTGGAAAAATATCAGAAAACTAAATTGTTTCCTTAAGTGTCAAACTGCATTCAATTCTGTATATTTCTTTTTCTGGGAAAAAATAAAAATAAAACAAAACAAAATAAAAACTTGCTTTGGAAAGAAAAATGCCTTTTAGCTAAAATTAGAACAAACACAATGTCATGATGTTGCTTATTTTTCTTTATTTCATAAGCTACCATTTCTATTCATATTTGCATGATAAATCAGTCTTCATGTTTCAGGAGATATATATTGCATCTTCTGAGTCTCATGGCTCTGTCTTGGGAGCTGAAGTCAAGTGTGTCAACAATTTCAGCTGTTTTGATAAAATGATTGAAAGTTAAAATTTAAATGCTAGCCCTGACAAAATGTCAGAAGTAAATGGGAACTATTTACCCCAGAGTGGTGAGCACTTGTCTGAATAAACAGTATAGAAAAATTGAGAAAAGAAGACTAGTAAAAATAAAGAAATCCAAGTGTGTGGACCTGACTGAAGAGATATAAAGTAAATTCTATAGACAACAGAGACAGCTGAATCAGAGAATGTGCAGTCACCAGCATAGCTATGCTAACACTAGAAATACTTTCATTTCACCTGGAAAAGGCACTATAGCAGGGAAAACAATACAATATTTCTCTTCAGAAACTAGAGGAGAAATATAAAAAAGGACTTTCACTGCTAATAGGGTGAGGAGATCCTCAAATGGATCTCCTTGTAATATTACCTGTCAGCTTTGGTAGCTGTTATATGATCTGAAAGGAATGTAATACAGCACGTCAATTCTGACATCTGTGACACCCTGTATCTTTTCAAATTTGTTAAGTCATGCTGACTTTGTGTCTTCCATCTGACTTGATGTGTCTGATATGACATTACTAAATTTATTGTTTCTGATATTAGTAGCAAGTTTTTGTCATGTCAGAATAGAAACAGAATAGACGCAAGGGAATGCTGCAATTTCACAATACTGGCAACTTGTTTAACTTAATCAAAATGAGTATTTACAAAAATTCTGTTCATGACTTATTTCACAGAGCAGGTGATTGTTTGGCAATATATTTTTTTCAAATATAGTTGTTCAGAATGGATGGAATGCCAGTTTTCCTTTTGAATTTGACCCTCAATTTTGAATGTGAAAGCTTTTGTTTCTAGTTACAGTACCATCCATTATTCATAACTAGTCCTACAGCCTGAATATTTTCTGAATGTCCTCTGAGAAGTCACAGCTCATGTAGCCATGGACTGAAATGGGTATGTACAGTTTCTTCTATGTTACTTCTTAAAAAACAGTTTCTCTGAGTATATCAACATATGCAGATACCACTATATCCACTATATGTTCTAAAATACATCCTTGAGTACAGTTCGTTATACAAAATATAATACAAAACAAATTACTATATAAAAATAGGGAAAAAGAGACATTTCTTGCAATAGGCCTTACAATATCTGCAGTGGCAAATTCCTAGTATTTCCTACAGTGTTCCCTACTTTTTACACTTTTATTTACTTGGAACTCAATTTTCATGAAAGCATTAACTAAATGATGATGTTAGTTTAGCGAAAATGTATACGTTTAATACCTATCCGATACATTAAATTCATTTTCCCAGTGTTCTGCAGTAATTGAAAAAAAAAAAAAAAAAAAAAAAAAAAAAAAAAGCTATAATGTTATTATAGATTCACAGAATATTGTACATAAATATTAAATATAAATACAAGAAATGTTCACTTGTGAATTTTCAGCAGAGCTGGTTACCAAATCCAATGGCAATATATTGCTTTGCTCTGATCAAACAATTATCATTACTACATGTTTTAGAATACATAAACTGGGTTACTGTCTCACTGATGTCTAAACATAAAATACTTCTATTAATTTACCTCAGTTTACCATGCAAAATCAATTTAATCTAGTCTCCAGCTAATTTTCCTTTAAAAATGTCTTCTTGATGCAGGGATACTTGTATATAGGCAGTAGGAAGGTATTTTCTTGATACTTGAAATATGATACAGATTTATTTTTTAATAATAATAATAATTAGAAAAAGATAATTACAATGTTTGGGTAGTCTGATAGCACTATCATCTTGATTATATACATTTCTAAAATTTATATTTTGGCTGAACATAATGCATGACCTAAAAATAACAATTCTGTGGTTTTATCACACTGTACCATATTTAAAGTCTGTCAGAATAAACCTGAGTTGAAAATATAAAATTTCATCTCATAATAGGGATAATGAATCTCTCATCCCAGCTGTTCAGTTTCATTCTCTGTTTGAAAGAGATCTCTCTTTGTTTGCACAAGAAAAAAAAAATAAAAATAATAAAAAAAAAGTCAGTTATTGAAATTCAGGCTATTAACTAAAACATTCATTTATCTAAATCAAAGCAGAAAACATTTCACTCAACCAAGCACAGAGAAAAAAATCTAAAGGCAAAATGTTATTTCTTGTTATATTGTTATAGGCAATATAGGCTATATTTGAAAATTGATTTTATTGATTTTTTTAATATTGAGCATGTTAAGGATATAAATACAAATATGCAAAAATTAGATACTACAAATGGAGAGGAAGTAGAAAGAATAAAAGATCATCAATATGAATAATTCATTTGGTGCATTCTACATCAAGTCATGTCCTAATAATTGTTGTATAATCTGATCATACATCTTGTAAAGTATTTCAATATGTATATTTCATACTAGTAAGAGTGAGGAAATACATTCAATTAATAAGAGAGTAGAGTATGAATATTTGCCATTGCCTTAATTGGGAAATTCCTTCTCTTCTAGAAGAAACAGAATGTAAATTCCAGCAATGTAAAGACAATGTAAAGACAGGGACATTCCTCCCCCTCCCTTGTACTCCATCTCTTTTTTTTCCAAAGGGCTAAGAAAGGATGCACCTGAAATAACACCTCAGCTGAAAAGGGAAAGCAAAGTAGGTGCAACAGTTATGCTAAAGTTGACTTTAAAAATAATAAATAAAAGAAAAACAGAAGGGAATGCTATAGTTCTGGAAAAAAAAAAAAAAAAAAAAAAAAAAAGATTAAAAAAAAATGATAAGGTGAGTATTGTTCCATGTACAAGATTGGCTTTTATAGGAGTTAACCAGACATGTTACATCTATTTTCATTATTAATATCATGACTTCTGCCTCAAGCGCTCTCTCTCAGTAGGAAACCATCATACATTTGCCAGGAATTCTCTGTGAAAAGTAACTGCTCAGGGATAGCCAGGACAGCATGTCTTCCCAATGCTTTCTACATGGCCTCTCTCATTCCATCATCTCAGCTCCATCCATTACCTGCTCTGATCAGTAGAAGGGTCTTTGCTGTCTCCATATGGAAATAGAAAATCAGCTAAAGAAAACACCAAAACCAATGTCCTGTCCTTTTTTTCCTGACATTTTTTCCATATGCTCCAGTCTTGGGAGTATTATAATATTATATGTATTGTATAACAATACAAAAAAATGCAATAGGCAAGGACCAATACAAACCAATGCATTGAATCTTCTGTATTATCAACATCTGAGTAGGCTGTTACTGTAATATCAGTGCATGTGGGTTTCTTAATCTTGCAAAGACAAATAAAATAGTATGCAGAAACTGAACAATGTTTACACACTTGGTCATAATTTTATTGATGTTGAATTATCCCAAGGCAATTCAGAGGTAGGGCACATTACTAGAACTGTTTGCTACAAACAACTTAAGCAACTTGACAATATTTTTTTGTTTTGTTTTGAGTTGGAAGAAGATACCCAAATGTTTTCTTGGTTGCATCAAAAGAGTTGTGACCAGAAGGTTGAAGGAGGTGATTGCCCCCCTCTACTCTGCCCTTGTGAGGCCTCCCCTAGAATACTGCATCCAGGTTTGGGGCCCTCAGCAGAAAGATGTGGATCTGACAGAGCAAGTCCATTGGAGGGCTACAAAGATTATCAAAGTGTTGGAACACCTCCCTATGAAGGAAGGCTGAGAGAACTGAGGATGTCCAGTCTGGAGAAGAGAAGGTTCCAGAGAGACCTCACTATGGCCTTTCAATAATTAAAGGTGGCTTGTCATATAAAAAAGATGGAGAAGGACTCTTTACTCTGTCAGATAATTATAGGACAAGGGGGAATGCCCTTAAACTAAAAGAGGATAGATTTAGATTAGACATTAGGAGGAAATCCTTCACTGCAAGAGTAGTGAAGCACTTGAACAGGTTGTCCAGAGAAGGTTGCCCCATCCATGGAGATGGAGTTCAAGGCCAGGCTGGATGGCACCTTGGCCAACCTGATCTAGTGGGTGGCATCGCTGCCTATGGCAGGGGTTAGATGTTCTTTAAGGTCCTTTCCAACCCAACCCATTTGATGATTTTTCAAGTATTACATTGTGGAAAAAATGGTAATCAAGTACTTGACTATGTCAATGTTAATATCAGTGTACTAACTTCAATGTATGTATGAATTCTTTCATTCATGATATAAAATAGGAATGCATTCTTTTCCCATTAACTTTTCCCATGTTAACTTTTTGATCAGATTCTGGGAAGTAATGTGTTTAAGCAACTGGAATATCAAATTCCATGGCACTGTTTTTATCTTACAATGTACTGGAACAGGAACTGTTTGCGTTCCAAGTTAACTGAAGGAAAAAAGAAAAAAGAAAAAAAAAAAAAAGAGTCCTTAAAAAAAAAGTCCTTTACAGCAACCTTGTACATGTCCAATATGAATTCCTTAAGCAGAGATGGTATTCATTTCATTCATCTTGACTTATTTTTGAAACAGTCATATGCCATATAGGCATAGCTGCATAGCAAATAGGGACAAAAGAGTTACTTTTAGTGAATGATTCATTTCATTATACCCAAAAACTACTGAATATGTTCCTCTCAGAAAATGAAATGCCCACAAGCAGATCTCCCTTTATCTCACTGAACTGTCTCCTACAGCTTTTTAGAAATGAAACCATTCTGTAAGTATCCTTCCTTTCCCTGGAGATATTCAAAAGCTGTCTGGACACAGTCCTGGGTAGTGTGCTCTAGGTGACCCTTCCTGAGCAGGGCACTTGGACTAGATGATCTCCAAAGGTCCTTTCCACCCTCAACCATTCTGAGATTCTAGAGTTCCATAATTAATTTAACATCTCAGAGTACGGGGAGATAAATAAGAATTTATATGCATGCCTATGTGTATGTTTTTAAATTATCCTATAAAGAAAATTTGAATTGAAAAGTTTATTTCAATTTGATAACATACAGAAAGTCTCAAAAAAATAGCATACCATTACATACTTTTTTTTTTTTTTTTTTTTTAGCAATTTAAGAAGAAATTGTAGGAACTTTTAAGTCACTTGTTTATGAACACTACTAATCTGAACTATACAGAACTGGGAAGAGTTGACTGTTCTTTCTGTCCGTAGTACTGTGATACACAATTTAGGCGAGACCTAGAGGCTCTGTTTATTTAGCCTGGGGAAGAGAAAGCAAACAAAGGAGGCTAATATAGCACTATATAATGAGAGGTAATGGAGAAGATGGAGAATAATTTTCTCTGGCATATACAACAAAAGAACAAGGGATGATGGTCAAAAGTTGTAGCAGAGCTTCCACAGAGGTTGTAGAGTCCTTTGAGAATTTCAGAATGCAACTGGAAAAAGTCCTGAAAAAAAACTCATCTCCTTTAAAGGCAGACTTGCTTTGACTTGGAGATTGAAGCAGATGACCCCTCGAGGTCCTTCCAACCCATATTACTCCGTTGTTCAACAAAACTGCTGTTTCATCTCCTTGCTGCCCTCTAGACCAGTTTGGAAGAAAATACATGATTTATTTATTTGCATGATCCTACAAAAAGCCATATACATATATTAAATACAGCCTCTCGTGAATTATTTAAAATATGAATTAAATTAATTCAGTGTCTCTTATGAAGCTTTCTGAACTTATTCTGACACTATTTCCACAATTCATTCTGTTTCTTGCAATTAGTACAAAACTCAGTGTTTTTTTGCAGATACTTAGACAGAGCTAACAAACAGTCATTTTCTGATACATGATTCATTTACCTTAACGGATATCTCTTCAGGGAACATGTTCTTGTTAGTAGTTTTCTGCTGTTGCATTTAAAGATACCATTATTTTAAGGGGATTTTTTTTCTTTTTTAAGCTCCTTGAAAGGGAGCTAAGAGAATAAAAGAACACTCCTTGTCATTTTATCTTTGAAGTAAAACCTTTGTGTAAGTAAGTATGAGTCATTTGGATTTCCTACCTACTGAAGTAAAGCACTTGCATACTGTAATATTGCAGATATATATTGTTTGAATTACAATTTCTGTAAAATTGAACTTCTGTAAAGGTTTGAACCAGTGAGAGGAACTGAAGATATTTTAATGTCTCCTTTCCTGAGGCACCTTCTAAATGATGACAAATAGTGATAGGATAAAGCCTCTATTAGACTGCACTTCATAGCATATGTGGCTGTAGTCCAGGGATACTGCAAAAGAGTAATGAAAAGTCATTAAACTTTAGAAGAGAATATGAGTTTTCTTTTATATATCAAGAAGCCATTATGTACTATTGCTGTATTCAAGTGTCTTTTCATGGCTTCTTTATTAAACTTCATTTTCAAGAACCTTATAACTCAGCCATTTTAAATTGCATTACAAATGCACCTTATCTGTCCAAATGCATACATGCTAATTTTGTTTAAAAATTTGAATATACTTAGACTAAATATATTGACATTATTGGCTAAGGGTCAGACAGTAGCTGTAGAGTGACAAGATGTTGCTCTTCAAACCTCATGTGCTGAACTAGTGATGTTCAGCTAAGGTCAAACTTAAACAACACTTACTTAAAAATAATGGGTTAGACTATCCTACCAGGCACTTCAGTCTGTGAAATAACCAGGAGTTAGAAAAAACAACCCAGGCAGAAAAGATCATGAGAAGAAAAACTCAAAAAGATGAAAGGGAAAGGAGAGGAGAGGGGAGGGGAGGGAAGGGGAGGGGAGGGGAGGCGAGGCGAGGGGACGCGAGGCGAGGAGAGGCGAGGTGAGGGGAGGGGAAGATAAATTGGGAAATTGTTGGGGATCCTTTTAACAGTATTTTCTACTGGAAACTTAGCAGGGAAAAGTCTAAGTGTATACTTTTTAACAGATGTATCAGGTTAACAAAAAATAATTTGAAAGTAAGAGTGTTATTGATTGCCAAAATTTGCAGGTATCTTCTCATTCCATGTGCAGTTTGACTAGCTACACAGTAACCAACTGTCTTAAACACTCCATAAAAACAAGTTCCTATGGAGTAATATAGTATTAGGAGGTGTCTTCTGGGGCTGAGCCTAGTTCTCTGCTATTGCAGATGTGCACTTTTTATAATACTTTTCACAAACTGATGAAGTTCCATTTAAAAGTAGTAATTTTTTTCCTGCGATTCATGGAAAGTTGTTCTGGAAACTCAATCACTTTCATGACTTGCAGCCTTCTTATTATTTGTATTCATTCCTGAACCAATTTTTACCAGTTTCTCTCTCTGCCTCTCTACTTCTTTCACAGAAATAAACCTCAGAAGGAGGAAATGATAAGCATCTTTATACTTCTGTTGAGCTATAAATCCATAAATAGACATGTATAAATAAATTGATCATTTCAAACCTTGTTTAATTTTTTTCTGCCCTTTTTTAACTAATACTCATGATCTTTTCCTATATATAGAATATTTGACTGAGTCACGAGGAGTCATTTGAAGAGGAGAATGTAAATGAATGTGAATTACATTATAATAATTTATATGTGGCAAAGGGATAATATGTGTGCTAATTTTGGCCTCCTAAGAAAAAGCCTGGTATGTAACATTATTTGGAAAAGACAATTATCTTTGCCACAGCAATAGCTACACATCCTGACTAAATCCTATCCAGTTGCTCTACTGATGCACAGACTCAACCCTGGAATTGTCAGGTCTCTGGGACATGACCAGTTTCACATATCATTACCAGGGTAATGCATTCCTGATTTCACTAAGCAGCTTTTATTCATTTTGTAATCTAAACACTGTAAGTTAATTTGAATTCCTGTAAAGTCCTTCGGTATTTTGATTTTGGGCTGTCCATTGAGAAGCCGGGTACGTGGGCTGCTGACAGACACCAACGTAGTAAGTGGAGTGCAAGTGTGTTGGGGAGCCAGCTCTCTGGGCTGATTACCAGGGCTTTAAACTAGGTTTGATGGGGGAAGGGGGGGTAGCTAAAAGTGACAGAGAAGGGCTGGGGGAAGTGGTCACTACTGTCACTGTTGAAGACAGGGAAAAAACTCTGAGCTCTCCCATAGGATTGTCTGAGGGCTCCTCAGAGAAGGTAACGTTACTGATACCCCATCCGGAATCTTCTTCTTGCATCCCTCCAGGGGTAACTGCACCTGCTGCTTCCCTTAAAGTGCCTGTATACCAATGCGCAGAGCATGGGAAATAAACAGGATGAGCTTGAGATCTCTGTTTGGTCACAGGGCCACGATCTCGTTGCGATCACAGAGACGTGGTGGGACAGCTCGCATGACTGGAACGCTGTCGTGGAGGGCTATGTTCATTTTAGGAAAGACAGGCTGGGGAAGTGAGGGGGTGGCATTGCCCTTTATGTGAGGGAGCAATTAGAGTATACCCAGCTCCACCTGGGGGAGGGTGAAGGACAAGTGGAGAGCTTGTGGGTGAGAATTAAGGAATGGGCTGGTATGGGGGAACTGTTGTGGGGTTGTACTACAGGTCACCAGAACAGGAGGAGGAGGTCGATGTGGCCTTCTACAAGCAGCTGTTAGTAACTTCACTATCACGGGTGCTGGTCCTCATGGGGGACTGTCCTTGTTTCAGTTAGGACAGAGTTATTTTTCCTCCTAGTACCTGGTAGGGTGCTATGTTTTGGATTAGGATGAGAAGAGTGTTGATAACATGCTGATGTTTTAATTGCTGCAGAGCAATGCTTACACTAAGCCAAGGACTTTTCAGCTTCTCGCTTTGTCCTGCAGCAAGAGCTGTATGAGCAGTAGTCAGCACGGATTCACCAAGGGGAAGTTGTGCTCGACCAACCTTGTTGCCTTCTACGATGGCATCACCAGCTGGGTAGACTGAGGGAGAGCGGTGGATATCATCTACCTTGACGTTAGCAAGGCTCTCAATACTGTCTCCCATGACATCCTGCTAGCAAAGTTGAGAAAGTGTGGGATAGAGGAGTGGACAGTAAGGTGAGTTGAGAACTGGCTGACTGGCTGAACTCAGACGGTGATGATCAGTGGTGCAGAGTCTGGCTGGAGACCTGTGACTAGCGGTGTTCCCCAGGGGTCAGTGCTGGGTCCAGTCTTGTTCAACGTCTTCATCGACGACCTTGATGAGGGAATAGTGTCTGCCCTCAGCAAGTATACCGATGACACAAAGCTGGGGGGAGTGGCTGACATGCCAGAAGGCTGTGACCTGGGCCGGCTGGAGAGATGGGCAGGAAGAAACCGAATGTGGTTTAATAAGAGCAAGTGTGGAGTCCTGCACCTGGGAAGGAACATCCAGAAGTATCAGTACAGGCTGGGGGATGACCTGCTGGAGAGGAGCTTTGAGGAGAAGGACCTGGGCGTCCTGGTGGATGACAGGTTGACCATGAGCTAGCAGTGTGCCCTCATGGCCAAGAGGGCCAATGGGATCCTGGCGTACATTAAAAGGAGCATGGCCAGAAGGTCAAGGGAGGTGATCCTCCCCTTCTACTCTGCCCTGGTCAGGCCTCACCTGGAGTACTGTGTCCAGTTCTGGGCTCCCCAGTACATAAAAAAGACAGGGATCTCCTGGAAAGAGTCCAGCAGAGGGCCACAAAGATGATACGGGGCCTGGAGTATCTTCCCTATGAAGAAAGGCTGAGAGACCTGGGTCTGTTCAGCCTGGAGAAGAGAAGACTGAGAGGGGATCTCATCAATGTCTATAAATAGGTGTGGGAGACAGAAGGATGCAGTCAACCTCTTAGTGGTTTGTGGGGACAGGACGAGGGGCAATGGCCACAAGACAGAGCACAGGAAGTTCCGCACCAACATGCGAAAGAACTTCTTCACGGTGAGGGTGACGAAGCACTGGAACAGGGTGCCCAGGGAGGTTGTGGAGTCTCCTTCTCTGGACGCCTACCTGGGCAACCTGGTCTAAGGAACCTGCTTTAGCAGGGGGGTTGGACCCGCTGATCTTTTGAGGTCCTTTCCAACCCCTACAATTCTGTGATTCTTTCTAAACATGATCTGGTCACTTGCCGAGACGATCGGCTCCGGGGCAGACGCGTTCCACAGTGGAGCGGGGAATCGGCCAGGCAGGGCTATTTTTTCCGGCATCGAGCCTACTCGATGGAGCCGCCAGGACCCGGCAGCCCTCGTGAACGGAGGCTGACGAGGCGTAGGCAGAGCCAGCAGCGCCCCCTCCCTGTCCGTTCAAAAGCTGCCCCTAGGGAGCGCGAGCGACCAGGACGCGCAAACAGGGCGTGGCGCATCAGAAGGGCGTGGCGAGGCAGTTAGCGCGGCAGTTCGCGCAGGCAGGGCGAGTAGGAAGGGCAGAGCGCTCTCCCCCGCCCATAAGAACACCGCCTTAACGACAGCCGTTGGATAGGCTGCAATGGTCTCCACCAGGCTTGGTGTGCTCACCAGGAAGACTGTACACACCCAGACCGACTACCCGTTCAAAAATGCAGAAGTTCAGGTTACCGGATGCGGGGAGTGTCTGAGCCTGTTGCTGTCATCTGCGGGAGGCAAAGAAACTATGTGCGTGAGGTGTGAGCAGGTGGATGACCTGGTCCGCATGGTGGCGGAGCTCAAGGAGGAGGTGGATGGGCTGAGGGATATCAGGGAGTGCGAGCGGGAGATAGACTGGTGGAGCAACTCCCTGCAGGGCCTCAAGGAGAGGTACCGTGGTGAGACACCCCAAACGCGGGTGGACCCCCTGCCCTGTCGCCGTCGGGCAGAGAGAGGGGACCTGGGAGTTGAGGAGGAATGGAGACAGGTCCCTGCTCGACACTGCAGGTGATGCCCTCCCCCACTGGCCCCACCTTCCCAGGTGCCCTTATGCAACAGATTTGAGGCCCTGGAGATTGAGAGACCGATGGCTGAGGAAAAGGTAGAAAGTGTGCCCAGGAGGATGCCTAGGGCGAGGAAGTCAACTCCACGCTTCAGGACTGCCTCCACCAAGAAAGACAGAAGGGTTATTGTTGTGGGAGACTCTTTTCTCAGGGGAACAGAGGGCCCTATTTGTTGGCCTGACCCTACCCGTAGGGAAGTCTGCTGCCTACCTGGGGCCAGGGTCAGGAATGTTGCCAGGAAGCTTCCCAACCTGGTTCACCCCTCTGACTATTAATCCTCTTTTGATAGTCCAGGCAGGCTGTGATGACATTGAAGAGAGAAGCCTCAAGGCTATCAAACGGGACTTTAGGCGGCTGGGGCGATTAGTGGAGGGAGCAGGAGTACAAGTGGTGTTTTCGTCTATCCCTACAGTGGCAGGGAGAGGTACTGACAGGACACGAAAAGGCCACCTGATAAACATGTGGCTCAGGGGCTGGTGCCAGCACAGAAATCTTGTTTTTTTTTTTGACTATGGGACGCTTTACTTGGCACCCGGCCTGATGGCTGCAGACGGGTCCCTGTCTCTAAGGGGAAAAAGGATCCTGGGCCAAGAGCTGGAGGGGCTCATTGAGAGGGCTTTAAACTAGGTATGATGGGGGATGGGGGCTGAAACAAGGCTTGTTGGAGCTGTGCCAGGGGGAACAGTGGCAAGGCCGGGGGGATAAGGCAATGGCCCAACTGAAGTGCATTTACACTAATGCACGCAGCTTGGGTAACAAACAGGAGGAGCTGGAAGCCATCATGCAGCAGGCAGGCTATGACTTGGTTGCCATCACGGAGACGTGGTGGGACCACTCTCATGACTGGAGTGCTGCAATGACTGTCTATAAGCTCCTCAGAAAGGACAGGCAGCATAGAAGGGGTGGTGGTGTGGCTCTCTATATTAGAGAATCTTTCGATGTTGTGGAACTCGAGGCTGGGAATGACAAGGTTGAGTCCCTTTGGGTTAGGATCGGCAGGAAGGCCAACAAGGCTAGTGTCCTGGTTGGGGTCTGTTATAGACCGCCAAACCAGGACGAGGAGACGGATGAGGAGTTCTACAGGCAGCTGACAGAAGTTGCGAAATCGTCGGCGCTTGTTGTCATGGGGGACTTCAAATTCCCTGACATATCCTGGAAGTACAACTCAGCCCAGAGAAAGCAGTCTAGGAAGTTTCTGGAGAGCGTGGAAGATAGCTTCCTGACACAGCTCACTGGTTACTGAGCCTATCAGGGGTGGTGCCCCGCTAGACCTTCTCTTCACAAACAGAGAAGGACTGGTGGGAGGTGTGGTGGTTGGAAGCTGTCTTGGGCAGAGTGACCACGAAATGGTGGAGTTCTCTATTCTTGGCAAGGCCTGGAAGGGGAACAGCAAAACCGTTGTATTGGACTTCTGGAGGGCTGACTTTGAGCTACTCAGGACACTGGTTGGTAGAGTCCCTTGGGAGGCTGTTCTGAAGGGCAGAGGAGCCCAGGAAGGCTGGGTGCTCTTCAAGAAGGAAATCTTAATGGCGCAGGAACGGTCTATCCCCACGTGCCCAAAGATGAGCCAATGTGGACGAAGACGGGCCTGACTCAGAGTTGCAGCTCGAGCTTAGGAGGAAAAAGAGGGTTTATAATCCTTGGAAAAAAAGGGCAGGCCACTGAGGAGGACTATAAGGATGTTACTAGGCTGTGCAGGGGCAAAATTAGAAAGGCCAAAGCTCATCTGGAGCTCAATCTGGCTACTGTCGTTAAAGAGAACAAAAAATCTTTTTACAAATACATCAATGCAAAACGGAGGACTAAGGAAAATCTCCATCCTTTACTGGATGCGGGGGGAAACCTTGTTTGACGAGGAAAAGACTGACGTGCTTGATGCCTTCTTTGCCTCAGTCTTTAGCGGCAATACCGGTTGTTCTCTGGATACCCAGTACCCTGAACAGGCGGAAGGGGATGGGGAGCAGAATGTGGCTCTCACTATCCACGAAGAAATGTTTGGTGACCTGCTATGGCACTTGGATGTGTGCAAGTCGAGGGGGCTGGGTGGGATCCACCCGAAAGTGCTGAGAGAACTGGCGGAGGAGCTGGCCAAGTCGCTTTCCATCATTTATCATCAGTCCTGGCTATCGGGGGAGGTCCCAGTTGACTGGCAGCTAGCAAACGTGATGCCCATCTGCAATAAGGGCCAGAGGGCAGACCTGGGGAACTATAGGCCTGTCAGTTTGACCTCAGTGCCAGGGAAGCTCATGGAGCAGATTATCCTGAGAGTCATCACACAGCACTTGCAGGGCAAGCAGGCAATCAGGCCCAGTCAGCATGAGTTTATGAAAGGCAGGTCCTGCTTGATGAACCTGATCTCCTTCTATGACAAAGTGATGCGCTTGGTGGATGAGGGAAAGGCTGTGGATGTGGTCTACCTTGACTTCAGCAAGGCTGTTGACACTGTTTCCCACAGCATTCTCCTCAAGAAACTGGCTGCTCTTGGCTTGGACTGGCGTATGCTTCGTTGGGTGAGAAACTGGCTGGATAGCCAGGCCCAAAGATGGTGAATGGAGTCAAATCCAGTTGGAGGCCAGTCACTAGTGGCATTCACCAGGGCTCGGTGCTGGGGCCGGTCCTCTTAAATATCTTCATCGATGATCTGGATGAGGGCATTGAGTGCACCCTCAGTAAGTTTGCAGATGACACCAAGTTAGGTCCGTGTGTCGATCTGCTCGAGGGTAGGAAGGCTCTGCAGGAGGATCTGGATAGGCTGGACCGATGGACTGAGGTCAACTGCATGAAGTTCAGCAAGGCCAAGTGCTTGGTCCTGCACCTGGGGCACAACAACCCCAAGCAGAGCTACAGACTGGGAGAGGAGTGGTTGGAGAGCTGCCAGGCAGAGAAGGACCTGGGAGTATTGGATGATAGCTGGCTGAATATGAGCCAGCAGTGTGCTCAGGTGGCCAAGAAGGCCAACGGCATCCTGGCTTGTGTAAGAAGCAGTGTGGCCAGCAGGGCTGGGGGGGTGATCGTCCCCCTGTACTCGGCTCTGGTGAGGCCGCACCTCGAGTACTGTGTTCAGTTTTGGGCCCCTCGCTACAAGAAGGACATCGAGGTGCTTGAGCGAGTCCAGAGAAGGGCTACGAAGCTGGTGAGGGGTCTGAAGAACAAGTCCTATGAGGAGTGGCTGAGGGAGCTGGGCTTGTTCAGCCTGGAGAAGAGGAGGCTCAGGGGCGACCTTATTGCACTCTACACGTACCTTAAAGGAGGCTGTAGCAAGGTGGGGGTTGGTCTGTTCTCCCACATGCCTGGTGACAGGACGAGGGGGAATGGGCTAAAGTTACACCAGGGGTGTAACTTAAATATCCAGGGGAGTTTAGGTTGGGTGTTAGGAAGAACTTCTTTACCCAAAGGGTTGTTAGGCATTGGAACGGGCTGCCCAGGGAAGTGGTGGAGTCACCATCCCTGGAGGTCTTTAAAAGATGTTTAGATGTAGAGCTTAGGGATATGGTTTAGTGGAGGACTGTTAGTGTTAGGTCAGAGGTTGGACTCAATGATCTTGAGGTCTCTTCCAACCTAGAAATTCTGTGAGTCTGTGATTCTGTAAATATTCTTAGCATGTGTTTAATATGTTAACTACCTGTTTATTAGTTGCATAAATCTATAGTTTACCAAATTATTGGTAGCAAATGATTATCATACTTCATTAAGTTCTGTTTTATTTATTTGCCATCAAATACAGTAGTTCAGACTTCATTTCTGAGATAAACAAACTTTTTAAAAAATTGTTATATGTACCTTATGGAATTTTTTCCACACAGTGCTGCCATTTATGTGCTTCATAGAAGTGGTATTTTGCATCTGATAAACATTAACTGAGTTGTGCCTCACAACACTCAAAACTTATTTATTTTGCTGTATGTCTGAATAACTGCATACTGGCTGCTTCCAAATTTCTTTTACAATTTCCATTGACTTTGTATTTCAGCATGACATTTACTGTTGCCAGTTTATCAGAATATTCTGAAATGAAGGTTTGGCCTTCTAGTCAAAATAAGAAAGTGGTATCTTGTAATATAAGTTACATTGAAATGCATTCCCATATCATAAGAATGTCCTTTATCATCTTTTTCCACCTGTCTGCTTTGATAAATTTCACACAAATGACTATTTTTTTCATAATCAGTTTCAAAGAAAATGTAAATATTCATGAATTCATCCCCCCAATATTAATTTGCTGGGGTTTTATTCACATAATAGGGAGTCTCTGATGAATCTATTATAATTTCACATGCTTTTTCAACTTGACAGTGGTAAATGACATCCGGGAAGCACATGCTTCTTCCATTCATAGAGCTTAAACAGTGTTAATAAATTATTACAATTAGCTATTATAAGTTCAAAACTATATAGAAGAAAACAATCCATAGAGGAGGGTTTCACAACCATATCCCTCTTCAATTCCACTCTTCTTAGTGTTAATAGTACATGAATTAAAAATTCTGTATATTCAGTTGTGTGGTTAAGAATTTTGATAGTTTTAAAATTATTTAATTAAAATATTCTTTCTAGAAATGTTCTTAAAAAAATAAAAAAATATATATATTTCATGTATAATTAGAATGAAAGCTAATTTAAAAAAAAAAAAAAAAAAAAAAAAAAAAAAAACTTCTGTGAGAGAAGGAATTTCTATTGTGTGTTTCAAAGGGAAATTTATTCAGGACCTGTCTTTTAGGAGACAGAAATAGTTGCAAGTTAAATTCTGGAAAATTTAAAGTCAATTTAAAATGAAATCACCTTTTATTTGCTGGACTTTAAATTACATCCAAGCCTTGCTTGAACATAAAGAGAAGGTATTCTAAACAAAAGTATGCATTATGACCAAAGATAACCCAGAAGACCAGTTGGAGGCAGCTTGTGCTTTCCATTTGTGGGGTTATTTAACATGTATTAATGTTAGAATGTGTCATTTATTTGCCAGTGCCTTTAATTTCATTCTGTAATATAGACTCCCAAGTTCCTTTACAGTTTATCTCTAGACAGAATTTTAACAGGAAGGCAAAGGAATTATCTTTTTTTCCATCTGAAATACCATACAAAGTCACATATTGTATACACTAACTAGGTGGTGTGTTTTCTCCAAAGTAGGCCTTCTTCTGTCTTCCTCTTCCTTTTTTCCCCTTTCTTCTTAATGCTAGAAATAAACATCACAAGTTCAGTTGACTTTGTAACAGCAGGGAGCAAGGGCCCCAAAAGGAAATTTAAATCCATCTTTATATTAACGCACATCACATGAAGTGCACATTGGTAGTATCCATGCCTATACATCTGTACATTGTTCTGTGTTTACAGGTAAGCTCATCTTAAAAAACAAATGGCTTTCAGCCTATAGAATACAAAACGGTTGATGCCCCTTTACTGCACCAATATTCATTAGGCACAATGAGCAGTTCCTTTAAAAAGGAGATATTGGGTTGTTCTAATAGAACTCTGGGACAAAATCAGATCTTCACTCATAAAAATTAAGATCTCTGCTGCTGCATAAAGCTACTTCAATATTTTTCTATACTACCAACAAAAGCTCAAATCAATAGGAAAAAAAAAATTATGGTAAGAAGGTACTCATGTTATCCACTGTTTACGCTCTTAAGTGAATGGATTTCCAACTTAATAGTTCCCCAAATTTTGCTTCTCACCAAATTCTCAAGTACATAAGTCTTGTCAGGATCTGAGAAGCATGAACTAGTAGATACCGAGCAAAGCCCAGTATGGATCTACAGAGTTCTCGTGTGTAAGCTATTATGTATTCTGGTAAGGTGTCTACCACATGGGATTGTACACAAAATAAAATGGTAGGCTTTGCTTTCTTTAAGGGTATTCTAATGATAATATATAATCTTCATTAATAGTATAGTGGTTACAGTAGTGACACAATTTTTGTCTTCCTTCATTGACACTCAAGCATTAGAGATCTATCTTTCCATTGTCATTAGGCATGTTTTAATGTAATGGAATGTAGTAGCACTCCTGTGGAAATACGTTAAATGGCACTGTCTCAGTGATCTGTTGGTTCGTAACATCTCAGACTGTACCTAGCTCATGGATTTCTTAATTTTTTCACTGTGCTCCAAAACATATTATAAATATGTACTTGTATATATATATATTTAATATATTTAATATGCACATATATTTTTTCTTCAGAATTTTGTTGTATTGTTGTATCTCATTTGAGTGAGCTGTGGCAAGATAACATTGTGTTTGCTTTAATCTTGCTGCATGCAGTAAATTTTCAGGAACTGTGTATCGGTGTTCAGATTTAGTTTTCAGCAAGGAAGGTATGTCCTATGCTACAGCATAGCTATGCATCTACATAAGTATCCATGTAAATGTATATAAATGCTATCTCACGGACCACTCCTTCCACTAGTCTACAAGGTAATTGTTTCAATTACCATTCAGGAGAAGAGCAGTAAGACTAAAAAATTTCCATTCTCATAGTGATTATTCTGCAACAAGGAAAAGGAAAAATCATTTCTGGGGATTAAACCTGTACATATTTAGAGGACATGCCTCTCCTGTGTCTTCTCTTCAAAAGGCATTCACCACTGCACAGACAACAGATTTCTTGCAATGTACATAAAGTTAAAGATAGTATAGCAGCTATTTTCCTGGTAGAAAGTTCTATACATTGCTTTACATGCTGTGAGAACCTAGAGCAGTATGTCTGAAACAAAGCTATGGTTATGCATAGCTTGCATTGAAAAATTGGTATAGCAAACTAGGTCAGGATGCATTCATAAATGCTGAATGGTGCAATAAGAAGTACAGTCATCTTGTGAGCACCCTCCATTAATCTGTTAGTAATTTTCTTTACATTCAAATTGCAAACAATTATATTAACATCTCTCTAGGCTCCCTGTAGAGAAGCATTGCAAATCAGACCTATGAGGGGTGTTAGAAGAGAACAATGTAAGTACAAAGCTATTCTGCTCCTGTGTGTGATAAGGAGACATACTTTATAGTTGGCCATTTGCTGAGTATAATTAAGACATAGTAGGTAGCAGAAACCAAAAATGCAGCATTAGATGAGTGACCACAATTTAACATATTCTGTGGTAGAAAACTTAGCATGATACATTAGATGAAATAGAAGGAGTTTTCCTCTGGTATAAAGTGTTTCTGACAGGAGTGTGACGCATGTAGAAGCAAAGCATATAAACAAAGGCAAAAAGAACAAAGAAATAACAGCTGCTAATTTTAGAATAGGGTATGTCTAGTGATTAATTTAGGGAATCAGTGCACTATATTTCTCAGTATATACTGTGTAAAACATAAAACTGCACCTCTGGATGGTGAAAACTTTTTTTTAATGAATTTGTACATTTGGTATTGGTTGCAAGTTGGTGTAGAAATTAATAGCAAGAAATCAATAGCAAAAAAATAAATTAATGAAAAATAAGTTTCTGTTATGCGATCTTTCTTCTAGTATAAATATTCTTATACAAATACCTTTGTTATTGTCCACAGCTTTGAGCTGTGGATATTATTGCATCAATCAGACAGGTCAAATATCCAACAACTAGGTAACTAGGCGTAGTAAAACTCACCAATAACATGATTTTGTGGTTGCACCTGTACTAAAAAATAAAAAAAATAAAATAAAAAAAAAGAACCTTGAAAATAATCAATGAACATTGTCTTTTGAAGAAAGTAGGGCACATTCAGTCTATTTGTGCAGGCTTACTTATCTGGAAGGTATAACCTATGGTTATTGACACCTCTAATGAATATAATGAATATTGTAATTAATGAACTATACTTTGTTTAATGTATATATACTTATTAATCACCACAGAAGGAATATAATTTGAGGATACTTGCATAAATTAGTGTATGACAGAGAGGGAGAGAGCGGAGAAAAGAAATGAGACCAATATGGTTTAAAACAATGTTGATTGTGATATATGACATTTGTGTAAAAATATGACATTTTTACACATCTTGATCCCAGATTTTATAACACAGTCTACCAAGAAAAACTACTGAGAGACATCGGATTGGAAATGAGGTAAAAGAAGCATTTTTGCTATTAAGTTTCATAAGAACATCATAAAACAGTTAATTTAACCATTTCTGTTCTGACATCACCAATAGGGTACTATAAATTTCTCAATAATTTTTAACTCATAAAATTTCTGCCTTTGTTATAAATGAAAATATATGTAAGGCAAATGAGAAAACTGAGAGTCAGTATTACAAATATTAATTTATGTGTCTGCTCACTAAAGTCTTTTCTTCAAGCTTTACATAGTCTTGTCTTGTAAATGAATTTCTTAGCTATCATTCTAATATATTGATTTGTGCAAAATATACCTCTAGGCTTTCTGGCAGACTTTCTCACCAGAAATAACAACACAGTGGGAGGAAAAAAAAAAAAACTGCAGCAAATTGACATTAAGTATAGGAAAAATGTGTCAGTAAAATGACAAATTTAGTTTGATTGGGCTTCTTATGCAGTCTGTATAGGAAATTATGCATCTAATTATCTTTCAAAATGGCTTGTATTATACCATGCGGTATTCAATGTAGCTTGAAATGATGTCCTTACCACTGCATCTTAGGTGGATGATTTGCTAGCTGATGTTGCTTAGAACTAGTGTCTGTGTTTGGTAATTTTTATGCCACACTTCTCTATCTGCAGTTATTCTTTGAGAAAGGGAGCACCTTTCTCAATAAATCTGTAATTTTTCCTGTGCATTAAAGAAAGAGAGGATTGCATCTATGTGGCTGTGCATGCATGAATAGCAGATACAGATGTATTTTTCTCTGTTCCTTGACTTGTGAGTACCTCATGTTTATCAGAGTATCAGCTAACACTAGTGGATCTGGTGTTCTGAACCAAATGTGTTATACAAGCCTAGGCGTTAGTATTCATGTTTTCTTTCTCCTTTCCACTTTTTCTGGCTTTATGATATATATGCCTTAACTTTCTGTGAGTTTATCAATACAGAGTACTCAGAGCAGTATAATTAACATATAAAAACATAGATAACAATTCAAAAGGACAATATAGTATGAAGAGACTCTCCGTTCTTCATGCAGAAATAACTTGATACAGCTACACTGCAAGATGTTTTGAACTTGTTACACCATTTACATTTAATGGCTGACCTGTTAGCAGAGGTGGAAATTTATACTGGAAATCAAAACACTTATGTTTTAATTAACACTATTAACATAGTACACTGAAGTATACTATGGTAGATGCTGTTGCTAATGCTCACAGTAGGTGCAAAGTGGCAATACACTTACCTGGAAGACATCAAATGTCTTTAGATAAGAGAAAATCTCTGATTTTGGTCTATAAATTACTCCACCTTGAGTGTTTAGTTACTGTATGAAATTATCTTTTGTATTTATTCATAGAATCATAGAATGGTTTAAGTTGGAAGGGACAATAAACATCACCTATTTCCAACTCACCTTCCATGGGCACTTCCCACCAGACCAGGTTGCTCAAAGCCCCATCCAACCTGGGGCATCCACAACTGCTCTGGGCAACCTGTTCCAGTGCATCACCACCCTCTGAGTAAAGAATTGCTTCCTAATATCTAAACTAAATCTACCCTCTTTTAGTCTTTTAGTCTTTCCTTTAGGCCCCCTTTAGGTACTGGAAGACTGCTATAAGGTCTCCCCAGAGCATCCTCTTCTCCAGGCTACACAACCCCAACCCCCTCAGCCTGCCTTCATAGGAGAGGACCTCCAGCCCCTTGATCACCTTTGTGGTCCTCCTCTGGGCTTGTTCTAATATGTCAATGTCCTTCTTGTGCTTAATTCCATTTGCTTATTACTCAAAATTCCTGGTATCATTGGGAGGTAAATGCAAAGTATTGCCTGCATAAGGAACCAGCCCAAGGCTTAAATTCTTTAACAAGTTTAATGCAAGGCAGCCAGAATAAAGTCACTCCATCCCCAAAGTATGATTCCAAAGCCTTCTGTGTAGAGATGCATAACCTGAGAAGTGAAGGCTGTTTTTGTAGCTTTGCAGTTAGATCAAGATACTGCGAAGATACTGTTCTTGTCAAAACTTGCCAACTCTAATGAGTTTAAAAACTCATGGTTAAAACCATTAGTTTACAAAGTTTTCCTTTTTTTCCTCTGTCTGTGCATTTTCTTTACCCATCTTATGTATTATTTCTTCACTGAGGAAGAGAAAATTATGAAGGTTGCATCTTTCACAAAGATACCTGATGGTTGTAAGGTCAGGACATTTTCCAAGTAATAGAAGATATTGGCACAAATAATTTAGGGATCTGAATTTCACTTCATTGGTTAGGACTCAAAGTATAAAGTTATAAGAACCCTATGTCAGGGAGCAGCAGGAATGACCCCAGGGCAGGCAGTGATCCACCCATAGGGCTTGAAATATATGGACAGAGCCAGGGGCTGGTAGCAGTGGACATCCCAGACACAGGAAGTAATGAACCAGGTCCAAGGTCCATCCACAAAGTCCAATCAGGGGCAAAGGAAACAGGCCAGACACAGGACTTGAGACAAGGCTACAACATGAAGGCATACAGCAGAGGGGTCTATTTTTTTATGGTGTAGGGCTGAGGTCCATCCAGGAGACAGGGCAGCGACAGAGATTGAGACTGACTCTCCTGTGGCATTGCTGCAACTGGAGCTGAAATGAAATGGGGCTTATGGACCCACAGGCAGAGGTCAGGGGGAGCATACCAGGGAAGGCAGGGAAGGACACAAAGGTCTATTGATACCCTCAGGGTTCTGACACATGACTGTCAATCTCTTATGTGTTACCACCTAAATAAAAAGAGATGAGTAGAGATATTGATTGTCAGTAAATGATTCCCAGCTTTGCTCTTGAAAGGGATAGAGACACATAGTGAGAGATGACGTGTATTTGAGGCACATGTTTCTTGGGTTATATCTTACCAGCTAGCTATCGGTGTGTCCTGGTTTCAGTTAGGACAGTTATTATTCCTCCTAGTAGCTGGTAGGGTGCTATGTTTTGGATTAGGATGAGAAGAATGCTGATAACATGCTGATGTTTTAATTGCTGCAGAGCAGTGCTTACACTAAGCCAAGGACTTTTCAGCTCCTCGCTCTGTCCTGCCAGCGGGCAGGCTGGGGGTGCAGCAAGAGCTGGGAGGGGACAGACCCAAGACAGCTGACCCCAGCTGGCCAAAGGGGTATTCCATACCATCTGACGTCATGCTGAACAATATATAGGGGTGGCTAGCCAGGGTGGGGGGCCGGTTGCTCAGGGTTGGGCTGGGCATCGGTCAGCGGGTGGTGAGCAATTGCATTGTGCATCACTTGTTTGTACATATTATTATTATTATTATTGTTTTCTATCTTAATAAACTGTCTTTATCTCAACCCACAGGCTTCACATTCCCGTTCTCTCCCCCATCCCAGAGAGGGAAGGGGGAGGGTAAGCGAACGGCTGTGTGGTGTTTAGCTGCCGGCCAGGTTAAACCACAACAGTCCTTTTGGCGCCCAACATGGGGCACGAAGGGTTGAGATAACAACAGATCTGACCAGAGTATGTTAAACTAAAATTGGTATAAGTATTAGAGCTGCTTAATAGTTGCTAGTTGATTGCTTTAATCTCAGGTCTGCTGTGGCTGTATTCCAGACTGAATTTTATAACACATTACTTTCTGTATGTGATCCCTGTTGTGCTGTTTATCCTTTCCGGGCCCTGGTTTAAGATCATGATGGTACTGTGCGGTGTAACAATAGCTTACGATATCATGAAATACCTGGCCATGACTCTAACTTGGTATTTGTATTCAACATTGTCGTCGACTCTGTACTTTGGAAACTATATCTCAAAAACCATTAACAATTACACCTGCTGTTTTTTTTCATCAGGGAGCCAGTCTGTGGAGGGGACAGGGGAACATATTTTTCCCTACTTGTTCACTCTCCCTCACTCCTTCAGCACCCTCTTATCCCCTGAGCTAGTTACGATAACTCTCCAAGATGTTGAATATCCTTGGGATACACAGACCAGCATGTTCTTGTTGTTATGTCTCTTGAATGCGCTTCAGGTTTTGTTTAAGGTTAAACAACTACTTAGGCATCTCATCTGGAGATCTGTCCTGAGGCAGATCTCTGCGGGAGCTCCTGCTCCAGCCCCTGCAGCCGCTCCTGCTCCAGCCCCTGCAGCCACTCCAGCTCCAGCCCCTGCAGCCACTCCAGCTCCAGCTCCTGCAGCCATTCCAGCTCCTGCAGCCACTCCAGCCTCTGCAGCCACTCCAGCTCCTGCTCCTGCAGCCACTCCCGTCCCTGCAGCCGCTCCAGCTGTGGCTGGGCCAGAGAAATGAACTGTTGCAGTGCAAGTTGGCCCTGCAGAGTGTATTCCAACCCTGTGGCAGACCCTGTAGCTGGGCCAAAGAAATGCACTGTAGCAGTGCAAGTTGGCCCTGTGGACAAGGTGAAAAAATGGTAAAGAGACTCAGGTTGTTTAGAACGCAGAGAGTCTAGGTATGGAGAAGACAAGGCCATCAGGGATGCAGGACGATGAAGCTGGGGATGTTGAAAAAACAACACTAGTTTCCCAAAGCCTATATCAGCGTGAGCTACGAGATATGCAAAAAGATTTTGGTCGCTGCATAGGTGAGCAGCTTGTCACCTGGCTGCTCCGGTGCTGGGATACCAGAGCCAATTATGTGGATACAGACGGGAGGGAAGCCAGTCGGCTGGGATCCCTTGCTAGAGACACAGGCATTGACAAAGCAATTGGAGAGGGAGTACGATCTCACAGCCTTTGGAGGCGTCTCCTGTATGCTGTAAGGGAAAGATATCCCTACAAGGAAGAACTTGTATGTCTGCCAGGCAAGTGGACCGCTATGGAGAAGGGAATCCAGTACCTGAGGGAATTAGCCATACGGGAGGTGATTTATGCCGACCCAGACAATGGACAAGTACCCATAGATCCAGATGAAGTCAAGTGTACACGACCCATGTGGCGCAAGTTTGTACGGAGTGCACCATCATCATATGCCAGCTCATTGGCAATAATGGCCTGGAAAGAGGATGACGAACCCTCAGTGGGTGATGTGGTTAAACGACTCCGGCAGTATGAAGAAAGTCTCTCCTCTTCCCTACAGGCCTGCGTAGGCTGTGGAGAAACTTTCTGAAAGTGTCCACCAACTAAAAGAGAATACTTTGGAGAAACTTTCTGAAGAGGTCCACCAACTTGAAGAGAGATTATTTTCCTCCCCACCTGAACGAACCAGTGTCTCAGCTATTAGGGGTAAGCGCTCATCCGTACAAGGAAGACAATATGGTGGATACACACCTTGTGCTATCCTGTGGCTTTACCTATGTGACCATGGAGGGGACATGAGAAAATGGGATGGAAAATCCACCGCAACCCTAGAGGCACGGGTACGTGAGTTGCAAAAGAAAACAAGCGGGAAAAAGGGGTTCTCTGAAAAGTTTTCTGCTCCAACTTCCAGCAGGCAGTCCCTTAAACACAGGAATGAAGATTCTGACCAGGATTAGAGGGGCCCTGCCTCCAGCCAGGGGGAGGAAAGGGACAATCGAGTTTATTGGACTGTGTGGATTCAATGGCCTGGCACGTCAGACGCACAGAAGTATAAAGCATTAGTAGATACCGGTGCACAATGTACTCTAATGCCATCAAACTATGAAGGGCCAGAGCCCATCAGTATTCATGGAGTGACAGGGGGATCCCAGCAGTTGACTGTATTGGAGGTTGAAGTGAGTCTAACTGGGAATGAGTGGCAAAAACACCATATTGTGACTGGCCCGGATGCTCCATGCATCCTTGGCATAGACTATCTTAGAAGAGGATATTTCAAGGACCCAGAAGGGTTCCGCTGTGCTTTTGGCATAGCTGCCTTAGAGACAGAGGGCATTAAACAGTTGTCTACCTTGCCCGGTCTCTCGGAGGACCCTTTTATTGTGGGGTTGCTGAGGGTTGAAGAACAACAAGTTCCAATCACTACTACAACTGTGCACCGGCAGCAATATCGCACCAACCGGGACTCCCTGATTCCCATCCATGAGCTAATTCGTCAACTGGAGAGCCAAGGAGTGATCAGTAAGACTCATTCACCTTTTAATAGTCCCATATGGCCAGTGCGAAAATCTAATGGTGAGTGGAGACTAACAGTGGACTATCGTGGCCTGAACGAAGTCACACCCCCACTGAGCGCTGCAGTGTCGGACGTGCTAGAACTCCAGTATGAACTGGAATCAAAGGCAGCCAAGTGGTACGTCACAATTGATATCGCTAATGCATTTTTCTCCATCCCTCTAGCAGCAGAGTGCAGGCCACAGTTTGCCTTTACTTGGAGGGGAGTCCAATATACATGGAATCGACTGCCCCCAGGGTGGAAACATAGCCCTACCATTTGCCATGGAATGATCCAGTCTGCGCTGGAGCAGGAGCACAGTGGTTCCCTATTTGGCGTATGATTTTTGCCATTTCACAGTACCAGTGTCATCCCAAGTTCTGGTATGGGAACCTCATTATTTCACTGCAGAATCTTAACAACAGGGTCATCTATTAGACTGTGTGACAGGTGACTTTCGATAGATCTCCCATTCTAGAAGAAAGTAGGAAAATTTTAAAGATAACCATACAGATTGTAACATTCCATCATGAACAGAACCAAGATAGTCAATGACATTCTGCAGTACATCTGTTTCACAGTTATCTTTAATTACAGTTCAGAACACGACTTTCAAAAGCTAGAGATTCAATAATATTATAATTTGAATTGAGAGGAAATAGAATGGTTTGAGTTGTAAGGGACCTTAAACATCACCTAGTTCCAAACCCCCTTGCTTGGACAGGGACACCTCCTTCTAGACTAGGTTGCCCAAAGCCCCACACAACCTGGCCTTCAACACCTCCAGGGATGGGACAATCACAGCTTCTCTGGGCAATTGAAATTCATATTCAACAGGAGTTCAGCACTTTGCAGTTTTAAAATTGTGACCATATATCTTCCTATAACATTTACTCAGCTGTAAAGTATGCAAAGGTGGTGTTTTGTTTTTGTGTGTGTGTTTTTTTTTTCTTTTTAGTTTGAAATAAGTACAGTAAAAAAAAAAAAAGGAAAAAAAAACCACCAAGAGTAACATTTCCATTCACTTAAATAAAACAGTGGTACTGTATTTTGAAAGTAAATGTGCAATATTAGTGATGGCACCAAGCATTTCAGTGAATTTTGCCTAGTTTGCAGTTAGGTTGAATTTTGGAATGAAATTTTGAGATTGAAATTTTGGATTGAAAATTTTAGGTTGAAATATTGTTGGTTTTTTTTTTTTTTTTTGCAGTTGCAGTTGACTGTAGAAACCATATCTTAAAATATGTTTAGAGAAATCTACAAAAGTTAAAGTATTGTATTTATGTCAATATTTAGTGTCAATATACTTTTTAATTAGTAAGGTCTTCTGACTGTATATGAATTGTGGAATATCCGAGTCATAAAATAAAACAGCAGATCATTTGTTAATTTGTAATTTCCATTGCATTAAAATTAAGAATTTAGATTTTTTCAATATTTTATACCATCCTTAAATCTGTTAAATGAATATTGCATACTTGTTAAATGAATATTGCATTTAGCTTTGTGTGTTTCATGACTGAATAGTCAAAAAAGATACCTAGTGAAGAAAAGGCTATGGAGAAATAAAATGTAGTATTATGTATGAAAGGGCCAAAGTCTGCTTGAGGTACAAATCTACCTATCAAAGTACTTAGAAATGCAAAATGTTCTTTTCAGTATAACGTTTGCAATACTGCTTTGTTTCTTTTGCTGTCTCTGCTCAGTGTACTTTTTTTTTTTTAGTATGAACCATTCTGTGGCTGTTGTTATTCATCTTTTTTATGAGCTACCTCATCATTTATCCCTCTGATTTAGGCAGAATGGTTTTTATAGTAACAAATAAGAGAATATGAGTAAAGGGTTAATAATTTCCCTTGAGGAATTTGCCTATAAATGTAATTTTTGTAATAAAACTCTTAATTTCCTTTGCTGGAATGATCTGACTGCACCTTTATACATTGAGATATACATCTTTTGCAATGAGATGAAATAAACTAACTAAAAGTGATAAAATTACTCTGATTTTGAAAAGGAAAATAAATAAATAAAAGTAATTAAAATCAGTAAATACCCAGACAGCTATATCAACCTTTTATCAACCTTTCCTCCAGAACAAGGAAAGTTCTTCCAAGATTTGTAAAAGACTTAATTTATCTCTCACCAAGCATTTTCATCTCTTGTAGTGCCAAATCTATATGCTAGATTTGGTCTTGCTATATAATTTCCTGGAAAGTACCTTAAGCCTCTTAAGTCTCTGTTCAGCCATGATAGGGAGCTGAAATTGAATACAATGCAAAAAATGTCCTCTATATGATTGTTACTAAATGAAATAGAATTTGACTTGCCTTCATTTTGTACTAATGCAAGGGATATGTTTTCACAGGAGTTTAGATCGAGCCATAACTCATTTTAGAAAAGTAAATATTTCAAGAAAGAAAATTCAAGTATATGTGAAACAATGAAACAAACAAACAAAAAAAATAGGAAGTTAAAATAGCTTACTCCCTATTCTGTTCATATTATCATTAACCAAAGGCTTATTTTAGTAAAAAGGAGCTTATCAAAAGTCCACAGAAAGCTAGTCTGAACTCCTAACCCTCAACAGAATTGGATCTCTTAAATGAAAAACAAAGATTGAAAGGTTTCAATATACATTACATTTGTAATTGAAAATAGAGAATGAGTAAATCCAAAGTGATATGTACTGACACATTAAGCTAACCTTCCTGTCAGAACAGCCTTTTCTTTCCTACAATGTCAAAACTCATTTAAAAGAAAATTGACTTCATAGGATTTGGGATTTTGTTAGTGGTGGTGGTGGTGGGTTTTGTTGTTCTTTTTGTTTTGTTTTGTTTAATTTAGCAGTTAGGTTTTTATTTTGTTTTGGACTGCAATGTAACTTTCTCCAACTGTTTAACAGCATTGTCCTACCAAGAATAAGGAGAATTTGAGTAATTATGGAAGGATTTGCTGTAACGTCTTACATTTTATCTTGTAAATGATAGGCAGTTGCATAAATATGCAACTAACCTTCAGATAACCTCCTCACAATTGTTAGATGAAATCAATGTGCAGGATTGGACCAATATTTGTTAACGGTTTTCTGATAACTGTTAAAATTTATAATGTTATATGTAATATGACGTGTATTTCATTCTTTAAATATTGTGTGGGTGCAGGAAATCTAAGACCACTTTAGCAAACATCATTGCTTTTTACGTAAATCAGTAACTCTGCAGTCACAACCTCCATTTTATAATGTAACTGGGATATACTTAATATTTACTAACTCCACTGAATTATCTCCTACATGAAAAAATAAAAATAAAAATGTTGTTCACTAAATCACTAATTGAAGCTACTTGTCTTTATCAATTACATCTGCAGCAGGTAGAACTTTTTGAACACGAGAAGTGCTAGAATTTTAAATATATAGTTGGTAAATACTAAACAGCATTTTCAATGACAAAATCTAACAAATGGCCTTAATCAGCTCTTCAGCTGCCACTCTACACAAAGTAACAAAGCAAAAAATTTAGTCACAGAGAAAAACAAACAAACAAACAGGAAAAAAAACAAAACAACAAAAAAAAAACAGTATTTTGAACTTTATGAGATTTACATATGCCTTTTACTTCTTGCCTTTTATTTACTTCTTGCCTTTTATTTGCAGCTCTTAATGTCTGGACTAGAACAACATGCATGGTCTTTTTTTCTTCCTTCAGTCATTGGGATTATGGATTCTGTTCAGGTCCACCAAGCTTTTTTCTACAGCTCAGACAATTTTTTTTTCAATTGTTTTCCTCCATCCCATATTATAATCTCTCTACATATAAGTACTCCCAAATAAATATTACATGATCTTTATTTAATTGGAACTGCTTTTACAGTTATTACCACTGCTTTAATTCATTGTTAAGCTGACTCTCTCACCGTGGCAACTGTTTTCCACAGTGGCTGATGCTTCCTCACAGCTGACCCTGAAGCATTTCAGCACTTTCAGGGTGGTATCTGTGTAATACTGATTTAACTTCATCCACTTTGGGAATTCTTAGACTAAATATTTTCTTCCTTTTCTAAAATAAATAGGCAATAGTAGCAAATTGCCACAAAGCTAGCCTTACCTAAGCTGGTACATTTTTCACTGGAGTATTGATTAGCCTGTGTCTCTCTGCTTCTCACCCAACCCCTCAAGGACTGTCAGTATAATTTTCTTCTGTAAGCCTTTCATAATTATTTGTATCTCATTTAAAAATAAATAATAAATTATAGAATGTACAGTTTTCAGTGACAATTTTTAAAATAAAACTGTTAAAAACAAAGCCTTTAGTTATTTGATATGTGAAATAAAACTGTAGTTTTGCTGTCCACCAAATGTTTCAAGTCTTTACCTGCATAAAGCAGTTTTGACCTATACCTGAGGAAAATTCACTGAAACAGAAGCCCACATGAAAGGGGGACCTGACATAACTGCATTTAAAAAAGGGGCACCTGACATAATTGCATTTAAGGAACCATTTTTAAAATCTGACACTAAGAAATATTTCATGTTTTTAGGAGAGCCATTAGCTTATTTATAAAGTCTCTCAATTCCAATTTTGTATTCATTTCACTGCACTTGTCTTTCCCTTTGTCACTTGTATTCATTTATTTTAAACACTTGAGGAACAAACATTAGCATTAAACTTTGGCATATGTTAAAAGCAGTACTGGAAACAAAAAATCTAAAATCAGGATATTAATTTTCTATTCTAGGTGCTTGAAAATTCTTCCAAATGAATAAGGTTTCCTATTTATCCTCTACCAATAAGGAATTTTTGAAAACCAGGTCTTTTTTTTTTTTTTTTTTTTTGTATTCGTGTTTGGGTTTTCTTCCTGTTTTTGAGAGGGAGGTGAGAGGGGTATTTGTGGAATTATAGCCTAAGCAATCTCAAGGTAACAATTCTAATAGAGCAGTCAAGCAGTCAGTTTGCTCATGGGCAAATGTCCTGGTTTCAGTTAGGACAGAGTTATTTTTCCTCTCATCCTAATCCAAAACATAGCATCCTACCAGCTACTAGGAGGAAAAATAACTCTGTCCTAACTGAAACCAGGACAGCAAACTTCTTTTTACCGGGAATAATTTATAAAAACATTCATCCCTAGGTGTTTAGAATGGCAATTGTCAAAAGTGCTTAAGTAATTTAGAAGCCTAAGTTCAGTGGTTATGTCCAGACAAACACATTTTAGAAAATTTAACTTTAAGATATAATTTTCTTATGTGTTATGATCTAATGCTCTATTTATCTCATTTTTTAAAATAAACTATAAATCATGTTCTAGTTTAAAATGTTAGTCCATCTGGTTCAAAGCATCAAGTTTACAACAATGATAACTCCTTTCCCCTTATTTAATTTACATATTGAAAGGGGACATACTAAAACTATAGCATCATATCAAAATTCACATAATTTCAATAACCAATGCTTAAGATGGATTTAGTATGGTTAAAAGGAAGTTACCTGCTGTTACATAGCCGTATGGTAATGAAGTTCTCCGGTCTGCTAGAAATATATCTATTAGCCTAGACAAGATAGATAATTCCTGTTTTAGTATAGACATTCATTTTCCCTCATCCTTAAGATATTGACAATGTAGCATACTGTCTGCTCATTATAAAAAGCCTGGTGAAAAACTGGAGTGGACAATGCTGAATGTCTGAAATTGATTAAACAGT
The DNA here is from genome assembly GCA_011075105.1 of Heteronetta atricapilla. NCBI lineage: Eukaryota > Metazoa > Chordata > Aves > Anseriformes > Anatidae > Heteronetta > Heteronetta atricapilla. Next base: position 90,583,459 of record CM021733.1, read on the forward strand.
TTATAGTGAAATATATGAGTTCAGTTTATCAGGAACAAATAATGGAGGGTTATGTCATAGCTCATAAGAAAATTTCCATGAGGTAGAAAACAGGCAGCAATTATTTCTTCAGTGATAGAGATATAACAAAGAACTTGACTAATATGTCTATTCTCTAGCTCTGCTCTGTAAATCAGGTTACATGCCTTTCTTGAATAATCAAGTGAACTGTAATAACCTTTTATCTACAGAAAGTAAGACCTGGCTGAAGTCCTTTTTGCCTTTAAAGCCTGCACAGAACATAATTGTGTTCTAAACATGCTAAGTGTTTAAACTACTAAGTGTCTAAACATACTAAGTTTACTAAACATGCTAAGTGTCTAAACTACTTGTGTTTAGAACATACTATGTGTTCTAAACAAAGACCCAAACTGTGCGTCTCTGCTCTGCACATTTGTAGTTTTGTACCAGTAGTAAGCAGAAGCAAGTTCTCAGTGTTGCTAAGTGGACATTGAATATTTGCCAAGCAGAAAATGACACAATTAGCAGGGACAATTATTTTAATTCCTCAGATCTGCTCTTCTGAATGTTGGGGAAGAGAAAAGGAAAATTAAAATTCTGAAAGGCACTTAATGATATCCCTGTTAGGCATACCATCTGAGAGCTGTCATTACATTTTATCATAATTTGAGAAGCTAATCGACATTTATACGATAGAAAAATGACTTTACACTATCACAGTTCTAAAGATAAAAGTCTTAAGAAAGATACTGTGTGTTTAAAAAGCAGATAAATAAGAAGTCTAAGAAAAAAAAAAAAAAAGTATGTCTGTTTTTACATTAAATATGTTAAAAGTTTTAAAAAGTTGTTTTGATTTGGTTTGGTTTGTAAGTCTTAACATTTTGAATTATAAGACTTGTTTCCTAACTGGTTTAGTTAGGAAAATAACGAAATTATCTGACTAAAGTGTAATAGCCTCCATTGAGTTATCAGAACTAAGTTAAAGTAGAAAGGGTACAGTTGGGCATATATGTGTGGTTAAGAGTTAATACTTTATGGTTTTCTCTGTTTGTGTGCATTTGCTTCTGCTTTTTACAACAACATCTGTTAACTTTGCAAATAAAGGAATAGCATAATTCTTACCAGATTTCAAAATGCTTTATGATTTATTTTTTCATGGAGTGAAAATTGTGATAGGTTATTTCTTTAGAATTGTGTAGTTTGTAAATATCCCCAATGGAAGATTTCTATTTTAAAATGTTCCATACTTCAGAGATCAATATTTTCAGTGTAATGCTGATTATAATATAATCACAGGAAAATTTTGGTCTGGAAAGACCTTGTGGAAATGATCTTTTCTAATGCTTGCTCAAAACAGAGCTATATTCAATTTGAGGGGGATATTGTCCAGTAAAAATATTTTTGAAAATCTCTAAGGATAGAATATCCCTAGCTTCTCTAGGCAATATTTTCTCTGTCTTTGTCCATCTTTAAGTGTCCTTCCAAATGAATAACTTTTTAAGTTATTAAAGTCAAAGCAGTGTTTTAAATTAAGACCTCTCCCCTTTATAGAATAGCTTTAATTTTTTTCATTTGTTGTTGTTCTTCTTTAATGAGCAAAATCCTTGTGTTTGCTTTTTAACTGCAGTGACACAATGAGCTAATACTGCTACTGAGCTTCCATGTTTTTTCTTAATTGAATATCTCAGTTTACTCAATTGTAAAATGTCTCTAATAAAGCACTTTCCTCCTCCCTCACAAGGGTGCTATAAGGTTTAATGAGATAATAATGTGCAGTACTCAATATCTTCAGATAATAGATAACAGGTATATGCAAAGCATTAATTATTATTATTCCTGTCCCTCAGAGAATACTTTAAATTCCAAATCAGCATGAGGATGTTTATCCTATTTTTTACCCACTTTGGTTTTCTATGAATTTTGGTCAGCTGTGTAATACAGGACCCTCATATTTATCTTCACCTAGACTTGCTTAGTTTTCTAGAGTTGATAATTCCCAAGTCCATGGTTAACAATACATTGGGGAAAAAAAAAAAAAAAAAAAAAAAAAAAAAAAAAAAGTTGCTGCCAAAAATCTCATTACAAGTATAGCACATTTAGGTCTAATGTTCTACTTAGGAGTTAGGAGGATTTCCTTTCAGTAAAATTTGAAGTGTTTTCTCTGTCTCCTTTGTAAGTGTAGGACTTGATTCAGATAAGGGTATATGAAAGCATGCCTGTTTTATTAATTTAAAGTCCTTCTACCTTGACAAAATTCCAGAGCTAGGTTCCTAAGTTTATATTTAGACATCCTGAACATTTTCAAATATATATATATATATAAAGACTGTCTAGGATTCAAATTATATAGATAAATTGAATGAAATTTCACCTGTCAGACAGTGCCAGGACACAGGTTGATATTTTCCCTTACCAGAGAAGGTAAGGGAAAATATCAACACCCAGCTGTGTGCTAACCCAGCAGTGTAGGGGCTCAGCCTCTTCATGGCATGAGCCAGGTTTCACTTGTCCCAGTGCTGGGTGCCCAGTGACTGCTGCTGCCCTCCTGCATTAGCTTCAGCTCAAGGACTACACTATATAACACAAATTGACCCATATCCATGCTGATCTTTTGAAGCAAAGAAAAATATAAGACTGTTAAATGAACCAAAGAACAAATTACACAGTATAAGCAATACCGTGTTTGGAGACTCATTCATATATGTTCACAGCATGAACAAGTCATGATAACAAAGGCAGGTAGCCATAACTTCCTTTTTTCTCAGAATCCATTGCTTAAATACATTTTTAAACCAAACTTTTGAGCAGTTTTGAACTGCCTTTCATCATTATAATTAGCAAGCATAATTAGAAATTAGCAAGCTAATATTAACTATATAAATTTCACGTAAACATATTTTTGCACATATTGTTGCATATTTTGAGCTACAATGGTGAATTCTAAAAGCTTTCCAGATTTTATATTTCTGTGAAACTCTACCTAAGTATTTCTGCTTTCTTTCTATCCTAGCTTTCCTAAATATTTCTATCCACCAAAAAGATTCAGGCCTCTTCTCCTATTTCCATTTCTGTCACTCCACACACTTCTGAACAGTCTGATTCACATATTACCATGCATCACATATTACCATGCAACACATATTACCATGCATCGATTTATACATTCCTTTGTAAGATAATGCCTTTATTTTTTAGCTATTGTACAGGAATAAGTATCTTACCAATACTACATACAGCATAGCGAGTCAGTCAAACTGGACTCTGATGAGTTGAAAAAAGTATCACTTTCATGCAAGCAGGTCTTTCTTGTATATCTGACCCCTACTTAAGGATTAAACTAAAAGACCATCAGGTTAGCACTATAAAAATAAATTCATTTTGCACATGTGGAGGGAAAGGACTACTCTCTATTCTTGTCATACAAGAATAAAACTTGTATTAATGATTGTTTTATGATCCCATAAAACTTTAAAATTTAAAATAATATTCCTTAGAGAAAAATGATGAGTAATCAAATTGTCTGTTTCGTTTTAAGCAATACTTCTGTTGCTGCTTTAACTACCAAGATTTCCTATTGTGTTTTCTTCATTGATATTTAATGAATCTGAACTGAATTGATTTTGTAACTGCACTGCATCCCATTGGTGGAGTATGTGTTCATTGGATTATTGAAATGCCTATTGCTCTGGAGGTTTCCTGGAGTGGATATAAAGTCCAAATAGCAGCTGGAAGATACAAAGGGAAAGTAACTTCAAAACAAACCTAGCTGACACTTTAAACTTCTGATCATGTTTTCAGAACAAGGTGAAAAGTAGACCTGAAAGCAATAACCTCTGTAGGTTATGAGAGCTTCAGCCTTTTCTATAGAGACAAAGCTGTCTACAGATGATCTCTGAGCTTTCTGAAATATTTGCAGCTATCTTGGCCTTCCATATCTTGAGAGAAAGCATAAGTATTTCAGTTATGAGATTAATTTTCTGTTTAAGGCTATCATGCAGTGAATGAAATTTCAGTGTAATATATTGCAAGAAAATGTAAGAATAACTCTTTCTGACCTGATATGAATTAGAGGAAATTTCTATTTCACCTTGAAGTGTAGACATAGCAGGCTAAATTCTGCTGCTGTTACACATTTATGTGTTTATCTTCTGCAACATCCCTTTAGTTTTATGTGGGTTTTGAAATAGAAAGATATTTACTGTAGGTGAAGTAAAATATTTAAGGTATAAGTATAAATTAATAATTGGTTTTCCTTTCTTACACAAAAAAACAAAAAAAAACAAAACAAAAAAAAACTTACAGGGCTACTGAGTAAACTCTTTACAAATACACATTTCACATGCTAAAGCTTCTAATATGTCTGCAGTGGACCAAGCATCAAGGCCATTCAAGATAAAAACACAGCTTTCTGAATATATGAACTGGTGTTAATTAATTGCTTCTTAGGGTAGGATATTGTCTTATGACTCTGCAAAGTAACTGTGATTCATCATTTCTTCGTAAGCTGTCAGAGTTTCAAAGTTTGTATCTGTTTATCTCTAATGTCAGAATTGCTTTCAGATGAATACTAAGAAAAAAATAATAAGGTAATAAAAATAATAAGTTAAATCTGCAGTAATGGATTTAGTACTCTCCTGGGCTAAACTGGTGCATATTTATCTTCTCAGACCCCTGTACAAAGCAAAATAATTTTGAGAGGAATTTTTATAACCTTTCATGTCAGTGATACAATTTCTACAATTTCCATATTGACTTTGCTTAATTTTGTAATTCAATTCTTACTTTGCTGTAGTTTTAATAATTGAAGACAAATATAACAAATCAGATCTATGTATATAATACCCTGTGATGTCTCCCACAGGATAAATTTTGGGGATAAAGCCTGAATTATATGGGTTCCAACTAAGAATATCTAAAAATAACTAAAAACCTGAACAATTTTCTCAAAGATTTTTCACAGAATCAAACTGATTTTTTTTACATCTCAGTTTTAAATGGTCAAGATTTTTGTTTATCTTCTTTTAGAATCTCCTACTGAATTCTGAAGTGAAAAATACCATCCATCAGTGGTATAGCTCCTCTCCAGGAAGTTCAAAAGTAACACTTAAAATGAAAAGGTTAATTTCAAACACAATTTGCAGCATATGTTGGCAAGGAATCCTCGCTGTGTGAGCATTCAGAATGATACACCTTGCAAATTGGATTAATTTTTTCTATAACTGATTCACAGTAAGCTCAAGAGCAGTTCATAAGACGAAAACATTTTTTTACAAAAAATAAAATAAAATAAAATCATGTTGCAATTTTAAAGTAAGGATTAATATTTATTTCTCCAAGATAGAATACATTTGTAGAACAATGTCCAGGGAATAGAGAACTTTTAGCATTTTCTTTCTTTCAATTTAATTCAGACTTATTGGAATATAGTCTTTATAATAGAGTGCTCTCAAGTTTTCAGCAGAATTACCATAAAAGCTATTTGGAATTTTTCTGGCAAAATTTTGTTTATTTATTCTGTTCTGGTTCATTCAGCAAGCTTCTGTCTAATCACTGCAAATTCACCTGGTTTGCTAAGTACTCTTCTGTGATCCACATCTTGCAAAGCCTGTGACTTGAACAGAACTTTCAGGGCTTCCAGAAACCCTAGCAAAGATCTGAAGTCTGGTAGCCATTGCTGCCATTGCAAATTCCCACCTGTCACTCAGTATCCAGGCTCCTTTGGCTTTGTATTGAAGTTGAACTGGGAAGGAGAAAAAAAAAAAAAAAAAAAAAAAAAAAAAAAA
>CM021733.1:90589341-90803309 GCA_011075105.1 Heteronetta atricapilla
AAAAAAAAAAAAAAAAAAAAAAAAAAAAAAAAGTTACTTTCCAAAGTATGCTTTTTCAGGCTTTCTACTCCAAAGGAGGTTTTAAAATTGGCTCACATTCCAAGATCATCTAGAAAACTATTAAGCTAATTCTCAATTTGTCAGTTCCCATTGTGTATAGTTCCTATCAGCATGCTGAAACATAAGATGTTGAACTGTCTCATGAAACTGTACTGATAACTTCATTAAGTCCTTGGCATGTTATTCCCAGCTAAAATCTTCTGAACAATTCAAATGCTTCAGCTGCTTGTCCTAACATGGCAACTTTACACAGGCAAGAAGCCCCATTTCAATAACTAAGATCATTATTATTATCATTTTCTAATAACATATTTATAATGTTTATGGATACTGTTGGACCATTAAAGATGTTTTCATTATGGTTAGAGGCATGAGGCATATCTGGGAGCCCACAGACTTACACATGAGGAAAAACAAATAAAAGTGAGGGAGAAGATAAATGAGCAGGATTTTTGCCCAGTCAAACAACAGCTCAAAAGTGGAATCTATTATACAGCACTTAGCCCTGCTTTTTGGCCCATTCCATGCTTGCGTGGTTCTGCTTCTTGTAGTTTTCCTTCTCATGCGAAACTCTAGGTTAATAATTCTCTTGAACTAGAGTCTGGAGGTTAACCTAACCTACAGATTTCAAGGAATTCACTGGAACAAATGCCATCCAGGTTGGGCTTTTTCAGTGCTGCTTGACTGTCACAACTGTTACTAACTTGGCAAGACTTGTGACAATGTAACTATTTAAGTTGTCTTCAGTGACAGCTGACATTTGTTCTCTGCAGGAACAAAAAAGACTCTGTGGCATATTATTGACAATTTGTTCTTGATTTTTTTTCTCTTTTTGGAAGGCTCTTGCAAATTGGAATTACTTTATATCCACTAGATGTATTAAAATCAGTTAATATGCATTAAATTAAAAAGGATAACTTGCATATCTTCAACAGTACACTTAATTTTTAATTTTAATGAGATGGATAAATTTTAACAAATATATTTATATACATATATATATACACACATATATATATATTCATTACATATATATATATTCATTACATAAATTCTATTAAAATTTGTCATATATGGTTTTGCTGAATTTTTACACTAAACATAAATAATTCTACACAGATCAACAAGTGTAAAGTGTATTTTGTTTACTTTTAAAGAAAAGCTTTTTTTTCTTTTTTTTTCTTTGTTTAATAGAATGTAATAGTATTGATACTTTCACATCATTACCATTGATGGTTATTTTCAATACTGCAGTTACAGAGCATATATTACTGGCATTATATAAAAGGATGTTAATGAATATAAGCATATATATCTATACTGATATTCTTGTTTTCTCTCATGTTTCTGCCTGATACAAAACCACTTATCTATATATGGTTTTGGCCTATGTTCTGTTCTCATTTATAAACTAAATCAACAGAATAATTTTATTTAAATCTTTATGGAATCTATTGAAATTGTTTGAAAATGGTTTTGTGTGAATATTTAATTTTAAGAAAAGGTTTTATCCAAAGTTCTTGTGTAAACTGTCATAGCATTTGTTTGAGGTAATGTAGGACTAGGTAGTGAAGGGGAAAAAAACGTTTAACTTCTTGAAAGAGAACGGCATACATTATAAAAGTAGGAACTATTAAGTAAGAAATCAATGGTCTTTTTCCTAAGACTGAGTAAGCAAACCAGGCTTGATCCTTACCAAATCCTAAAAAAAAATCCTTACAAAATTATTTCCAAATGTAACTTTTAGGATTTAAACACAAATTTTCTGTTGTATATGCTAAACACACCATATCCATGCTATCTTCTGCTCTGTGTAGTCCCTTTAAAACTATGTGAAACAATTCAGGACATCACACACATGTGATGTCCTGAATTATAAAAGCTTTTCAGAAATAGATAACCAGGTTCCCTTTGTGCCAAATAACATTTCACATACAGAGATCTTGCCAAGGAGCACTCAGGCTTTGTTAGAGGAAATAGCAAGGGTGTGCATAACAGTAATTACTGCATATCCTGGTGTTTGTGGCAGCAAACAAATTCACATGCTTCTGAATTCAGGACAAAGACACAAGAGAAGATCAAACTTTTTTGAAATTAGTTCATTTCTGATAAAGGCAAAAATTAGATGCTTCTATGGCTTATTTATGCAGATTAAGATATTTGCAATTATAACTGAACTGAAAGGGATTAAGTATTTTATTTGAGATGAACTATAGGCAGATTACCAAATTTAAATTTTGACATCACTACTTTTGAAAATTTATGAAATCTTTTTGAAAATCATTACAGATACAAAAAAAATAAATTTTATATTCTTGTAAAAAATATTGGTTTTACCCAGTTGCCACATATTATGTATATACTAAAAATTAGGCTTACTTACATTTAACGTAGTTATTTACAGTAGAAATATAGTAGACAGAGTAGATATATACTGGACATTTATTTAGCATAGATGTGATCTTTTGGATTTCAACAAAGCTTTTGATAATATTTCTCATAGTACCCTTCTGGACAATATTTGAGGCAATGCCCTGGATGTATGTACAGACTCAGTGGCAAGAGGCCAGAGAGCAGCTGCACAGAAAAAGATCTGTAGATTTTGGTCAACAGCAAGTTAACAGTGTGTCCTGGCAGCTAAAAGGGCCAACTGAAGTGTAAATTGGCAGATCAAATATTTTTCTGAAAATTGGGCTAATTTGGTTTCTGCCATATTTACACCTTCACAAGCATATTACTAAAAATATGTGATCATCACTGTAGTTAAATGGCAAGACCACAATGCAGATAGAAGAATCTAGAACCCATTGTTTAGAATAATAGAATCATATAGCCACAGAATGGATTGGGTTGGAAGGGACCAAAGACCGTTTTATTCCAACCGCCTTGCCGTGGTTAGGGACACCTCCCACCAGACCAGGTTGCCCGCATTCAGCCTGGCCTTGAACACCTCCAGGGATGGGATATCCACAGCTTCCCTGGGCAACCTGTTGCAGTGACTCATCACCCTCACAGTAAAGAATTTATTCCTAATGTCTAATTTAAATCTCCCCTGTTTTAGTTTTAAACCATTACTTCTTGTCCAATCACTACACTTCCTAATAGTGTCCGTCTCCATTTTTCTTGTCTATCCCCTTTAGGTACTGGACTTTTTCCCCCAAACAGAGATACCAATCGGAAACCATCTTGACAACATTTCCTTCCAAATTTATAGGTTTCAAGAATAGTTAATTATATTGCTGGAACAACTCAGAAAGAAGGAGTCTGTAAGATGTGCACATAGCCACGTACATGAGAACTCTTTGAATGAGAAAATTCAGCTTACCCAAAACAGCAGAAAGCACAAGTAAAATATTCTGCCAAATGTTCTTCATGGTGCCTTGCTGTCTGTTAATAATCCCTTGAAATTCTTCATTATATACGAATGTAAACTCTACTTTCTACACTATTTTTAATTGTGGGTGGAAGTGGTGAAGAAGGAATGCTATACAGAGTTTTATGCCGGAAGGTATCATCAAAACATCTGTTCCCACTTTTCTATTACAGACTGTCATCTTCCTCCATGTCTCTATATTAATCACAAAGTTTTAACATAACAGCCCACTGGCAGAGTTACAGGGCACAGTTTATGTAAAGGAAATTTAAAGATATGAGTGTATCTTTAAAGTGTCTCAAGCTTCTGCAATGATAAAAGTAGGTTAAACAGAATATATTGCTTGATGTCAGAAAATATATACAAGTATATGCTAATGTAGAAGAGAATTGGGAAAATTTGAGAACACTGGCAATCTGACATAGAGCAAAACACCTTTTTAAAGATAAATCCAGTGATCAACATGACCACTAGTATGTAAATAGGATATACTTGTCAGGTGTAGAAACAGAAGATTTTTGGTCACCTCTGCTCTAGGCTGTACTGTATCCAGTTTCATTTAACTTATATTTCTTCTGTAGTTATTCTGATCATACCTAAAGTACAGAAAAGTATGCATGAGCCCTTGGCAGGTTGTCACGAAAGGAGTTATGCACTTCACTTTTAAGACAGAATCAGCAATATATTTATTGATGAAAAAGGTGATTTAGAAGGGTTCAACTGTGAATGAGACAGTGGATTTCTAATGGAAAATGAGACAATCAGATTCCTGATGGCAGTCACTTGATTATTTACTGCATAGAGATCACTGCTAGACTAAAAGCATCAGGTTGAGTCTCAAGATTTAGGATGACGTTCCTTTTGCTATCCAAACTCAAAGGAGTCTAGATGTGACTGGATCCTATCCTAATCTGATATTTAACAGTTTATGCCTAAAGGATTATATACTAAATCAATCCTTTATATCACGCAACTAAGATCACTAAGTCTCAGCATGCTTAGTAAATTACTTGCAATTTTTTAACAAGCTATCTATTAGACAATTTATGAGCGAGCATCTGTTGCAGGTAAGAAATCTCTCAGCCTTGAGGAATAACCTTGAGAGGCATCCCTGCTCCAGGAGAAGATCCTGGCACGCAGCCTGCTGCAGTACAGGAGAGCCCAACAGGCTCGGGGCCGTCCCCTGTTTATGGGGTAAGATGACTGACTACCGCTCATATTTGCATACCAGCCATATCTAGTTGGTTCATGTCTCAGTAGCCCTTGGATCTTTCTCACTGGAACCAACCCTGAGCCCAATTCAGCTATCACAACCAGACACATTTATCACAGATGTCACTGGTGGTTATAACCCAAGCAGGGTTACAGATGAAAGATCAGGGTGGGGGATTAAGGGAGAATATAATGTCACACAGGCAAATAGAAAATTAAGGAGTTTTTTTGTTGTTGTTTGTTTGTTTGTTTGTTTGTTTTTTGATTGGGTGAGTATTTTGATGCATGCCCCTCTCTCCACCAGCTTGTAGTGCAAGCATAGAATTATCTCTACAGGTTGCCTTGTGTCACTGACCAAAAACATTTGTGTAAAGGATCTACAGAGCAGAAAGATATGAAGCTCCTTCAAAAGACATAGTCAAATGGCATCAGAAGAGCTTGGCAAATTGTTTACTATGAAAATCTCACTTGGACGATTAAATAAAGATTATATGGCAATAAGTGTTAGACTTGATTCTGTCACTGCCTCTTTTTGAAGGACTAGGTCATTCCCATTCTTGATTTCCACAGCAGTAAAATAGAGACTCTATGTTTTAAAGATGTCTTCTAAGGATTTGGTCCAGAAACTTCTAGAAAGCAGTATCTCTCTATGCAAGGCTTTCCTTCAAACAAAAATCCTCAGAATATAAGGAATATATCACAGAATCACAGAATCACAGAATTTCTAGGTTGGAAGAGACCTCAAGATCATCGAGTCCAACCTCTGACCTAACACTAACAGTCCCCACTAAACCATATCCCTAAGCTCTACATCTAAACGTCTTCTAAAGACCTCCAGGGATGGTGACTCCACCACTTCCGTGGGCAGCCCGTTCCAATGTCTAACAACCCTTTCAGTAAAGAAGTTCTTCCTAACATCCAACCTAAAACTCCCCTGGCGTAACTTTAAACTTAAGCCCATTCCCCCTCGTCCTGTCACCAGGCACGTGGGAGAACAGACCAACCCCCACCTCGCTACAGCCTCCCTTGAGGTACCTGTAGAGAGAGATAAGGTCACCCCTGAGCCTCCTTTTCTCCAGGCTGAACAACCCCAGCTCCCTCAGCCACTCCTCATAGGACTTGTTCTCCAGACCCCTCACCAGCTTCGTCACCCTTCTCTGGACCTGCTCAAGCACCTCGATGTCCTTCTTGTAGTGAGGGGCCCAAAACTGAACACAGTACTCAAGGTGCGGCCTCACCAGAGCCGAGTACAGGGGGACGATCACCTCTCTAGCCCTGCTGGCCACACTGTTTCCTATACAAGCCAGGATGCCGTTGGCCTTCTTGGCCACCTGAGCACACTGCTGGCTCATATTCAGCCGACTATCAACCATCACTCCCAGGTCCTTCTCTGCCTGGCAGCTCTCCAACCACTCATCTCCCAGCCTGTATCTCTGCTTGGGGTTATTGCGCCCCAGGTGCAGGACCCGGCACTTGGCCTTGTTGAACTTCATGCAGTTGACCTCAGCCCATCGGCCCAGACTATCCAGATCCTCCTGCAGAGCCTTCCTACCCTCGAGCAGATCGACACACGCACCTAACTTGGTGTCATCTGCAAACTTACTGAGGGTGCACTCAATGCCCTCGTCCAGATCATCGATGAAGATATTTAAGAGGACCAGCCCCAGCACCGAGCCCTGGGGAATGCCACTAGTGACCGGCCTCCAACTGGACTTGACTCCATTCACCACAACTCTTTGGGCCCGGCTATCCAGCCAGTTTCTAACCCAACGAAGCATACGCCAGTCCAAGCCAAGAGCAGCCAGTTTCTTGAGGAGAATGCTGTGGGAAACAGTGTCAACAGCCTTGCTGAAGTCAAGGTAGACCACATCCACAGCCTTTCCCTCATCCACCAAGCGCATCACTTTGTCATAGAAGGAGATCAGGTTCATCAAGCAGGACCTGCCCTTCATAAACCCATGCTGAATGGGCCTGATCACCTGCTTGCCCTGCAAGTGCTGAGTGATGATTCTCAAGATAATCTGCTCCATGAGCTTCCCTGGCACTGAGGTCAAACTGACAGGCCTGTAGTTTCCCGGGTCAGTCCTCCGGCCCTTCTTGTAGATGGGCGTCACATTTGCTAGCCGCCAGTCAACTGGGACCTCCCCCGATAGCCAGGACTGATGATAAATGATGGAAAGCGGCTTGGCCAGCACCTTTGCCAGTTCTTTCAGTACCCTTGGGTGGATCCCATCCGGCCCCATCGACTTGTGCACATCCAAGTGCCGTACCAGCTCACCAACCATTTCTTCGTGGATAGTGAGGGCCACATCTTTCTCCCCATCCCCTTCTACCAGTTCAGGGTACTGGGTATCCAGAGAACAACCGGTATTGCCGCTAAAGACTGAGGCGAAGAAGGCATTAAGCACCTCCACCTTTTCCTCATCTCTTGTAATTAAGTTTCCCCCCATATCCAGTAAAGGATGGAAATTCTCTTTAGTCCTCCTTTTTGTGTTGATGTATTTATAAAAACTTCTTTTGTTATCTTTAACAGCAGTAGCCAGATTGAGCTCCAGATGAGCTTTGGCTTTTCTAATTTTGACGAGGTGAAAATATGACACCTGTCAATCCCTTTGACAACTTATTCAGTGTCATCAGCTAATAAACTAATAATTATTTTTATCATCTCCTTCTCCACTTTAAAATAAATCTAAGTGAATCTGACTGAAGAAAGCTGATTGGATATCTTTGATTTTCAATGATCTGCTTTTTTTTTTTTTTCAGTGGAAAGAGAGTCTTCCAGGAAGTCAGGAGGTCAAAATGTCTTCAGCTATGGCTGAAATTTCATGCTCTGAGGGTTATCTATGTCAGTAATTGCTTATGTGAGAAAATTATATATACAGTCCTTGGTGGTTTTTTAGATTTTATGTTTTTAATGAGTTTGGCATGGCTGGCCCTTAGCAACCTGGACCTTACACTCATACTATTTTAAAATATTTAAAATATTTACAACATTTTAAAAATATTGTGGTTTTCTCTTGAAAGTATATATAATGTAAATAAACAGGAGTTACCATACCCTTAATTCATTTTCCATGAAGTTATGGTAAATTCAGTAAGCTTATGAAGTAACAGCCTATAAATATTTTCTTTCTTTTTAAAATAACCTAGCTGTAGCTGTACAGAAATATTTATATAAATGTGGTTATGTATCAGAACATGCTTCAAGAGACAATTATTTCATGAATACTGTCCTTACTATGACAGTTCTGACTTGGCTTATAATTTCAGTATGTATATATTTTTCCTTTATAAATCGTAAATCAAAAAGAAGAATTATTTCTCTATAAAGAGCAATTTCCCTATAAAGAAAACTTCCCCATGTTCCTTTCTGTCCTTGCTCCTGATTTTATTCAGTCACTCCCTTCTTTGAAGCATTCAGCAGAAACAGACAGGTGGTGGCTCTAAGGTATCAGATGTTCTTGCTTAAGTTTATGTTCAAGATTCCTGATGCTCATTTTGTTCAGTGGTGTTGTGGGTCTGTTTCTGATTACATAGAGGACTTTCTGTCTATGTAAGTGTGCTCTAATGGTAAACACATTACTACAATTCAGGTGAATCTTAAAATTCAGGCTGAATAAAATAATTCTATGCAAAAATCTGATGTATACACTACTGTCCTTGATGATACCATACTCTGTAGATTTCCTTTCTTCTTATTGTAATAATTTGTGCAAAGTCTAATACTCTGCATGTTAACAATCTGTATTACTCTCCCTTAAATATTACAGCTTCTCAAACTTGTGGTAGACTGGCATTAAGTGTCCAGCCCAAAATCCCCTCCTTCCACCCAGGCTTCCAGTGGGGATTCACTGCATCTCCTCACTGCCTACAAAGTACCTTGTCTTCCTTGTATGAACCATACCAGGGGTCATTCTTTGTAGGTTTCACCCTCCCTGATGCCAGACGTTGCCCATAATAGCTTCCACAAAACTCAGAAAATCTCTTCTTCCCATGCCCACAGGGAGCATGGGAAGCACTAGCTGCTTTAATCATCATTGTGTTATGATGATCTAAAAACAGCCTACTACATTGCCTTTGCAGCAGTTTTTTCCCCATCCTTGTCAATTTACCTTCCAGTATGAAAAAGAAAAGCAGGGGATGGTAAAATGCCCCACTTAATCAGTCCAGTAAGTGATTTTTTTTGTTTATTTTTCACTGTTACAGCAAAATGAGAAGGGAGGTTTGTGAAAGTATAGTCTTACCCTGCCTCCAAGTTGACAGCTGTTGGTGACGTCTATTAGCCTTTTGTTCTGATCAAGAGGGTAGAACTGATTTGTAGCAGATGTATATTGTCTTTATGTAGGGACAAACAGATCCAGACTATCTGTGGAAAGATAAACTGTAAACAGTGAAAATAATATTCCTCTTTCACAACTGTACAGTGGAATATCGTTGACTTCAGTGAAATTCCATATAATTTATCCAAGCATAACACAGTTTTTTAGCCCGCCATGTATGGAATCATCTCTTCCAATTACATGCTCACAATTAATGGCCATTCCAGTACCTGATGAGTCACAATCCTGTTTACATAGCACATCTAGCAGCAGCAGACTCATTCCCATCCTGTGACCAAGGCATGAATTGATGTCAGCAGGGATAGAGGGACACTACCACTGTAAATTGCTTTTTCTAGCTAATAAATCTAACTTGCATGATTTGTAATTTGTCAAATTAATTTATGCCATGGTAACTACTTAGCATGATTTTGGCAAAGTTGCAATCAACTCTCTTCTTGTTTGCAGATTAGTTCCTGTTTACACTGGGATGGCCTTTGAAAGTGCTTTGCCCCAACAGCAGTCTTTTTAAATCAGTGATGTTCCACATACATGCTCTCGGGATTTGTTTGTGACTGATTGCTGTTGTTAAATTGTTTTCTATAACATGGCATAACAAGATGTACAATGACATTTGACATTAAATTCAGATCAGATTTGTTAATCAAATGTTTTTGTTTTTCAAACTAGTGCAAGGCATTTGCACCTATTTTATAGTTGTTCCTAATAGTAGTGTCAATTTATTTATATATGCTCATCATCAATAGAATGTTAAACATTTTGTTAATATTAGATTAAAATTGAAATGCAATGAGATTTTTTTAAAGGATATCTGTTTGAAATAGGCAAAAAATATCAAAAAAAAATGTAGATATCCATTGACTTTAAGCAGTAGAGGGTTTTTTTAGAATTCTTAGATCTTTCATTGACAGATAACATTATTGGCATTGATTCTCTACTATGTAAAGATCCCCAGCCATAAACATAAGAAGTTTGAAAGTTTGGTATTTGATGTATTAAATAATTGCAGTAGACAACTCATTTGTTATGTGGTATATATAATTATACATACAAATTTTAAAGAGCAGTGTATTAGGAACCTTTAGGGTACTGTAACTCCTAACATACTATTAGATCAAAAAAATCAGTAATACTCCTTCAATGCATTTTGATTATATATATTTTGCTTGTGGCCAATCCGACAGCCAGCATATCCATATTGAAGTCACCTATTCTCTCTCCTCATATAAACAATTAAATGAAGATACATACTTTTAACATTCAGTAAAGGAGTCATAAGTTTCTATTTTCTTTGCTTTCTTTCCTTATATCTTAGCATACATGTATTTTAACTGTTGGGTTCATACTTTTACTTTGACCCAATGCAGTTATTTTTGATTTTCTAATATAAAACTCCTCTGCCAAACGTTTTTCACCCTTGATTAAGCACATTCAGTGTAGAGATAAAATGAAATGAGGAAAAAAGAATTCATTGAAAAGGAGGCTGTAGCGAGGTGGGGGTTGGTCTGTTCTCCCACATGCCTGGTGACAGGATGAGGGGGAATGGGCTTAAGTTGCGCCAGGGGATTTTTAGGTTAGATGTTAGGAAGAACTTCTTTACTGAAAGGGTTGTTAGGCACTGGAACAGGCTGCTCAGGGAGGTGGTTGAGTCACCATCCCTGGAAGTCTTTAAAAGACGTTTAGATGTAGAGCTTAGGGATATGGTTTAGTGGTGACTGTTAGGGTTAGGTTAGAGGTTGGACTCGATGACCTTGAGGTCTCTTCCAACCTATAAATTCTGTGATTCTGTGATTACCTGTTTTTATGGTCATTATACAATTAAATGACCTTGACTCTGAGTGGGGGATGTAAAACATGCCCTATAACACAACAAGCCATGATTAGTCTTGTTACTCATCTGTTACTGAACTGTCAGGAGAAATAAAGATTAATTCCTATAGTCTTAAGATATTGATACCAGTAGAGACTAAAATAATTGAACTTCTGTAACTGAAGAAATTATTAGCTTAAACATAAAATACCTGATACAAAGCCTTGCATCATTGCTATTTTATTTTTAAGTCAATTAACTTATAAAAGTACTATTATAAATAGATTGTAGAAGTGTCAATTTCCTCACACAAATAATACACTAAAACACTAGTGCATTTACACCTTTCTAAGCAGTCTTGAGTGTATCTTGTTTAAAGAAGCAAAACTAAACACAATAGGAAATACTGAACTTTCTAAGTTTTATGAACCAATAGACTAGTTCTTTATATTATAAATTATTTTGCTTTAATCTCATTAATTTATTTCCTTTCTTCCCTATGTCTTCCTTACATAGTCTCCACTAAGTTCTGCATAATGAGTCCTCATAACTCACTAGAGTGCCATAAATATGAAGGTGTGGAAAACACTAAGAGTCTAACAGATGTGGTTGGTTAAGTCAGTGTCAAACATTTAATTATGGAAAGACCTGATTGTCTGCCAGATGATTTTATGCACAATTATAGCTATTCTGAATATTATATTGCGCAATTCAAACTGAAAATAGTCCTTATTAACCAAAGTTTAACGACTACCTCCAAATGTAGTACTATGCCATCTTCGTGAGCTTTGGCTATGTATTGGACTGGCAGGTATAATCACTCTCCTCACTATAGAGATCTTGGCTTGGGGAGATTAAGATCTGAGCCAAAGAGAATTTAAATCAATAGAGAGAATCGTATTGGCTTCAGTGGGATCAGGCCTTTGGAGAGCAGCCTGGAGAACCCCTAAGCCAGCCAGCTCACCCTCAGTTATCCACTCCTCTCCAAGCTGCTGGTGCTGTTTTCCAGAAGAACTGTCTAGCTGGCACTAGCAAGCCAGCTGGCACAGGATTTTCCTGACAGGGTCATTTATCTGTTGTTTTATTTTGTTTTTGTCATTGTTTTAAGTCTGCTTGCATAGGGCATAAAAATAAGTATATTTTTTAAAAAACTGCTGAATTTCTTTTCTCACTTTTTATGCCATAAGTACTAAAGAGTTTCCAGCTCTGAAAGTTTTTGAAAGTTTGACTTTATTGCTTTTTGGTTTTGTTTAATAGATTTGTTCTGGGCATCTTTAACACTTAGATATAATATAGAGATTAAAATGACTTAGCAGAATACCTCAGAGGTATTCTATTAAGTTAAACTATGTGGTGGCATAAATATCTGGGGGAGGGGGGGCAGGGGGGAGTTTCTGGATTAAGATTTCTGCCTTTATAAAATAGGTTATCATGTGGAGGTAATATTAATTGTATAGTTGTTCTGAAGGGTATGAAAAAAAGTGCCTTAAATCCAACACTACAGGGTAAGTAGTGAGCTACTTATGTGTGACTGGAACAAGGGTACAAAGGGTGAATATCACTGTAAAAATTGTAAAATATTCTGTATAAACTGTTATCTTAAACTGTAAGGTATTATATCAAGACAAAATTATATATCTTATTTCTATAAGAAGTTTAAGGTCTTTATGTATTTAAAACTTGAAGTTCCTCTTTCTGCTATAACCAGCACCTCCTTCTGTCTATACTCTGATTTTTAACATAATAAAATATTGTTACAACAAATGCTAAAAGCAAATTTACAGATGGAAAAGGAGCAAACATAGTGACAGATCCAGTAAGAGAAATAAGTATATTCAGAATTTGCAATGTAAAATAGTTTGAGAGTAAATATTTCAGTAGAAGCATTAAGTCTCCATTGTAAAGCAATGTAGAGAAAAGATAAGCCATAAAAGACCCCATAAATTCTCAGAAAAAAAAAAAAAAAAAAAAATGCCACTCATTTACACATTTACAACATAAAAAGTAATGTGAAGAAAGATAATTATATTAATATTATATATTAAGTTAAGCAGCATTACACAAGGGCATAGGTAGAAGAGAAAGGACAATAAAATAAAGCTGTGAAAACCATAGAATGAAGCCAATTATATACAGGTCAATGAGCTGAATAAAGCTATCTTCAGTGTTTACTTTCACAATGTTTATATTTTTAAGCTTTTTGTTGCTGTGCAATGGTTTTATACACTTGCTTTAGCTCTGCTACAGGAGCAGATGCTGTAAACATTGTGACAAATCTGGCCCTGTACTCAATGTATTCATTGTTTAACAGACAGTGTTTACCCACAGTTCACACTCTGTATAGCATATGTCCTACGTTATCTTCCTTTTCAAAATAAAAAATAATTGTGTCATGTTATATATCTGGTTGTGTTACCTATTATTAAACATTTTTGCTGGACATTGTTTGTGTCAGTACTAGCACAAAGCTGTGAGCCACAAACCAGATAGCCCAGAGTCCAGCTGCAGATGGCTAGGTATTAAATACTGCCTGTCTGATCAATTCTGACATGGAAAACAGTATTTGAACTATTTCTCATTCATCTTCAGGATAGAACAATTGCAAACCATTTCTGTTTCATCTTTGTTTATGCATCTTGCAGTGAAATTCAGCTGCATCATTTTCATCAGTGGTTAATGAGCTGCAGTACAGTCTACTGGCTCTTAGATCCCTCTTTTCTCTCTGAAGGCACTGCATTGCATTTCTCATTTTCTTTTCCCTGTCATAAAAACAAGAGCTAACACACTCAGAGCTCTGGATGATATAGGCGAAACTTGGATTGCCTTTTCAAATCTGTTCAGATATGAGAAATTAATTTCATTGTGTGCCTGTTTCCATTTCCCTACTTTGTCTGTCTCATCTTTGCATGTTCAAAGCTACTAGAACTGCCACACCTGTATAAGATTGTATGTATAACAGCATTTAGGTCGATAAATTTAACCATCTGAACAAGCTGGAATTTGCAACACAATTAATCAACAACAAAAAATAAATAAGCATAAGAGAAAGAGAGGTTAAATGTGGATGGTAACTTAGAAGACTCTTATCAAAATGCTTGCTTCTTTTTAGCTGAAGGCCTCTTTTCACATCATGTATTTATTGGAGTTTTTAAGTTAGCATGAAAACTGCCCAGAAGAATTTTAAAAATACTGTTTAGTATTAAAGAATAACACATTGACAAAATCTGAATAATTGCAGCCTAGTGCTAGTGTAGTTGATATGCCTGCATTCCAAAGCTAAAGATGTTTTAAACACAGGTTTAAGGGAGTAGTATTGAGTGATTTTCTCATATACTTAATTATGTGGCTATGTAAATTAGTTGTAATAGCAGGTATCAGAAATATAAGAACAATTTAATTACTACATTGTGAAGCATATCTTAACTTCAAATGAGTTTGCCTCATCAAACTGCTTTCAGCAACTATTTGTCCAACTATTTGTCTGCGTAAAGCATTCAGTGAGTGTTTTGTGAAAAGGAAAAAAAGGTGGAGGCATTTGAGTTTGAATCAGATTGGATAAAGAGCCAAGACCAATATTCTGGTAATCTCAGAGGTAAGCTTGTTGAATAAATTCTGCACACTTATGCTGAAGTCATTTACTTATGAGCGTTATATGCATTTGTGTGCTAAAATGTTATGGCATTATAAAATTAATACCACTAATAATGTTTATATAAACCTTTTGATCTGTTTTTAGCATACACAGAGGTTTAGAGACCTAGGACCCAGATGGTCTGCTGTCTGTTCTCAGCAATGGTAAATGACACTAAAATGCCATTATGTCTATGTTGTAGCTCTATCTCCTGCTCTGAGCCAGTAAAAAGAACATTACGTGAGGATTAATGGTGAACTAATTTCACTGACAGAAACTAGGATGGATAAAGTCTCACACTGTGCAAGTGACATTTGTGTAACCAGCTCCTGCCTCATGTGGCCCTGCCACTAGACCTGTGCCCTGCTCTTACTAACAACACTATGCCATGTCCTCCCTTCCAATCTGCAATGCCACATAAGTATTTCTGGCTGGATCTCTGAGCTGGTTTCTGTCTCTGGTAGGAGTCTGCGCTACAACTGAACCTCAAACACACAGAACCCCCCTTAGCACCCTCCAAGCACCCCCAGGTGCACCCTGGGCTGTTCTGTGCCCTGTGGGTGGGTTTGTGGCCTGCAACCCACCCATCCACCCACAGACAGCCTCTTCGCAGCACATGACCCACAGTCTACTTCAAAATATAATAAATTGATTTTCAGTGCTTATTCTGTGCGCTCTGCAAGTTCAGTGAGAGGAATTATTTCTTTGGTTACAGTTGGTGTATCCAGGGTGACCTACTCCAGTTTGAAAAAAAAAAAAAATGACTGAGGAAATGAGTGAGGAAATCAACACATGATTGTTTTAAAAGCAAAATAAGAGATATAACTCAGCTGAGATAGGTCACGTAGACATAAGGCAGCTGGACAAATATCGGACACAACTTGTCTAAGCTAATCAGACACAAGGATACAATGTCTGTTGGTGGCTTGGGAAAGTACTGTCTATGTTACTTTGGTCGAAAGGAACGTGGAAGAAGCTGATAAGTAGGGGGACCAATCATGAGCTTAACTTTTGCAATATGTATAAGCTAATTATATGTTAAAGAATAAAAGGCGTCTGAGCTATCCAATAAATCGAAGCTTGCTGATCACTCATATTGAGCGACCTTGTCTTCCTTCCATCACCAACAAATGGCGCCCGAACAGGGACACTGCTAGAACAGGGATCCTGCTGGTACAGGGACCCTGCTAGGGTGGAACCTGCGAAGCCACGGTTGGACGGAATACGGGAACTGGTCCTGCAATGCAGCTCAGGAGGTGAAAGGGACAAAAACATTGAATCCCCGCACTGTGAAAGGGATGACAACGCTGAATCCCCGCACCCAGGAGCACCTATAGAGGGTCCCGCTGGCCACGCGTCGCCGAGGTCTCGCAAAGGCTGCAACAGTAGATAGAGGTATGGAGAGACAAGCGACGTATAATTTGCTCAAATTCTTTTTAGAAAAGCAGAGCACGCAGGGTATAGACTGCAAAAAGGAGTTACCAGGCTTACTAGCATATGGGTTAGCCAAGGGTACTCACCAGATAGTCAAGCTTGATTGTGTCTCCGAGACTGCAGTAAGCAGCAAGAGGAGGGGAATGGGAAACAAGACCGTTGGGAGGAGTGCTGCCTGTGTGCAAACTGGGGGCAGACACAGACCTCTCCTCCCAGTGGAAGGTGCAGCTTTGGAGGTGGAAGCTGCAGAAACGTTGCTCGCTGGAATACTCTCTAAGAGAGGTATCGAGACAACGGGAAAGCAATTGATCAAATTGATCAAGTTAGGACAACGATGGGGATATTTTAGAGAGACAACCCTGCTGTTCTCTGTTACGGAATGGCAAGAATTTGGGAATACCATGTGGGAAAAGACTATAACGGGAGATTCAAAAGATGAAAAGGAAATGAAAACTGTCTGTGAGTTGTGGCGCACAGCATTACAGACATTAAAAACCATGATGGCAGAAAGGGAAGTAGCCTGTGCTGCTGCTCAAATGCTAATCCCGGGGATGGCCCCTATAAAATCTGGGGACTCTGAAAGAAAACCCAGGACTCTTGCGCGTATCTTTGGGCTCCCTGCGGTTAAAGGAATGACTGGGGTTCCATGCTCGACAGTCTCAGAACTCCTATCGCGCACTGACGGTGAAGGGCCAGGTAACGGGCCTCCCCCACGTTATGCGGAGTCCCGCCGGACCCACCATCGAGCGCGGAAAAATCGGAAGTTGACGGGGCCAGGCCAAAGCAGAGATCTGAGCCGACAGCGGAAACAACACCCCAGGACGCCCAGAGAGGATGTCCTGCACTGCCCACAGGTGAGGGAGGAGAGGCGTGCCGACCTCCGCCTTCGGCTCCTCCTCCCCCCGCGAGCTGAGCGCACGGTGCACCCGGCGGTGCAGGCGGCGCAGCCCGCCGGCCGCTCGCCCTGCCCGGCCCTCGGCTCCCCCCTCCTCGGTCCCTCGGGCCGGCCCCCCCCCCGTCAGCACGCCACCTCCTCTGCGGACGCTGCCGCCGGCAGCTCGGCCAAGGATGTGGGTGGATCCCCTGAAAAGCCAGCCACAGACCTCAGCAGTGAACACAAGAAACTCAATAAATCCCAGCAGCTGAAAAAAGTTTTCAAAGAATATGGTGCTGTAGGAGTGTCATGTCATGTTGAAATTTCATTCGTATCTCTAGGAATCTTCTACCTGGCTGTATCAAGTAGTGTGGACATGACTGCAGTTCCCTTCAAACTTGGTTTCAGTGAGTTACTGCTGCAATCTAAACGGGCTGCTGGTACAGGCACATTTGGGTTGGCATATGCTATTCACAAATTGTTTGTTCCAGTACAAATCAGCATTACTATAGTTTCTGTGCCATTTATTGTCCGATACTGCTGGAAGATTGGTTTCTTCAAACCTCCTACCCCAAATCCATGATAACTTACTGTTTTTTTACTCACCCAATGTGGGGCTCAAGGAATTTGAGATAAGGATGACAGTCGAGAGAAGTAACGGGCAAAACATGGACTGGACATTTTTATGAATGTAAAAATTGTGAAGAATTCAAGAAAGTTGTAATTGTGAAGGAGTATGTTTTGTATTAGTATGGTGAAGGGACGAGGGGTGGTGTCTATAAGTTGTCCACCTTGTCGGTGTTGTGATGATGTTATGTTTATTTTGGTACGGGGAATTATTTTTCTTTTTGATGGAAGTGGAGCTTGTGAAGATTGTGATAATTGTAAAGGGTATATTGTGATTATTCTTAAATATGCTTTTCACAGAGGCGAGGGGTGGAATGTAGTGGGTTTACGTGGCAAACTTTTGGTAGCAGGGGGCCACAGGGGTGGCTTCTGTGAGAAGGATCTAGAAGCTGTCCCATATTAGGTAAGGGTCCCACTGCTGACCAGAACTGAGCCAATAAGTGATATTGTTCTGCGCCTCTGTGAGAGCAGATTTAAGACAGGAGAAAAAAACAAACCTTGAAACAAAATGTCAATGTTACACTCGATCCTTATCCCAATGCATCTTTTTGGTGTAATTATACAAAACTAGAATAGCATTATTTCTTGCACCAATAGCCGCTCTGCTTGGCTGTGGGATCGACTGTGGAATGGATGCCTCTAGGTGCACCCCGAGCATTTTTCTCGGAGGGGTCTCCACTCTCAGTCGCTCACCACGGGAGTAGACAAGGACCTCCTGAAGCCGCAGACAAATTATTTTAAGTGATATTTTCTTATTGGTATGAATGAAAGGTACAAGAGGCCTCTTTGCGTGATTGTGTGATTGTGCTGTGTGAGTGAGGAGCAGCATCGCTGCGAAGCACTATTCAATCTTTACCCTGTTACCTGTAGTGCCTTGCTTATTACAATGTTTGCAGTGTTAAAGGTAGTAGACCAGGCCTGGGTTGCTCAAAAATAAAAACGGGGGAGAAGCTGGGAGAGACTGTGGTACTGGAATGGTTAGCTCCTCCGTTTTATAGTGTGGTGTTCTGCTTTCTAAAAAGGAAAAGTTTGACTGTCAGTCCACACTTGAGTCCCCATTTTGAAAGTTTTATGAGATTTATTTTTATTCTGCTGACTCTGGATTTCTGCATAAGGGTGAATTTTATGCTGTACCAAGGGGGTCCAAGTCCAGTAGAGTATTTAATCACCTGAGTAACTTCAATTATATAAGTGCCTCCACTGTAATCAATACCATTCCTCACATACTTAAATTGTACCCCTAGTTAAGTGCTTTCTTGGATTCAGGCCTAAAGCACTGTCATTAGAAAATGTGTGTCTTTTTATTTCAAAGAAATGTAACAATAAAGGGATATTTATTGAAAAATTTCATAATTCAGATACATGCTCATTTCCAAAGGTCAGATTGGTTCAAGTGATCACATTAATAAAAATTATAAACAAACAACCTGAAATTTAATATGTAAATCAATTCCCTTTAAATAATTTGCAAATGCTGTTTCCTTTACAGATGTGGACATATTCAGTTAGTATTTTTTTCTACATAGTCCCATACAAATTAAAATTAATTATAGTAGAGTTGACTTTAGATTTCATACAGGTCTGAACAGAATAAAAAGGAGCATTACAAATTTCCACATGCAAAGTAAAGATTTAAAAGTAATCAAAATCAATTACAATCAGAAATTCTTCTGACCACTGTAATGGACAAAAGGTATGTACAATATAAATTCAGCTGGCAGAGGTTTCCTTCTGCATCTTTGTATTTTATATAGCATTGTGTGTTTTTTCAGACAAACTTGATTAACTGAGGTTCTTAAGATTGTCTCCACAAGGCAAAGTTTTGAAGACCTGAAACTTTCCCAAATTGTTTTAAAAATGCCAGCCCAAGGAGTAGGTATAGGATTCCCACAATATTCTCACTGGTAACATGTTAGAGAACATATGCCAAGAACAGATCTCTTCCATATCTAATTGAAATATTACTGCTTTTCAGACGTTCTGTATTCAAAATGACTTTTGTCTCAGTTCATTTTATTTTCAGTAAATCTGGGGAGCCGTTATTTTGCATATCACTGATGTGTTATTCAGAATATTTTATGATACTAAGCCAAAAATATAAATAGAGAAATGCAATTTCATTGTGCCATCATGTTTTCTCTTAACTGTGCTTCTGATCATGCAAAAATGTCAGTGTTATTTGACTTAGTCCATTTTCCTAAAATAGCAATGGATATTGTTAATTATGTTGTTGTTCAACGAGATAATTCACATATTACTAAAATTGTTTTCTGGAATTACTGTCAAGCTAACAAATCTAAATCCCTAAGAGTCCTCTTACTGGGACTTTCAGTGTAATAGCCAACTGTGTGATTCTCTCCCCCATCATTCTGAAGTTTTCCTCTTATTCTAAGTTTTGTCTTAATGAATATTAATTGAGGATGATTCTTTTAATAATCCTGAATGAGAATTCAGTGCCTCCATAGACTGAAAATTTAGTGAATTGAATATTTGTCATTTAGTGTTATCTGTAGTACTAATAAAATTGAAAATATTTTATGATCGCTGAAAAAACAGAAGCAATTCCTAAGTTAAAAGGAAAAAGTGGTCTTGTCTCTTCAGTATAATTTCACAGTATTTTCAACAAATGCATTAACAATGATAATGAAATATAAGTTTGGAGGCATTAACAAAAATTTTTCAATGTGTCCATTAAAAAATATATATATTTTTTTCAGAATTTTTCAAATTTCACAACATATTTTACTTATGACTAATTTAAATCTTAATCTTAGTTGTGCTTCTTTGTAATTACATTAAACCTAGAGGATATAAGATGGATATATCTGTAAGTTCCAAAGGAAGGATTTGTAATGTGATTTATTTATATTTACAATGTCACAGGTAATATAATTTTGTTTATGCTCCCGAGTGTGATAGTATATGGAAGAATGACCTTCAGTACTTATAGTCTGATGTTCAAGTATGCTGTGGCGTAAACATCTGATGAGGATGGGTTTTTAATTCTGAGATTTTATCAGATTGACATCTTATCTTGTTGCTGCATGCATGCTTCTTGAAGGCAGGAAAGGCAATTTACCCTCCACTGTGACTATTTATTAGCTTTATAATTGTCTTAGACTAGTTCTGTACAAGAAACCATTAAATCATTGTTGAAAAGAAAGGATGTGCATGGTGGGGAAAAGCATCTGTGTGGTTAATATCTAAGTAAATAAATTGCACCTATTAAAACATGATTTCTAACACCTGTTCAAGAGCAATTTAAGCTATTATATTGTCAGTCTGTTACTTTTTAATCAGTTATAGCTGGTATCACCGTGATGAACAAAGCCGTAATCCTACAGCCACAACTGTCTTCAGATCTGTGGTAAGAATGCTCTGACATATGCATTCCCTATACATAAATTTTGCCTTTAAAGGAAAAATAACACTTTTGAGGAAAAGTTTTGTAAAAAATAGTGGTTTTCATGTTTTGTTTCAGCAGGTGCAAAAGTCTTTATAATAATCCCAATATCTGAAGAAATATTTATTGAAATGTATGTGCTAAAATAAGTTTGAAGTACACATTCTTTGAATAAAAAAATAAGACTTAGAAGTATAAGCTTTATGCTATACTTCTTTATACTATATACTTTATTACTACATACTTTATACTATATATTACTTTATACTAATACCCATATAAATCAGCTCCCTGAAAGGTTTAAGCCCTTATACAAGCTGAATTCCTGTATCCAATTGCACTGTGGAAGTATGAAGACCCTATAACGAGATCTCAGGATCTCAGTTTGTCAATGGATGTTGTTCCAGTCTGTGTGTCTGTCACCAGGTTTTGAGAACAGCATCAGGAAATTAAATTTAACATGCGCCAAACTTTGTGTCAAAGTATAAGAAACTGAAAAACTGAGTCCAGTATAAGAAACTGAAAAACTGCTCTTTTCTCACTTCTAGTCTTCAAGAAGAGTTTCCATCCAAGGCACCTCAAGGACATAAGTGCCTGATTTCCACTGACTGCTAATTGCAGTTACAGTATCTGACTTCCCCTGACAAAGTCAAGGGAGAGTAATTCCCACAGGTACTTTTCATTTAGTTTTACTGAAAATAACACTCCAGGTCACATAACTAAGTAGTTTAGTTTATTAATTACACTTAAGATTTCTTCCCTGACAGTTTCCTTTATAAATATTAAATATTTTAGCCTTCCTCCATAGCAGAGACTGTTCTCAAAACCTAGATGAGTAAGATCATCTTAGTCATAAAAGCCATCCTAAGATTATAAAACTCAAGAAGTTTTATTAAGCAAATATTCTGTTGTTGCTGTATCTTTTGTCAAACTTTTGATCTTTCAATTTATTTTTCCCATATAATTGTGGTTTTTGTGGCACAGTTGTTAATTTTATTACAGTGTTTTAAGAAGATTTCTGCTAGGAGATGGGAATAAATTGTTAACTCTCCTGAAACAAGCATTTATTTCATGATCAGTAGCTTTCAGGTGGGAGAAAGGAAGAGATGGCTGATTCAATGACCTCAATAGCACCTGCCAGTTATGTGTTTTAGTTCCTGTGAATTGTGCTGCTTTGAAAACTAACAGATTCCCACATTTCCCTGGAGAAATACCCACTGTCTTTCTAAGATCTGATACCAGATTTGATCTGTTTTTTTAAATTTTAAATCCAATAATGTGATTAATGTTCTTTAATTGCATTAAAGATTAATAAAATGTAAGGTATATGCTTGGAAATCTTTAAGCTACAACCTGTAGGCTTCTTAACTTCCCTTATGGATTATGGATTTTAAAAAGAACATGCATAAAATGCTCAACATAAATTAAGTTAGTAAGCAGGATGAGTATGGCCAGAACTATGCTAAGCTTTACCTGTCATACCCCAAATCTAACTTAGCAGTCATAAGATCATAAGCTTTTCTCTGTGATACTCACATGACTATAGGGTTATTTCTATTGGTTTGCTTCTGAGTTCACTATTACATGCTTCCCCACTAGGCAGTTTAAATCATAAAATACAATAGATATTGGAAAATAAAATGCATTTCTATTCTCAGAGGAGGCCCCTTCAAAGCCTGAATGAGTCACAATGTTTAGGATACTTCTGGGATGTCACTGTACTTGTTTTAAGCACCTGTATTAAAGGACAATGCCTGTCCAATAGACTTATTAGCATTATGTTCATGTTTTCAATGAAACATTTCTAGCTACATAGCTAAGAGAATACAAAAGTATTGAAGTTTCAAAGTCCAGTACTCTTTTCCATGGAATAACACACTTGAGACACTCCTTAACTATTCCCATTACTAGTGGTGAAGCAAGCATACTCATACACAATGTCAGAAAAAGTGCTTTTTTTACCTGGCACAGGAGGTACAACACAACACTGAGTAAGTTTTCAGAGGTGTATCATTTTTTCTTGATTTTTTTTTTTATAAGACTTGTTACCATTGTTAGTTGTTCATTCAATAAGGAAGTTTAGACTAGAGTTTCTTTACGTATGAATTACACAAAGATATGAAGTTTAATAAAATCTACGGGGAAATAGAAAAGAATAGGGGAAAAGAACAAGGCAATACTTGTTTCTTCTTAGAAATAATATGAAATATATTTTTGAACTGAAATGCATGGAAAAGGTGAGTCTATTAAGAGAATAAAAATAATATTGACCCAGAAAGGCTTCAAATAACTGAGGCTTTTACAAGTAAAAATGAAAATTGCCTTTAATCAGTAAGTACAGAAATACTGATTCCCTACAGAAAATCAGTCACTGTGGAAGGTAAATAATGAAATATTGGGAAATATACACATTGCTATATGTTCTTGTACACATGGAAGAACATGTTCCAAACTATTTTGCTAGCAAAAGAACTCCAAGTTGTCAGGTGTATAAGAACTGTTGGCTTGAAGAAAGCAAATTTAAACTTTAACCTTAAATTTAACTTTAAATTTAAACTTAAACTGATTCTATTTTTTTTGGATTATGATGGAGCAGAGTTGATGTCTAGTTACATGTTTATGTTTGTGTAGTATATCTGAACAAGGTGAATTTCTGTTGATGGTAAACGTGTAAAGAAACATCTTGATTTAGCCTTAAGGCAGAATTTTTATGCCTTAAGTAGAGAAAAATACTGAAGGTTATTCTGATAATTTTTTTCTTATATTGAGTTCTTTTGCACTGTAAGTGAATAAAAACTTTGTGTTTCTAATCAGAACACAGATTAAAAAAAAAAAAAAAAAAAGGCTTGCATTTCAGTTGCTATATATCATTATTTCATGCTAGAACAACATTGTCATGCAGTTCAAATTTGAAGTGTGGTTGTTGTGTTGTTTTTTTTTTTTCCAACATAATTTCACACTATAATGCCAGCTTGATAGACTCATAATGGGCTCCCTATAGACACATACAGAAATCATTTTTTCATGGTTATCTCACCTTGTATCAGCATAGAAAGCAATTGGTCTCCAAGGTCTTGCATTAAACTGTCACATCATTGTTAAAATTCTTTGTCTCAGGAAATGGTGATGGTACATCTTGAGTGGTGTAAAAAATAACTACTTCATTGCTCATGGTTCTTTAAAACCAGATTACTCTGTTATTCATGAGTGGGAGGGAAAATTATTTTTCAGTGGTAAGTGATGATAGAGATTAACCATTTTACCATTTTCTTTGCTTGTTTAGCTGTCTCAAAATGGTCACATTAGCATTTTACTACCCCACTACTAACTCTTATAGCAATATTTATGTTTCCAGGTATCTGTATTTTGGTTTGCCCTAATTTTCAAGCCTTTTTAAATATTACATTCTAAACATGCATTTTTTCCTCATGATTATTTAATTTTTCATGCTAACTATAGCTCAGCTACTCCCCTCAGAGGACACTAACTTGATTGTTAATATTTCTGAGTATTCAGTTCTCAGAAATGTTTTTTTCTTCCTGTATTCTGACCATAGCTTCATGCATGTGCACTAGATGGAAGAGAAATCTATTATCATGTTGCTCCAAGGGAAGAAACTAGACTCACTCATATTGTTTAGCTCTGAGTTAAAATTCTTTTTATTTAATAAAGCCTCTCATCTTAATCATTGTCCTGGTTTCAGTTAGGACAGAGTTATTTTTCTCCTAGTAGCTGGTAGGGTGCTATGTTTTGGATTGGGATGAGAAGAGTGCTGATAACATGCTGAAGTTTTAATTGCTGCAGAGCAATGCTTACACTAAGCCAAGGACTTTTCAGCTCCTCACTCTGTCCTGCCAGCGGGCAGGCTGGGGGTGCAGCAAGAGCTGGGAGGGGACAGACCCAAGACAGCTGACCCAAACTGGCCAAAGGGGTATTCCATACCATCTGACGTCATGCTGAACAATATCTAGGGCTGGCTAGCCGGGGTGGGGGGCCGGCTGCTTGGAGTTGGGCTGGGCATCAGTCAGTGGGTGGTGAGCAATTGAATTGTGCATCACTTGTTTGTTCATATTATTATTATTATTATTATTTTCTACCTTAATAAACTGTCTTTATCTCAACCCACTGGCTTCACTTTCCCATTTCTTTCCCCCGTCCCAGAGAGGGAAGAGGGAGGGTGAGCGAACGGCTGTGTCGTGTTTAGCTACCAGCCGGGTTAAACCACCACAGTCCTTTCTTTCTGGGGTGCCATGTTGCCATAGGACTTGTTTTTCAAGGCCCAGGATAGTGTTTCGGGCGGTGGCATGGGGCACAGGATATGTTTCCGGCCATCCGGTGGTTGCTTCCACCATTGTAAGTACGTGGCGCTTGCTGGTGCGGGTTTGAGGGAGTGTGATGTAATCAATCTGCCAGGCCTCTCCATATTTATATTTCAGCCATCGTCCTCCATACCAAAGAGGCTTTGACCGTTTGGCTTGCGTGATTGCAGCACGTTTCACAATCATGAATAACCTGTGCTGTAGTGTCCATGGTCAAGTCCACCCTCGATCACGAGCCCATCTGTATGTTGCATCTCTTCCTTGATGGCCTGAGGTGTCATGGGCCCATCGGGCTATAAATAATTCACCCTTATGTTGCCAATCCAGGTCCACCTGAGCCACTTCAATCTTAGCAGCCTGATCCACCTGCTGGTTGTTTTGATGTTCTTCAGTAGCCCGATTCTTGGGCCCATGAGCATCTACGTGGTGTACCTTTACAACCAGGTTCTCTACCTGGGCAGCAATATCTTGCCACAAAGCAGCAGCCCAGATGAGTTTGCCCCTGTGCTCCCAGTTGTTCTGTTTCCATTGCTGTAACCAACCCCACAGGGCATTTGCTACCATCCACGAATCAGTGTACAGGTAGAGAACTGGCCACTTTTCTCGTTCAGCAATATCTAAAGCCAGCTGAATGGCTTTCACTTCTGCAAATTGACTCAATTCACCTTCTCCCTCAGCAGCTTCTGCAACTCGTCGTGTAGGACTCCATACAGCAGCTTTCCATCTCTGATGCTTTCCCACAATGCGACAGGACCCATCAGTGAACAGGGCATATCTCCTCTCATTTTCTGGTAGCTCATTGTACAGTGGGGCTTCTTCAGCATGGATCACCTCCTCCTCTGATGACATCCCAAAGTATTTGCCTTCTGGCCAGTCCATAATCACTTCCAAGATTCCTGGATGACTGGGGTTTCCTATTCGAGCCCGCTGGGTAATCAGTGCAACCCACTTGCTCCATGTAGCATCAGTTGTATGATGTGTAGAGGGGACCCTTCCTTTGAACATCCAGCCCAGTACTGGCAGTTGGGGTGCCAGGAGGAGCTGTGCTTCAGTACCGACTTCCAAAGCAGATCAAACTCCTTCATATGCTGCCAATATCTCCTTGTCGGTTGGAGTGTAGCAGGCCTCAGATCCTCTGTATCCCTGACTCCAAAACCCTAGGGGTCGACCTCAAGTTTCTCCAGGTTCTTTCTGCCAGAGGCTCTAGGTGGGGCCGTTCTCCCCGGCTGCGGTGTAGAGCACATTCTTTACATCTGGTCCTGTTTGGACTGGCCCCAGGGCTACTGCACGAACTATTTTCTGCTTAATTTGTTCAAAGGCTTGTCGTTGTTCAGGGCCCCATTCAAAATCATTCTTCTTACGGGTTACTTGGTAGAGCGGGTTTACAATCAGACTGTAATTTGGAATGTGCATTCTCCAAAACCCCACGACACCTAGGAAAGTTTGTGTTTCCTTTTTACTAGTTGGTGGAGACATAGCTGTTATTTTGTTGATCACATCCATTGGGATTTGACGACGTCCATCTTGCCATTTTATTCCTAAAACTGGATCTCTCGTGCAGGTCCTTTAACTTTATTTTGTTTTATGGCAAAACCGGCCTTCAGAAGGATTTCGATTATTTTCTTCCCTTTCTCAAAAACTTCCTCTGTGTGCCACCCCACACAATGATGTCATCGATGTACTGCAGATGTTCAGGAGCTTCCCCCTGCTCCAGCGCAGACTGGATCAATCCATGGCAAATGGTAGGGCTATGTTTCCACCCCGGGGGCAGCCGATTCCACGTATATTGGACCCTCCAAGTAAAGGCAAACTGTGGCCTGCACTCTGCTGCTAGAGGGATGGAGAAAAATGCATTAGCGATATCAATTGTGACGTACCACTTGGCTGCCTTTGATTCCAGTTCATACTGGAGTTCTAGCACGTCCGACACTGCAGCGCTCAGTGGGGGTGTGACTTCGTTCAGGCCACGATAGTCCACCGTTAGTCTCCACTCACCATTAGATTTTCGCACTGGCCATATGGGACTATTAAAAGGTGAATAAGTCTTACTGATCACTCCTTGGCTCTCCAGTTGACGAATTAGCTCATGGATGGGAATCAGGGAGTCCCGGTTGGTGCGATATTGCTGCCGGTGCACAGTTGTAGTAGCGATTGGAACTTGTTGTTCTTCAACCCTCAGCAACCCCACAATAAAAGGGTCCTCCAAGAGACCGGGCAAGGTAGACAACTGTTTAATGCCCTCTGTCTCTAAGGCAGCTATGCCAAAAGCACAGCGGAACCCTTCTGGGTCCTTGAAATATCCTCTTCTAAGATAGTCTATGCCAAGGATGCATGGAGCATCCGGGCCAGTCACAATATGGTGTTTTTGCCACTCATTCCCAGTTAGACTCACTTCAGCCTCCAATACAGTCAACTGCTGGGATCCCCCTGTCACTTCATGAATACTGATGGGCTCTGGCCCTTCATAGTTTGATGGCATTAGAGTACATTGTGCACCGGTATCTACTAATGCTTTATACTTCTGTGCGTCTAACGTGCCAGGCCATTGAATCCACACAGTCCAATAAACTCGATTGTCCCTTTCCTCCCCCTGGCTGGAGGCAGGGCCCCTCTAATCCTGGTCAGAATCTTCATTCCTGTGTTTAAGGGACTGCCTGCTGGAAGTTGGAGCAGAAAACTTTTCAGAGAACCCCTTTTTCCCGCTTGTTTTCTTTTGCAACTCACGTACCCGTGCCTCTAGGGTTGCGGTGGATTTTCCATCCCATTTTCTCATGTCCTCTCCATGGTCACGTAGGTAAAACCACAGGATAGCACAAGGTGTGTATCCACCATATCGTCTTCCTTGCACGGATGAGCGCTTACCCCTAATAGCAGAGACATTGGTTTGTACAGGGGGGGAGGAAAGTACACTCTTTTTAAGTTGCTGGACCTCTTCAGAAAGTTTCTCCAAAGTATTCTCGTGAATGATTTCAGAAAGTTTCTCCACAGCCGAGACGCAGGCCTGTATGGAAGAGGAGAGACTTTCTTCGTACTGCCGGAGTTGTTTAACCACATCACCCACTGAGGGTTCGTCATCCTCTTTCCAGGCCATTATTGCCAATGAGCTGGCATATGATGATGGTGCACTCCGTACAAACTTGCGCCACATGGGTTGTGTATACTTGACTTCATCTGGATCTACGGGTACTTGTCCATTGTCTGGGTCGGCATAAATCACCTCCCGTACGGCTAATTCCCTCAGGTACTGGATTCCCTTCTCCATAGCGGTCCACTTGCCTGGCAGACATACAAATTCTTCCTTGTAGGGATACCTTTCCCTTACAGCATACAGGAGACGCCTCCAGAGGCTGTAAGATTGTACTCCTTCTCCAATTGCTTTGTCAATGCCTGCGTCTCTAGCAAGGGATCTCAGCTGACTGGCTTCCCTCCCGTCTATATCCACATAATTGACTCCGGTATCCCAGCACCGGAGCAGCCAGGTGACAAGCTGCTCACCTATGCAGCGACCAAAATCTTTTCGCATATCTTGTAGCTCATGCTGGTATAGGCTTCGGGAAACTAGTGTTGTTTTTTCAACATCCCCATCTTCATCGTCCTGCATCCCTGATGGCCCAGCCTCGTCTTCTCTGCATTCTGAACGACCTGAGTCTCTATACCATTTTTTCACCTTGTCTACAGGGGCAACTTGTACTGCTACAGCTCATTTCTCTGACTCAGCCACAGAGTCTGCCACAGGGGTTGGAATACACTCTGCAGGGCCAACTTGTACTGCAACAGTTCGTTTCTCTGGCCCAGCCACAGGAGCTGGAGTGGCTGCAGGGACTGGAGCTGGAGTGGCTGCAGGAGCAGGAGCTGGAGCAGCTGCAAAGGCTGGAGTGGCTGCAGGAGCTGGAGCTGGAGTGGTTGCAGGGGCTGGAGCAGCTGCAGGAGCTGGAGTGGCTGCAGGAGCTGGAGCTGGAGTGGCTGCAGGGGCTGGAGCAGGAGCATCTGCAGGAGCTGGAGCAGCTGCAGGGGCTGGAGCAGGAGCTCTAGCAGAGATTTGCCTCAGGACAGATCTCCGGATGAGATGCCTAAGTAGTTGTTTAACCTTAAAACCTGAAGCGCATTCAAGAGACATAACATGCTGGTCTGTGTATCCCAAGGATATTCAACATCTTGAAGAGTTATTGTAGCTAGATCAGGGGATAAGAGGGTGCTGAAGGAGTAAGGGAGAGTGAACAAGTAGGGAAAAATATATTCCCCTGTCCCCTCCACAGACTGGCTCCCTGATGAAAAAAAGCAGTAGGTGTAATTGTTAATGGTTTCTGAGATATAGTTTCCAAACTACAGAGTCGACGACAGTGTTGAGTACAAATACCAAGTTAAAGTCGTGGGCAGATATTTAATCGTATCGTAAACTATTATTACACCGCACAGTACCATCATGATCTTAAACCAGGGCCTGGAAAGGATAAACAGCACAAAGGGGATCACATACAGAAAGTAACGTGCTATAAAATTCAGTTTGGAATACAGCCACAGCAGACTTGAGATTAAAGCAATCAACATTCTGATTAGCAACTATTAAGCAGCTCTAATACTTATACCGATTTTAGTTTAACATACTCGGGTCAGATCTGTTGTTATCTCAACCCTTCGTGTCCCACGTTGGGCACCACAAGGACTGTGGTGGTTTAACCCGGCCGGCAGCTAAACACCACACAGCCGTTCGCTCACCCTCCCCGCTCCCTCTCTGGGATGGGGGGGGAGAAATGGGAAAGTGAAGCCTGTGGGTTGAGATAAAGACAGTTTATTAAGATAGAAAACAATAATAATAATAATAATAATAATAATAATATGAACAAACAAGTGATGCACAATGCAATTGCTCACCACCCACTGACCGATGCCCAGCCCAACCCCGAGCAGCCGCCCCCCCCCCCACTGCGGCTAGCCACCCCTATATATTGTTCAGCATGACGTCAGATGGTGTGGAATACCCCTTTGGCCAGTTTGGGTCAGCTGTCTTGGGTCTGTCCCCTCCCAGCTCTTGCTGCACCCCCAGCCTGCCCGCTGGCAGGACAGAGTGAGGAGCTGAAAAGTCCTTGGCTTAGTGTAAGCATTGCTCTGCAGCAATTAAAACTTCAGCATGTTATCAGCACTCTTCTCATCCTAATCCAAAACATAGCACCCTACCAGCTACTAGGAGGAAAAATAACTCTGTCCTAACTGAAACCAGGACAATCATAAAACTAGAAAGAAGAATCAGTTTATCTGTACCAGCAATGTATGTTAATGAGAAGGACCTCCTTTTTAATATTTAGCAGGCAAAAAAATATCTGGTATACCAAGAGCATATCTTACAGTGTCCAAGCATTTGTCACAGCAGGTGTGTAGAATGTGCCAGGAGAGGATTCTGCTGAAGTCTACGCAGAGGTGGATATGAGGCCCCATGTGGCATGGTCTCCAATCTAGGATGGAGCACAGTCCCCAGCACACTGTAGTCCTCAGCCAAGACAGAGCTTTAGGGCAGGATGCTGCCATCTAGATCTTAGTTAGTAA
Source organism: Heteronetta atricapilla (assembly GCA_011075105.1). Classification (NCBI taxonomy): domain Eukaryota; kingdom Metazoa; phylum Chordata; class Aves; order Anseriformes; family Anatidae; genus Heteronetta; species Heteronetta atricapilla. The sequence goes on from CM021733.1 coordinate 90,619,966, forward strand.
GCACAGCACAGTGGCTTGGCAGCGGGTGGTAGTTGCTTCCATCCCTTGCAGGTCACCTCTTTGCTGACCTTGTTTGATGTCCAGAGACATGTTGTGCTTTTCAGGTACTTGGATCCAGTATGTTGAAGAGACTTCAGTAGCTTGAATGACCCTCAGGACATTGTATCTGCTACTTTCCACATAGGCACCAAGCACTCAGGGCATGGGGGCCCTCGTGGTTATCTCCTTGATCCTGATAGTGAAGGTCCTTTCAGGTCTTGAGGGGGAGTAGATGGAACCAAGACAGGTTCTGACTGGATAAAAGGAAAAGCTTTTCAACAGGAGGATGGTCAAGAATAGGCTGGCCAGATAGATTGTGCAGTGTCTTTCTTTGGAGGTTTTCAAGACCAGATTGGACAAAGATCTGAGCAATCTGGTGTGGTCTCACAGGTGACGCTGATCTGAGTGTGCAGTTGAACTAGATGGTTGCCTGAAATCCCTTCTCTCCCAATTTACTCTGATTTTGTGATTCTATAAGATATAAAGATAAAGATAGATGGTAATAATGGTAATAGTTAAAGATAGATGGTAATTCACTTTTCCTATTTTATTTCAATACATTTATTTTGATTTACAATTACGGAAAAATACACATCTGAAAAATCATCTTCATATTTTATATGATCTAAATTTCCAGTCCTTAAAATATTTCTGTCATTTATTGATTTACTGGATTTTGAATCAATACAATATATCCTATCACAACTAACAACTATGACCCTTGACTTTTATTCTAAAGTAATTGGTGTGACATAAGAATTTCTAGAACACCTTATTCCTGTCACATGCTCAGGAGGACAACACGAGAAGCACATTCATACATAGTGTAGTATCCATGAAGAATAGTGATCACAGCAGTAAATACAGAGGACTGTTTATGACGAATTCACAGTCAAAGTGATAAGCAGCTGTATACCTCATGTTTTGTTGTATCAGTACGGAAAAGAACATGTTGCATGGAACATAGTCATCAAACCTTACAGAGAATACTTCTTTAGTTAATTTTTAGATAAAAAAGCCAACAGGTTTTTAGATTAAAAAAAAATAATAATAATTTCTAAACATGTAAACATCTTACATGCTTACTGTAAGTGACATTCTCCATCAAGAGAAACCACGTATTTTCAGTCTCTTCAGAATGACATCTTTGGCACCAATCAAACCACTGTGACACAAGACCAAGAGTGACACAAAATAAATGACAACACATAGTGGATCTGGATAATGAGGTTTATTTAAGAACAAATCAATTAAAGTTTTTACTCTACTTGGTTACCTCACACAGTCACCCACTCACATCTCTTTAACACCCTGTTTACTATGTCTTGACTTGGCTGGAATCAAGAATCATAGAAGATCCTGAGTTGGAAGGGACCCAAAAAGATCACTGAGTCCAACTCCTGGCTCCACAAAGACCACCCAAGAATCTAACCTTATGTCTGAGAGTGTTGTCCAAACACTTCTTGAACTACGATAGGCTCAGTGTTGTGACCACAGCCCTGGACAGCCTGTTCCAGTGCCTCACCACCTGCTCAGTGAAGAAGCTTTTCCTAATATCCAGCCTGAACCTCCCCTGATGCAGCTTCATGCCGTTCATTCCCTCAGGTCCTATCGTTGGTCCCCAGAGAGCAGAGGTTAATACCTGCCCCTCTGCTCCCCTTCATGAGGAAGCTGCAGGCTGCCATGAGGCCTCCCCTCAGTCTCCTCTGAACTGAACAATTCAATTGACTTCATTTGCTCCTTATACCTTTTGCCAAGTTTGTGCAGAAATTCATGATGGTTAAGCTGCTACTCAATGTTATTAGTCTTGGGAATCCCCTGGCATTTTTTTCAATGTCTATCTCTGATTTCCAGGGATGGATCACTTCTAGGATATTTCCTCCAGCCAAGATCTTCACTACCTTTTTTGCGAGCCCCCTTTCTATCCAAGACCACTTCTTTTCAGGCTCTCATAACTTTCAGCACCAGCTCTTCTCTCTGGAACCCCAACTCCGCAGTTTTCTCAGTCTAAACAGTCTATGTGCAGAAACACAATGGATGATCAGCCTCCTAATATTTGTTTTTCTCTCATGGCCCTCCAGTAACTGGCAGATTCCAGACATGCCACTTTTACCTGGTCCAGGTTTAATCAAATTCTAGATAAGACCTCACAACTACTGCGGCTAACAAGTTGCAGACTTTTGATTGAGAGTTTAAAGTCAGCTTCAAATGATCACCCACATCCACAACTATCTGCTGTTTAAGCTTTTTTTTTTTTTTTTTTTCTCTGAGAGTCATATTAAAGATTTCATGATGAACAATTATCAGATTTCAAGGATGTTGATTCAAACGGTTTCACTGGGAATTGTATTCAGCATATTTGCCCCTGTAAATTACAGGAAATTAGAGAGCCTTCATTAATTGTTTATATGACAGAATTTGTTCAGGCTTTCCCAATAAGATGTAAAAATTAACATTCAAGTCCTAGTTGAAATGCTACATATGCTGAACTATTTGTCATTTAGATTTAAGTTCAGTGTCCAAACTATTTCTAAACTTATTTTTGACTTTTTTCTAGGGTAAAATTGTGTCCTGAATACTTTGCTTATAAGGACAGCTAATTTAAACAGACTTATGAATATAAGGAGTTGTGGAATTATTAATATTCTTCTGAATTATTTAAAAGAAATTCATAATACTCCATGTTCCCAGAGGAAAAAAAAAAAAAAAAAAAAAAGGCATCCTTGTGCATCTGCTGGGCAATGAGCATACCACAGTTATATGCATAATTTTAGTCTTTGGATGGAAAAGTTTCCATCTGGGTATTGGAATCCAGATGTACAATTATTATTTTTAATACCCTTTGTCCATTCTATTTATTTTACTGTCAGTTAATCTAGAATTTTTGTGTTTAATTTTAGTTTAAAATCTTTTAGAAAAATACATGCAAAGACATTAGCAAAAAAAGAAAAAAAAAAGACAAAAACAACAGCAGAAAAGAATGGAAAAGAATGGAACGGGAAAGGAAAAGGAAGAGAAGGGAAAGGAAGGGAAGGAAAGGGAAGTTAGGACAGAGTTATTTTTCTCCTAGTAGCTGGTAGGGTGCTATGTTTTCGATTAGGATGAGAAGAGTGTTGATAACATGCTGAAGTTTTAATTGCTGCAGAGCAATGCTTACACTAAGCCAAGGACTTTTCAGCTCCTCACTCTGTCCTGCCAGCGGGCAGGCTGGGGGTGCAGCAAGAGCTGGGAGGGGACAGACCCAAGACAGCTGACCCAAACTGGCCAAAGGGGTATTCCACACCATCTGACGTCATGCTGAACAATATATAGGGGTGGCTAGCCGCAGTGGGGGGGGGGGCGGCTGCTCGGGGTTGGGCTGGGCATCGGTCAGTGGGTGGTGAGCAATTGCATTGTGCATCACTTGTTTGTTCATATTATTATTATTGTTTTCTATCTTAATAAACTGTCTTTATCTCAACCCACAGGCTTCACTTTTCCGTTTCTCTCCCACATCTCAGAGAGGGAGGGGGGAGGGTGAGCGAACAGCTGTGTGGTGTTTAGCTGCCAGCCAGGTTAAACCACAGCAGGAAATAAGTTATTTCCCAGACTATGCTGTTATATTGGTTTCAGCACAAGATATTGACATATTAGAGCAAATCCAATGGAGAGCCAGCATGATGATTATCGGACGCTTGCATTTTATATGTGGAGAAACCGGGATAACTGAGTCTGTTTAGCCTTAGGAGGAAAAGGGTAAGGGGGATTTTATTGCTGTACAGAACTACCTAATAGAAGGCTATAGAGAAGGAAGAGCCAGAATCTTCCCAGAAGTGGTCAGTGGTTCTCAGTACAGAAAATGCTCACAAGATATTTAAAATGACATTTTTATTTTTTTTAACTATGACTGGTAAAATGTTGGGCCAAGTTGCCCTGTGTAGTTGTATCAATATCCTTGGATGTACTCAAACCCTGACTGTACCATGTCCTAAACAAACAAATCTAAATGGATCTATTCTGAGCAGAGAGCTGTACACAATGCAATCCAGTTTCCTATCAAAATAAGATATTCCATGATTCTGTTATGTCTGACTTTAAGACTGATAAACTGTCAAGTTCATATCTACACAGGTGCTCTGGAAAGGGGAAAACAGTTATTTAAATATAGGCACTTACTGACGTTTAGGACCCCAGGAATCCTCTGAGTCCTCCATCACATCTAGCCTTTGCAGATGTCTCTAATGCCCCAGAACATCTCAAATAGCAGAAGGAACCTATATTTAGACAAATATTCCCACCTCTGTTGTCAAACAAGAATCTGAAGCTGACATGGAACTCAGTGAAGAAAAAAAATCATGAATAGCTAACATCCACAGATACATATATATTTTTATTTTAAAAAATAAACACCTTTCATGGGTATGAGCTGACTGCATATGTCCTCATATTTCTATAAAATTACTTGGCTTTTTTAAGCAACTTCATATTTATAAAAAAGACACTTTGCGTTCACAAAATTGTTTCCTATTGAATTTTGTTCTTTTTTCTTTGTTATTTATACAGTTACTTTTTACCCCAGTTACTAGTTACTTTGGTGTAAGAGCACATTGGCAAAAATAAATAAATAAATAATATTGCTATATTTTTCTAAATGTGCAGCACCAGAAACTGTCAGTTACCAATTTGTTCCCTTCAATAACTAGAGTAAGCTAATTTAATAATATTTTAATTCATGTTTCATATGTATTTTGCCCTTGAGTCTTCAGTGTAGAGACAAGTTGTGTAGCAGCTGCTAGTTATACCCTGAAAATATCTATTTGCCACTAAGCAAAGGCAATGTGAAAATGTTTATTCAGATCATAATTTGTTTGCCTACTTTTTATGCTAATACACACACACACAAAAAAAAATATTTTCTGACCACATTGTGAATTACAGTTTTTATTATTACTGTATTTTCTTTCAGGTATTACGAGCTAGTTCACAAATTACATCAATACATTTTTTACATAAGAGATTCACATAACTGTTCTTGACTGCATACAAATATTTACTTATGGGATACTTGTCTTTTTACTGGGCTGCATGGAAATATTTATTCATGGGGTAGGTGTCTATTTCATAGCACTTATCACTGGCTGATAGCTGATGGAGAGAGGAGTTGGTTGGATGAAGGAAAAATTTATTTCCTAGTTCATAGAATATGGTGTTTGAGTTGTCAAAGTTATTACATGAGATAAGAGCATGGAGACAAATGTCTGGAGGAATAGGATAAAAGCAAGTTTTTCTTATAGCAGTGTTTCTTATAACTGTTTCTTATACAGTATGAGGAGGGAAAGGAAGCATAACTTTTACTTCTGCATGTGAACCAACGAACAGCTGTTACCGTCAGTCTCACTGGCATATGATATTGAATAAAGAAACTTCTATTTTATAACTTCCTTAATACAATACAGTAATTGCTAATAGGGTATTTAAGTTTGATAACATTAAAAAGCCTACATTAAAATATAACAAACTTATAAACACTGCAAGAATGAAAATTATGTTTGCTTACTTAAAGTCAGGTAATCTCAACATAAATGTACTTTTGTGCTTGTGAATTCTGTGTTCTTTATATTCATGACTTACATAGAGGGGTTTGTGCATGGTGGTTTTGTTTTTTGTTTTTGATGAAGAACCATCATGTTAACTACTCAAAACTGGTGAGGTCCTACTTGGAGCACCTTGTCCAGTTCTGGGCTCGTCAGTGCAGGAGAGTTCAGAAAAGGGCCACCAAGATGATCAACTGGCTATCTCACCTCTCCGATGAGGAATAGCTGATAGAGCTGGGACTGCTTAGGCTAGAGAAGAGAAGGCTTGGAGGGGATCTCACTGGTGCATATTAATACCTGAAAGGGAGTTGCAAAGAAGACCAACCTCTTTTCAGTGGTGCCCACTGCCAGAAAATAAGGAACACAAGAGGTTCAACATGAACACCAGAGAATACTTTTTTACTGTGCCTGAGCACTAGTACTGGTTGCCCAGAGAGGTTGTGGAGTCTCCCTGCTTGGAGGTCTTCAAAAGTTGCCTGGACATGGTTCTGGGCAGCCTGAGCTGGGTGTCCCTGCTTGAGAGGGGAGTTGAACCAGATGGGCTCCAGAGATCCCTTCCAACCTCAATCATTCTGGGATCCTGTGATTTTGTAACTATCTCAACACACCCTTGAAAGATTTTGCTGACATAGTTGTACAACAAAGCACTGGTGTGCATGCACTCATAACACGGAGCTACATCCTGTGGCCTTTACAAGGACGGAGAAAAGGGACTGATCTCAGCCCTCTTAATTTGGGTTCTTACTGTTCCTTGAATTTTGTATAGAATAACTCTATTTTCATATTTCTTTTTGTTGTAGTCTTATGTATATCATCCAATTTCCATAGTTTTCCAACTTTGAATTATATGCCAATATGCATAAAATGTAAAATAGGGATTAGAATAAAATAGAATAGTCCTATTATACACTTATTATACATATTATCATCTTTGAAATATAATTTTCTTAAACCTACAACCTTTAACTAGGTATTTAATTTTAGAGTTTCATTACCATAAACTAATCAAAATAATCAAAAACAAATATACTATTTCCCATTCATGTACTGTCACCATAGTGATAATTTTATGTTCTATGTTAACACATATTCACATCAATTCAATTTCATATTTTCATCTGTATGAAACTAGTGTAACTTACAATATCCAAGCTAACATATAGAATCATGATTCTATATTACTAAAGTTGTACAGTTTCACGCACTCAGATATACTTTTTTTTCAATTTCCCAATTCCTTTTATTTTATTGTCTAATTTAATTTTATTATATTAAAAGTAAGTAATTAAGTGTGAATACATGGCTTAAAACTTTCTTATTAACTGCTTCTTGATTTAAAAATAATGCAAATGAAGCATTATATTCTCATGTTCTTCCAGTACATTAAGATAGATAACTGATGTTTGAGAAAGTGGTGTCATTTGTCAGCATTCAGATCAGCAAGAAATAAACATAATCAAAGGATATGATATTATATTGAAAATGAGTAGTCTTCTATAGCAGAAACAAATTAAGATAAATACAAATTACATTTTAATTGTATCTGTCTGCAGGAGGTTCTCTTAAAGACATGAAAAGACAGGAAAATAAAAACCTATATTTTCTTTGTAAATCTTTCAGAATGGTTAATTCACATTGTGTACACCAAACGATTCTATTAAGGACAGATTATAATTCCATCTTTAATTTCTTTTCTCCCCCTCTTTAGGTTTGCAATATACCAATGGCAGCTCCAAACAGCTGTAACAGCATGGACTATGTAATAAATTATGCATCAGCACCTTTAAAAACATGTTTCTGCTATCTGCAGCTCCCTGTCCTATCATTTGCCTCTATGATATTTCCCCTTGCCTGCTAGTCCTCCTGTAACAAATATCCTCAGTATGTCAGGAACTGAGGCTGGCTATTTAAGTCCTTCCTGAGAAAGGGTGCTCCTGCCATGTCTTGTCACGGGGAGCTCTTGCAACTTCCTAACCTATATTGAGTGCTGGGAGCTTTCAAGTCACTATGATTTTCTTACATTTCAGAATAAGTCAATTGCCAATGCTAGGATGGAAAATTTTTTGTGTGTGTGTGTGTTGTGTTGTTTGTTTTTTTTTCCTGACTCTGAAAGGGCAGTAGTGGATCCTAAAATACTTCCGTGCTATTAGCAGAAACTATGATATGAATGTTAAGCATTTGTTATTTCAAAAAGTCCTGTGTACTATATTTTATAACTGTTAAGAAGCTCTCTAAAAAGCATTGATTTGGGGAGGTAACTTCTGAAATGGGGAATGCTAAAATAGAGCAGAAAAGAACTGAAAAATATTCTTTTTTATTTCTTCAGAATGATCTGTACTTGCAATTGTCTACTTTATCACAAAAATAAAAGTTGTTTGAGCCAGATTAAGCAGGATTTCAATTTGAATTAGTTTCCACCTAGTTGGCTACTTTTCAGTTAATTTTAAGAAAGCTAACAACTACATTAAGGTAGCTTGGCAACTAGCTGCCTGTTTGCTCCCTAAAGGTCAAAGAGTTAAAATGCACAAGCAAAAGGAATTCGCCTGTATTTATTTAATACATTCACATGCAAAACAGCCTTTTTTTTCTATAATTGTCATAGCACAATGCAGCCATTTTAGTTTCAAAATAGTTACATTTTATATTTTAAATGTGTGAACTATCAGCTCATTTCAGTGTTCTTAGTATTTTGATTTTTTTCATGTTTCTTCAGTGTTGGGTATCAACAAAACTAATTAAAATATAAAAGTCTCAGTTCACACTATAAAGCCTTAAGAACACTTCATCATTGTATTAAGATTAAATCTTGCACTTTTAGTTGCTATTTATAAGAATGCCAATTCATCTTGTGTATCTGGTGCATATAAATTAAGAGGAAGTGGATTAGCTCTGTCCTGAATTCCCACAGTAAGAGTTCATTTAAATTTTTTGTTGTTTTTTGATTGGCCAAGCTGAATTCCTAACTCTGTGTTTCTAGGCTAAACAGTAAGGCACTTTAATTCCTTACACCGTTTCCAGCTTTATCCATGCAATCATATACTTAAAGAGTCACTAAAGAGAATATGAAGTAAATTTTAGTTTGACTGACTCAAAACTTACCTGATAATATCCATGGTTTAAGTGTTGTATTTCTACATCCAAGGACACATATCTGGTATTTTGATTTGTTTAAAAGTGCAACCCACCATACTCTTCCCCAGAGCTCCGTGATGAGTCCTGTACCCCTGGGCAGTGACCTCCCTCGGAATGTGAGGTGCCCAGGGGTCGATCCCCATGGACTCTTGGTGTGTGGTATCCCTTGGCTCATGGGTCTGAAAGTACCCTGGGACAGACCTCAGGGCCCCAGAGTGGGTGTTTGTTTCTCTGACTGAGATTTTGGTGTTCCCACACCCACCATCATGCCTCTGTCTGCATGATTGTCTTCACCTGTGTGGAGACAAGTCTTTAACCCCATAACCTAATATAATCCATTAAACAATTTTATATGAACCATAATTCCATCTGAAAGCAAAATTATTTTTTATATTGTGATATATTCCTGCAAAATTGTTTCCATCTATTCATTGTCCTCTACATGGCACTCTTTCAAGGAAAGCTTTTATTAGCATAACTTCAGTTATTTACTTACATGAGGCACATTTAAAGAATTACTTAAATTCTTAGAGAAAATTGAGAGGCAGGCTATTTAGAGAGAAAAGGCCATTGGGCAGGTCATTTAAGAATGACAGCTTAGTAACAGAAATAAAGCAAAAGCTAATATGTAGGGTAATTGTAGTAGGAAACTGGGGGAACTAGGCATGGATTAAAGTAAATAAGGCAGAAGACTGTTTACTTGAAATAATTTTGGGGCAGTCTTATCTTCCTTCAACACTGCATCATAGCCATTTCTGTACTGCCTTCTTTCCTCAATTTTCCTGATATGGCACGTCTCTTTTTGTCAGCAGCACATGTACAGGTCTGAAAGAAGAGAGACTTGGAAGGCGAGGTGAGTGAGAGATTTTTTTTTCATTTCCTCCTCATTTATAGCACCTCCTTGATGGAGAGGGAACAAGAACACTTGACAGAACAGGAACGCTCAACGCAATTTTTTGTCCTCAACCACTATTTCTTTGCTTCCTAATCTTCACCTGAAAAATCTTTTAGGAGGATTTTATCCATGCTTCCACTCATTTTCTACTCTGAACATAAGGTGCTCAAACTCTCAGAGCCCATAACTTAGAAGGATGTTTGGGGATACCCTGGGTGATGATGTTTCAGTATTTTTCCCTTGACATTCAGACAAAATTACATAGAAGAATATACAGTAACAGACTCAGTTACCATGGAGTTAAGTATTATAATTTGGTGAGTCTGTGCCCAGGAAGTGAGTGTGGATTTAAATATATATATATATATATATATATATATATATATACATACTTATATATATATACTTATATATATATATATGTATAAAAGTTTTAGAGGGATCCTTTTCCTGAAGACTAAATATACTATACTACTACTGAGAAATCCTGATTTAATACAAATTTTCTTGTATTTAATAAACTTTTTTTTGGTATTAGACACACTGATATGAGAAAAATAGCCTTTAGCATCGTCTATGACATCCTAATGTTCTTCTTATTCTTATACGTTCCAAGCACAGCAGTTTTAAGACTTTGTGAGAAATAAAATAGTGCCAAACCCTTGAACTTCTTGAACATTGTGTTTCAGTCAGAAGCACTAAGCTGTCAGAAGAAATGAAGGATATGGTTTAATACCACATACACCAGTTTTACAGCAGTATTAGGAAATTGAACTGAATTTTAGTTGTGTTTCTCTGATTTACAGTGGTGTAAGTGAGTGCAGAATCAATCTTATTTGTTTTTTGTTTGTTTGTTTAAGGTGGTTTAACTTTTAGCAGTGTGAATTATTTTATGGTTTTGTTTATCATCAAAGTACCATGATCTATACACAGTAAACCTGTCACATCTCATTATATCAATGAAGTAGTGAATTAATAAGCTGTTACCAAATGCAATATAATTTTCTTTACTTAAACAGTGCAGCAGTACAAAGATTAACAGAAAAAGATGCAGATTTAACTAAACAGATATCTGGGAGGCTTCAGGAGTACTTTCCAAGTACTTCAACTTTGCTCTCCAATATCAGGTATTCTCTAGAAAAATCGGTAACCAAATTAAAATTGCTAATAAAGAAGTTTTACTCTGATTTGGCATGCTTTTATGCTTTCATGCAAACAGGGTCCTAGGGAAAAATAATAATAATAAAATAAAATAGAGAATATAAATTTTAAAATGTACATAGAGGGAATTTTGTCTCTTCACAATTGTTGTGATCAGTGCAACCCTATTATTGTGGTTTGGTCAATTAATACTGAAGATTGTTAAAAGGTGAGGATTCAGAGCCAATTAAATTGATCAAAATGAATAGAGGAGTCTCACAGTAAACTACAAAGAGACATGTCACATAGTAAACTATGAAGACGTAAGAGAAGTATTGAGGAAGTAAATGAGGAAGATCTTCAATCTGAAAAGTTTTATTCTTTTGTCACAAATAAATTTCTCCATTCTACCTATACAGGACTGAAAAAGTACTCTTCCATAAATGCAAAACTTGACATGCAGTCCATAGTTAAGCAGTATATTGGATTGAGATGTGCTGAAGACTGCTTGCTCCCTTCAGCCTGAAAATGTTGCTACAAACAGTCCTCATGAAGTATAACTCTTATCACCTGACAAATTAGAAAAATGAGCAGGCTCACTTAAGTTCATATTCTCAGCTGCTTAGAAATTAAAGCTAGAATAGGTCTTCTAGTTTAGTGTTTGATTCATTTGGTAATGCAGAATTTTTGTTCCAGTTCTTTTCTTTTTAAAATGTTTATCTAATTTGAGTATATATGGACCACTTGTAAAATTATATTTCCATTTTGTGTCTTGGTGGGTTTTCTCTTCAAAATCCACACCACTTTCAAGCTCTCATCCCCTCTTCTTCTGTAACTTTCTCCCCCTTGATGAAAGTCTGACTATATTTTCTATTTCACTCCTAATTGTCGATTCATATCTCATTATTATTATTCATAGAATCAATGAATGAATCACAGAATGGTTTAGGTTGGAAGGGACCTTAAACACTACCTAGTTCCAAGCCCCCTACCATGGGCAGGGACACCACCCACCAGACCAGGTTGCTCAAAGCCCCATCCAACCTGATCTATTCAAGGGACAACCCCTCTGGGCAACCTGTTCCAGTGCCTCACCATCCTCACAGTAAAGAATTTCTTCGTAATCTCTAATCTAAATCTACTTCTTCATATCTAACCTAATCTAATCTAATCTCATTGCTCTTTTAGTTTAACGTTACCCCAATACAATAAGTTTATCTCCTACTTTCTTGGAGGCCTCTCCCTTTAAGTACAGGAAAGCTGCTATCAGGCCTCCTCTTCTCTAGGTAAAATTATCCCAACTTTCTCAGCCTGTTTTCATAGAAGAGGTACTCCAATTCTTTTGTAATACCTGTGGCCCTCCTCTGGACCTGCTCTAACAGGTCTATGTCTTTCTTATTCTGAGGACCTGAGAACCAATGCAGTGTGGTTTCACAAGAGCAGAGTAGAGGGAGAGAATTGTCTCCCTCAACCTGCTGGTCATACTTATTTTGATGCAGCCTAGGATACAGTTGGCTTTATGGGCATACGAACTTTCTTACTTTCTGTAAATGTAGCTAGCATTATAAACAACATGTGGTCATCCTTGTAATAACTTAGAAAAGTATAAATGATACTCTTTCTTCCTTTAGGAAAGAGTATCTTTCTTCCTTTAGGAAAGATATTCTTTCTTCCTTTAGGAAATTCTTTCAACTGTGTCCCGTACTTTTAATGTCATTTTTCTTGTACTTCTCTGAATTTTAGAAATTTAAAGCTACCATTATGAAAATAAAATTAAGAGCATAGTACCTTCCCCCGCTATGTATTTTGCCAATATTTATGCAATATCCAAATTTAGTCCAAGCCATTGTCGTCTTATACAAGGATGACAATTCATAAAATAAACTTTTCACATTTCTAAAAATATATATATATTATTTTTTCTGAATGGTATTTTTAATTCTTTATCTTTAATATTTTCTCTTTTCTGAGGGAAACAGACTTTCTTCTTTTTATTTAAAGAAATCTAACAAGAGATCTCAGCTCCCATACCTTTGGAGGTAAACTGAGCTCTGCAGCTTCTCATGAGCTATTGGGAAGTGATGGTATAATACCTTTGCAGGGAGGAAAGTTGTCAGTCACAGTTTAGCAGGACTCTTTTTGAAACCAAGGCTTTCAGAAAGCGAGGTTTGTTTTTTTTCCCCTTTGATTTGTGTGAGTTTCTTGTTAGTCTGAAAAATACTCAACTTTTTCTTATTTTTTTTTCCTGAGAAGCATTGCCACGAAGTAGAAATATGCTGTAAGATCTTCAATCCATCTTCAGTTATTGAGTGCTTCTAATAAGTAGGTATATCTATTTCTTGTCCTTTTAATTGCAGGATCTCCCTTTATCAACACAGGCTACCACTGTGAAAGATGAGAAATTATTAGAACAGTAGCATTCTCTCATCTTTCCCATGTAGAATTGTTCAGAGCCAAATCATGAGGATTCTTTATTATAAGAAATAAAAGTGCCAGTAACTTCATTTTTTGGTAGCTAACAATAACAGCTAACATACTGAATAATTTTCTCCCGCAGTCTTAAAGGAGTATCTCCTTTCATCACATCTTTGTTTCCCATCCCTTGTCTTTTGCTCTATGACATCAGGAGATTCTTATCTTCCTCCTGGACAGAAAGATAGGCAGCAAGAAGTTGTGGCAATAACAATTACCAGTTAATAATTCATAACATTCAAGTTAAAGAGAGTAAGTGGCAAAAGCTTCATTTCTCATCATTTCAAGCCTACCACATGTAAAATGCTTAAGAGTTAGGGCAAAATGAAGAAGGAAATGTGAAAGATACTAACCATAAGCTTGCTAGAAAAACAATGCTTTATTCAACCTATCTGTGTATATAATAAACCACACCTTAGAGAAAGGATTTGAGAAATCACATAATGGGTATGTGTTTTCTATGAGTCCCATGAGAAAAGATTTTTAAAACAGTTTCTGAGAAAGCTGTATGTCTATAAAATGAGTGAATAAAGGGCTCCCATCTGTCTTTAAAAGTATTACGTCTTGAACATTTATTCTGTCATCTGAGGTTGGCAGGAGTTATCTCATTAGAATTCCCCCTGAATGTCTGATTGTGCATCTATATCTCAGTCAGATACAAATAACAAAAACTTGCAGTTATAAATTTGCTATTTAAGAAAGGCATGTCTTTCTCATTGTAAGTTTGAGAAAGGCTCTAGTTTCAGAGTTTTGCAGTTTCTGCCATGACAACTTGATATTGTAGCAAAATTTATATTAAATTTTAGCATGGTACCATTGACACCGTGTGTCTCCAAACTTACTCTTCCAGACTTTTAAATTAAGAAACTTTGAGTCTGTGAAAATTAGGAAAATTTGATGAGTTCTGTGAATAATAATAATAATAATAATTTACCTGGGAATTGAATATGTTCTTCAAAGCTCCCAGTTTACAATGCCTTAAAGAAATAATTCTTTATTAATTAAAGAACAGCTAAACATGTGATAATGCATTTACGCACTGCATTAGAATTCATTAATAAAGAATTTATAGCAATTAATTTTGGCCCTCAGCTTTTCATACTCATAATGTTTAATCTCATAATACATTGGTAAATTATTGTTTTTGTTTCAAATATGAAGAATGGTTTTACATTGCTTTATTCATTAGCAAGTTAGATAGGTCATATAAAAAATGTTAATTCATTTTGTCATGTTTTCCATTGCAAGTTTGAAACCACAGGTTCCATCTAGTATTCTGTGAATAAATTCTCATCTCAAAATTATTTTTTTGTTGTTGTTGAAGTTTCTTCTTCAGGGAAATTCTTAGTATACAGAATACAAAACATGTGGGATGAGTACTGGAGCATATACTAGTCATTACAAAGATAAAATTGCCACTAGGTATCCCTTTATATTATGATCCCTTCACTGTAGAACTAGTCCAAAGGTATTGTTGTGATGATAAAATTTTAATGAATAGTCAAATATGCAGTTTTGCATTTGGATTTGCTGTGGAATAGTTATATTAAATAATATTGTTGTTAAATTTACTAATTTGTAAGAGTATCAAATGTCTTTTCAACACCAATTCACCTAATTCTTCTGCCTTTCCTATTAATTTCCACTTTTTTCTGAAATAAGATTATTAGCTGGCACAAATCAGTGTTGCTTCTTCTGTGTTCCTGAGTGAAGGAATATCAGACTGGGTAGGACTAGCCTCAGAAGCAAGAGTGACATTGTGTGTCTATGAGATCGGAGTCATCTTCAGGAAAGAACTGCAATTTCACAGTTGTTACTGTTCATGTAATGGCCTGTAATCTTAGATCTCTGGAACCTTTAAGCTTTGTGTCATGTGTTGACTGCTGTGTTTCTTTCCAGTTATTGATAATTTTTAGAAAGGGCTTTGAAACACACAATTCCCAATCTTAATGATTAAAAATGAAATCACTTTTGACTACAAATGGACTGTGATATTTGGTTGTTCTTTCATTTTTCATTTTTTGGAGTTCTTCATTTTTCTTTTCCCTACAATGGTCAGTTACAATGGTCAAGTGTTAATGCTCAGTTGTCTTGGCAATTAGGTCATCAGACACATCAGGTATAATTCCCTGTTGTAGTGGTTTAAACAAGCTTGTCATATATCATAGAATCATAGAATTATTAAGGTTGGAAAAGACCTCCAAGATCATCTGGTCCAATCATCCCCTTACCACCAATATTACCCACTAAACCATGTCTCCAAGCACCATTTAAAGCTCTGTTTTTGGAAAAATGTTAAGTTGTTACAGTAACTGAGAGAACTGACCTAAAATAAAAATGTCAGACAGTGGCTAGCAAAGCCTCAGTTCAGTAAAAAATATTATGTGCTTTGGAAGAGCTCAAAAAAACAGTTAGTCAATGGGATCATACCATTATCACAGAACTATAGTATATCCCAAGTTGGAAGGAACCCACAAGGATCATCAAGTCCAACTCCTGGGTCCCCAAAGGCCCACCCCAAAATCATGTGTCTGAGAGCATTCAAATGCTTCTTGAATTCTGGCAGGCTCAGTGCTGTGACCACTGCCCTGGGATGCCTGTTCCAGTGTCCTACCACTCTCTCAGTGAAGAATGTTTTCCAAATATCCAATCTGAACCTCCCTGTCACAGCTCCATGCCATTCCCTCAGGTCCTGTCACTCTCATCAGAGAGAAGAGATCAGTGCCTGCCCCTCTGCTCCGCCTCACAAGGAAGCTGAATATATTAAAAGCTGTATTATAAAAAACATTTCACAGGAAGGTATCAACATGTGTCAGACTCTTTCAGGCAGTGAGAATTTGCAATTCTCTTTGTTTTTTTGGGCCAGCCAGCCAGTCCAAAGAGGTGATTTTCCCACAACATAGAGTGTTGTTGTGGCCTCCCCTTGAATATTATGTGCAATTCTGGTTTCCAAAATATATACAGAATATTATGACACTTGAATGAATCCAGGGGAGGGCAACAAGACTGATAAAAGGACAGGTAGGCATTCATATGAGGAAAGACTGAGGAGACGAGGTTTGTCAGTTTTGGAGAAACTGGGTTTGGAGAAAAGAGGCAACCTCATTGCTCTCTACAAGTTCCTTGGGAGGGGAAATGGAGAAGGACTTTATCTGAAATAATAGTTCAGAGATGGCACCTCTACCAATAGACACATTAGGGAAAAGGGCATTAAAAATGTGAACAGCACTTTTCACAGTGGAACCTTGAGTATTTTATGGTCCAGAAATTTATGTAACAAACCTCTGTGCTTGTAGAACACTATAGTTTGGCAGTCTGTATTTCATCATATCTGGCTGTAGGTTTTTCAGTTTGAAAAAAAAAAATGATAGCCAGGTTAACATTTTTGATATTGAAACAATGCATGTAGGGTGGGCTTAGTGTGAAAAACCCCACAGGTGCTTATTTGGTGTGTATTTAAACCTGGGTGAAGGATTAGCACAATGTTTAGCTAGCTCCCATGCTGTGCTCTTTCTGAATATGGTACATTTGAAATATTGTATAAAATGGAATGAGCATTAAAGATATGAGTGCGAATATTGTTATTAATAAAGAAATTTGATTAGCAGTGGAAGTTAAATTAGACAAATTTAGTTCAGGACTTGAATAATGTATCAACGTTTTATGATACTCCCACTCTTTGGAAAATGAAGTCTGTTGTCAAATATCCAAACAGTGGGAAAATAAACCTTTTTGAAACTTAGAACAACTGGGAACATCATAGGTTATTAAGGCCAGTTCCACAGCAAAACAGAGTAACAATAAATAAATAAATAAATAAATAAATAAATAAAATGGAAGGGACAGTGTGCACTTCCCTGGTTTGACCATAACAATGCACAGGAATTACAGTTTACCTCACAGTAAACCACACTTTGGACCCTGTACCATCAACATACTAACTATTACAAGTCCTCTACATTTTACTTGATAGTTAGAATCACAGGAAATATATGATACCGGAATATATCTGATATCAAGATATATACCAGAATATATCTGATATCTAGAATAATACAAATAGTGATGATTGTGTAGGGAGTCTTCTGAAAAAGTTCAGTTTAAGACAAGACTTAAAATTAGATTCTTTGAAAGCAAGTCTGATATTTGACTTCTGTATTCAATGCAGGCTGTGCTCTATAACTTACATGAGACTCCAACCATATATTAGAATTCATAAATAAATTCTGCAAGGATCAGGGAAAAGAATTGACAGATACACTGATTGCACCAGGGCACTCCACTATTTACCTGTATTTGTTGCTATTTTGCTGACACAACCATCAGCTCTATACAACTTATTTTCTCTGGTATTGGTATTCACAAATGCATCATAGATTGACATGTTATCATGGTTTTGAAGGCTTTTGAATTTGTTTTCCAAATGAGATAAGGTTTTAGGGACCTTTAAAATTGACACAAAAAAAGGAAAGAAAGATGTAAAACCATTTTATTTTCCCAATATATAATATAGTTTTAATTTATTAATTTTTATCTGCAAGTTCACTTTTAGAGAAAATATACAAATTGGGAATTTTTTGCTTTCGATAAATATACATGTTTAATGGTGTGCCACATCTTCACTATACATCTTTCACAAGTCATGTTCTGAAAACTTAATATAAAAAAGAATGCTTTTTCTCAATTCAAATAATTATTATAAGGTACTGTACTGGGTCTGGCTGGGATGTTAACTTTCCCTGCAACAGCCCATACAGTGCTATGCTCTGCACTTGTAGCTAGAACAGCAGTGGTATCACACTGGTGTTGTGTCTGCTACTGAGAAGTGCTGGCACAGCATCAAGACTTTCTCTAACCCTCCTAGGGGGTGGGCGAAAAAGTGAGAAAGAAACATCATCAGGGCAGCTGACCCAAACCAACCAAAGGGATATTCCATACCATATGATGTCACACTCAGCAACAAAAGCTGGAAAAAGGAAGAAGGGGGGTGTGGTGGGCTCTCGTTGCGAAAACGTCTGTCCTCCTCCTGAACGCCGGCTATGTGCGTTGAGGCCCTGCTTCAAGGACGTGGTCAAGCATCGCTCATTTGTGGGCAGTAGAGAGTAATTTTTTTTTTTTCCCTCTGCACTTCCACATAGCCTTTACTTGTTTTGTTATTTGCTTTCCCCCTCCCTCTTCCCCTTTCCCTTTTTTCCCTTTAGTTGAATTGTTTAATAATAATATTTCCTTAATAATATATATTTTTTTCTTTAATTAAATTATCCTTATCTCAACCTGTGAGTTGTTCTTTCCTTTACTTCTTCCCCTCCTCATCTGAGGAGGGGGAGTGAGAGAGCGGTTGTGGTGTTCAGCTGCCTAGCATGGTAAAACCACCACAGGTACATAGAAACAAACAAACAAAAAAAAAAAAAAAAGTTTTTTTTTTTTTTTAAAAAAAGCATGAACACTTTTATACATGGAATTATTTTTCTCTAGTAACAATGAACAAGATTTCTTTTGTTATTTCAAGTAAATTGGGACATGTCTTGCTTGTAGTAAGTAGGTCATCATCAGTCATATATTAAAAACTAGCTGCAGAACTCAATATAAATATATTCAGCTTTAGAGGTGTGCACACAATAGTATCTACTTTCCATCCATTGTTTCTGTAATGCCTTAAAAATAATGATTAGAAGAAGAGTGGCAACTTGTTTAAATGGTGCACTTCAGTTGAACATGCAGACAATTGTGCAAAGATTAGTAGCAAAATTTGGAATTAACATGGCACAAAACTATACAGATTTGGTAGGCTGAGATTGGCTGGTTGCCAGATACCCACCCAGCCACTCTTGCTCCTTGGCAGGACTGGAGGAGAAAATGTGCAGAAAAAGCTCATAGATTGAGATGAAGACAGGGAGATTATTTATCACCTACCATGCCAAGCAAATCAGTCTCAACTTGGGGAAAATCAGTTTAATTTATTGCCAGTTAAAATACAATGGTATAGTGAGAAACAAAGACAAAATAAAACACCTTCCACACACTTTGCCAGGCTCAGCTTCACTCTTCATTCCCAGCTCCTCTACCTTCTCACCCAGCCCTGATCAGTGCAGCAGGTTGGGGACTGGGGTTGTGGTCAGTTCATTCCTTCCTCCTCACAGTTTTCCATGTTCCAACAGAGTCCTTCAGTGGGCTGCAGTCCTTCAAGACCTACTCCAGTGTGGGTGTTTCATGGGCTATAGTTCCTTCCAGACATGTCTACCTGCTCCACAGGCAGCAAGAGAATCTCTGCTCCAGCACCCGGAATGTCTCCACCCTCCATTCTCTTAGTGCTCACAAGGTTGTTCTTCACTTGTTTTAGTTTCCTTCCTCAAGAAATGCCATTTTCTTGACATTTTCTTCCTTTTTTAAAAATAAACTTCCCCAGAGACACCGCTGTCTTGGCTGCTGTGCCATGCAGTGGGGCCATTGGAGCCAGCTGGAACCAGCTGGAGCTGGCACAGGGCAGCCCCAGCCTGTCCTCACAGAGGCTGCCCCACTGCCAATGCCTATCCACCTACCCCTAGAAAAGTGTATTGAAGGAACAAGGAGACTAAGTTGCCTTCTCCTTTTGTTTCTGTGATGACTGCTTTCCTTCTTTTAGCAGGATATGCAGACAGCATCCTCACCTATTGTAATTAAGTTATACAATTCACACATACTGAAGATCTGAATCATATGGCAGCTGTACGGTATGCTTCAATGTATTTGTACTCTGTATATTTTACTTGTCCTCTCCACAGCTGAAAGAGCTAGACAATAAAATAATTGATATACTGCCTCTTACATTAACATGTCAAAATTCACAAAAGGTATCATAAAAACATCAAAGTGACTCTAATATAAGCAAAACACGGGAAAATACGTATATGGTTTGCATAATGCTATGAATGTCTTCCTACTTTCTGGAAGTACTTCCTATTTTATTTATTGCTTTAGTTCAGGAATAAAGACGTATTTGCAATATCGGTTATGAAGTGAGAGAAGTTTAATTCTTTGTCGATAAAATACAGAAATTCTCTCTTTCAGGTTCCTCTTTCAATAAAATAAAGATTCTAACAACTCTTGGTTTTAAATACAGAAAAACATTTAGAATGAAAGTTTATTGTTAATAGCACACATAAAGATGAAGAAAATCAAAGATTGCCTTGTTTTCTTTGCAGGTTTTTCAGGCCAGTACTGTGAAATAGAAATGAAAGAATGTGATTCAGCTCCTTGCTTGAATGGTGCTGTCTGTCAGAATGATGTCAACAGATATGATTGTTTTTGCCCTGAAGGTAAGTTGTTCAAAATAATTTATTTTTATTATCTCTGACAATTTTAAAAATTGCCTTCAGTCTGCAAAATATCTTCTTGACAGTCTAAAAACCTTTTTTTAATTTTCTGTCTCTGAAAATAAGTTATGCTTTAATGAAGTCTCATTTGCATTTCTGTCTATCAAGATGCCCAATAAAACAAGCACACTCAAAATGAATGGAGGCAGATATGTATTACATTTATCACACAAAACCTCATGATTTTAGCAAAACCTGAATAAGTGAAGAAAAATATAAATGTGTAGCATGTGAAATCACATAAAATTGTATGAATAAGCTTACAAATAAAATATTTTATCCCGATGTACTAATCTGCAGTTTTGTGACTGAACATAAGCAAACAATAAGTAATGCTTTTGTAGCAATTCTTCACTATGAAAATGTATTAAAATTTTCACAGACAAAAAGAATGTGTTTTTCAATCCTTTGGGTCAGTTTCTGTAAAAATGCATATTGCCCAGTGTATGAAAAGTGTATGAACAAATGAGTGGTTTCAAGAAAAAAAAGTAGTTCAAGGAAAAAATAAAAAGTTTTAAAACATTTAGTATTACGTTGTCTTTCTGCAATACTTAAAAAAAAAAATGTGTCTCTTCTGAATATTTGTATTTTTATAATTGTAATTTTAGATAAAAAAGAGTCAAGCTTGTGTTTTATAACCTAATACTTTGTTTCTGCATTTTAAAATTTCTTGAGTTTAATCTCAAACAGTGCTGTTTTGTATGTATGGACTGATGGTGAATTGATGTCATAGCTTACAATATTTCATTTATTTATATACTAATAAATGCATTCTAATGCCAATGATAACTTTAGAAACTCATCACAAAAGATGAAATTGCTACAAATATTTTTTTAAGTACAGCCTCCATCATTAGTTAGTTTAAATTAGAAGCCAAAACAAATATTGGAAAGCAGTTGAAAACTGAGCTTGGGAAAGATCGTTCTGCTGTTTACTCTGTCTGAACAGCTTACAGAAAAATAATTCTTGGCATCCACATTGATAATTTTGTGGCTTACTTGTTACCTGTGAGACATGGGTCTGATTAAATTCTTATTGTAAATGAGAGCTGTTACTATATACATTATTAATGAACTCAGGGTAATTCTAAAGTTTTATGACTTAGGGATCAGTGGAAATTGGTTCCATGGTCAGTTTGAGAAATCATGAGAATATGGCTTGCACTGAGGGTGCTGATGGCTTAGCATTAGTCATGGTCTTTCTGCAGCCATGGCCTGTGACAGCACTAATGACAGTCATTTTGTAGCATGACCATGAATTAGAATACATTTACAAGAGCGTAAAATGTCAGATATTGGAGTGGAGATTCTCCTGCAATTTCAATTTCATATATATATATATATATATATATATATATATATAAACTTTGGGACTTCTTAGTTTGCTAAAAGTCACTATTACATGAGAAACATAGAGAATAAGTGGAAGTGACTACTTGAGAGTTGATTATTAAAACTATAATCAGATGCCCAAATCCCAGTACATCTGTAATGTTCTCAAAATGGCAGAAGATATACCAATCCTTTAGTTTCTGCTGAATATAAAGTTCAACTAGATTAATGAAAATACTGAATCCTAAAATTTGTTCTTCCAAACATACTTTTTAAAAGTATGTTTGATGGTCAAATTATTTTTTTTATTAATGATAGCACAGGAAAAGCTTTCAGGAAGATCTTTCAAAAAGAGTTCAAGATAATTTTATTTCAAGAGTAAATTGAAACTAATCCATTCTTTAGAAAAAAAAAAAAAATACCCAGAGAAGGCATACATGTAGCTAAATAATGCATAGCACCTTTTTTTTTTTTTTTTTTTTTTTCTCCCAAGGATTTGAAGGTCTTAACTGTGAAATGAACTTTGATGAGTGCACTTATGGCTTCTGTAAAAACAATTCAACTTGCTTGGACCTGATTGCAGATTACAGTTGTGTTTGTCCTCCAGGATTCACTGGTAATATATATTGTACTCTGGATAAGGCATTAAATAGTTAAATGTTTATTTACTTTTCTGAAATTAAAAAAAAAAAAAAAAAAAAAAAAACTCTTTGTGATTGTATTTTTTTCAGTATTTTAGCATTAATAAAAATAAATTCAACTTAGTGTTTCACACTATTGATAATCTGCTTTAGCTTCCTTAGTAAGATGATAAAAACTGAAAACGGTGTGTATGCTTTTAGAGAAATTGATGGAAAGCAGAACTATATTTTGTCTAGATAAAAAGTGTTCAGAAAATACATAGCCATGAAAAATATTATTTCATCTTTTCCTAGGCATGCAACAATATAGCTATAGCTGGTGGTATTTATCTTCAGAAGATCATACCACAGCCATAATTTTCTTGTGATGCAGATGGAAAAAAAAAAAATAAGAATACAATTTTAGCAAGAGTACACTTTGTTCTCTTCAAGAAAGATGCCATCAGATCCTTATGATAATTAGGTTGGAAATTGCACAATTACTTGTGTGTACAACAGGCTTAAGAAAATAGCTCTTGCATCAGGAGCAGTCTTCATGAACCTACTTGCTGCCAGAAGCAGCTAACAGGATCATGGGGAAATCAATAAAACTGTCTCAGAAAATATGCTATCTTAACAACTAATAGGCTGTGATGTCAGGGACTGGAACACACTGACTTTCAGCTGCTGATTTCAGGGAAGCAAATGGAATGCCATTAGTATGGAATGAGTGGTAACAAGAATATGAGCATTGGCAGCAAAAAATCATCATCTGCTGGGCAGTCTCAGAAATCCTATGAAGCTAGTGGGTGTTCAGTAAAAAGCAAACTGTGTGTGTACAGGGTGACAATCAAAATCTGTGGTGACAAAAAAAAAAAAAAAAAAAAAAAAAAAAAGGTCTGTTATGGAGAGATGGAAGGTTAAAGGAATGAGTCAAGTGGTGATGGATGAGGAGACAAATTTAAGTTATAAGTAAATAAACCATTTGAGGTTGATAGTAACACCAATGACATCCATTTTAGGAGAAAGTCATGTATTTTATCAGTGGTTAACAATAGGCAGATAGGACATAAGGAATGTAAGATGATACGCAGAAATGTAGAATCTTGTGAAAGTGGTAATAGTTGCAGTTCCCACAAATGTCTGCAATTTTGCTTGATTCATGCCAACATATTCTGATATTATTCTGCATTACAAAACTGAAATGTGCTCTATTTTCCTACCAGATGATATTTTCCTTTTTTTTGCTTTGATAACTGTTTTTGTTATGAGTTTGTATAGTGTATGCCTATGTTATGTCAAACATAAAAACAAAGGAGGTAACCACAAAGTATTTGTTCATGTAAATGGGAGCATTTTTAATATGATACTTTTAAAAGAACAAACTTAAAAAAATAAACAAACAAACAAAAAACTCTCACTGCTATACTACAAGTATCAAAACAGAAAACATGTAATTTTTCTGTAGTAGTTTCCAAAGAGTCAGGGAATGCAGAAAAAGCTGTTCCTCTGAAAATACAACTACACTACTTTGGGATAGAAGGAAATTACATATATTACAGAACCAGAACTATAAGAATAATTGTAGGTGTCATGAAAGCTTGGAACAAGGTATGTGCTCCCTAGAAGGAACACAATCCTAGATTCATACTGATGCAAGCAGTTTGCTAATCTATTCATTACAAGACAAAAAGAATTCATGTTTTCTCAATGATAAGTACAATTACCAGTGGGTGAAGGGCAGATTTTAATGAATACTTTGAAGTCTGAGACTTATTTATTTATTTATTTATTTTTGTGAGAAAGGACAGCTCCCATGAGAAAAAAAAAAAATCAGCCAGTGCACTGATTGGAACTGGAAGTAGGTATAAGAGCCCTCCCAATTACACTGAGTATTTTCATCTGTGCTTTATGCTATTTGTGCAATAAATGCCCAATCAGCTGTTGTGGATGTCATGAAATCAGATCTCTCCATGCTTTGTGACAACTGCTTCATCCTCTTTAGAAATGGTCTTTGATGCCAAATACTGAGTATTTGAGTTTATATCTTCTAAGAAAAACAAACAGTAGTAAATCAGCATATTGTCTATCAATATGCTGATTTAATGCAAGATTTACAGATTTCAGTATCTTGCAGCTTTCTGAATTGCCGCTGTTTACTTATGGTACCCTTTATGTCCCATGTACTTCTGAGTTCTAGGACTGATGTAAATGTCCCTGGTAGATATTGCCATAATGGCAGTGGTATACTCAAAATAAGTTTAGAAGCAAAAGAAAACACTGTAAATACAGGAATTTATTGTTCATCCAGTTAATATTTAAGCAATGTAGAAATTCATATTATATAACAGATACAGAATATCATTAGCAGGAGAGTCAAAATTGTTATACCAGAAATCCTGCTATTATCTATCCATCTTTGTTATGTTCATCCTTCTAGTGTCCCTTCTGAGGAAGACAAGGAAGACAAGCCTTTCCTTCTCTGTTAAATCAAACCTTGCTTTCAAATGCCCTCTTGTGGGAGTCAGCATACACAGGATTTCTGCAATTATCCCATAGTAAACAACCATTGGACAGATGGACAGATGGTGGCAGTGCTATTTCCTTCCCTCACAATGTTTTGCTGGGTTTTATCAACTAGAGGGCTTTCAAGCACCTCTAGCGGTCGAGACAGGTAAAGATAGTCCATGTCTGTTAATCTGTGTCTGTTCACTTAACATATTCTATACAGACATAGAACCTAGAACCTACACTGTAAATCTGGCAAACCTTTGCCTGTCTGGGTAACATTCATCCCATTCTCTCAAACACAACATGTAGGTTCTCTGTGTAGGAGAAGTGCACAGGGTCAATAAAACAGGAGTCTAGTCTAAAATCACCCCTGAGGGTGCTGCTGCAGCTAGAATGGGGAGAAGCTGAGGCCCTGAGATGACAGCCCTGCTGCCTCACAGCTCGCCTCCCTCCTCATGCCCAGCATCGCTGTCCCTTCCTAGACTGGGCCTGCTTGGTGTAAAGGCATGGATGGGTCCTACAGGAGCAGTAGTAGTGTGTGGAAGGATACGTCTCCAAGGGATTTTGCTTTCATTGGCCATATGGCTAAGATGGACTTGATGGAGGTGCCTTCAGCCTCATGCTTTTCTCCTGCAGGGCCTGAGCAGGTCCCTGCTGGTTTATCACTGAAACAACAGTGTTGGGCTCCTTGTAGACTTCAGCACAGTTTCCTCAAAAATGAAACTGTATCCTTTTTTTTTTTTTTTTTTTTTTCCCATAGAGAAATTTTATAGAACAAACCTATGCCTCTCTCCACTGGGTAGAAATAACATGACTCCAAAGTGTTTCTTACTTCTCTTACTTGAGTAATTTCACTGTCTTATCAACCAATTAATTTAACCAGATGAGTAGAAAGGCTCACAAATAGAGGGAGCTTGTTCAGCTGAATGGCATGCATTACTGTTAAGTTACCAAAATCAAAGCACAACTAGCCAGAAGTGAGGGGGACCTGCTGTGGTCCTAATTTTGTTAGGTTTTGTCATGTAGGCTTTCTGGATTTAGGAATAATTTGGAATGGGGATGGATTTATATATATATATTTTTTATGTTGGGAAGAGAAATCCAGGAAAGCAAAAGGCTTATATAAGCTCCAAGCTGCTGATGAGAACAGCATGCTTGCTCTCTGAGGTAATCATAGAAATAGGTGATACAAATTAGCTGGCTGTGGATTAGTTCTAATATTTATGATTCACAAATGTGATTTATTTTATTCATCACATTTATCCACCAGTCATAGCATAGTTAAAAGTAAATGTCATGGCTCTGCCAGGTCCCATTAGCACTTAGCACCGAAGTTTATTCTAATTTATATTAATGAGATTTTGACTTCCTCACTTATATCATAGTCCATATGAATGCTCTATGGGTAACGTGATCCTTGTTTGAGGTTTTGCATCTCTCTTGTTCATGTTTGTAATTATGTTCAAACAGTACAAACCAACAGTCTAAATCTACCATCAGCTGAATGTTGATTTAAATAAGTCTCTAAGCTTTGCAAAGCAGAATACATTTACAAGCTTTCTGAAGATCAAATCTATATTTTTCCCTCTGGTATGTCTCATACTATGAGTTTGAAGAATCCTGTAGTGGCTACTGTGTCTGAACAAGTGATTGCTGAAACACTGAACATTTATAAATCAAGATTATAAAAGGCAGTGTGGTGTCTTCTAACTCAAATCACTCCAGTGCAAGGCAAAAAGAGGCACCTCTTTTGTGCTTTAAAAAATATTTTCCTGTGTATTCAATTTCTGAGGTTTTCTTAGGTTTGTTTTCAATGAGTCTGCAAAACCTGTCCTATTTCAGGCAGGTTTTTTTGTTGTTTTTTGTTTGTTTGTTTGTTTTTGTTTTGGTTTGTTTGTTTGTTTTTTCAGGCAGGATGATCTAGATGTTTTCAGTTAATGTCAGTAGCACTGTACAGTTTAAAATCATTGAGTCTCTCCATCTTCCATTCTACGCTAATCATCTCCAGTCCTGCCCTCAGTGATTCAAAGGATGAACTGGCATAAGAAATCTTTTGGTGCTCACCCATCTTTAGAGTCACGGAAAGCCTCACATGTATCTCATGCATCAAATTATCGTTCCACATCCCTAGCCCTTACAGATAAATCCTTTTCTCTGATGTCTCCTAATGACTCCTAATATAATCAAAGTACCTGTATCTGATCTCTGGACTGATCACTGATGTTTTTCAAACCAAACTAAAATCTGGAGACAGAAGACTGAACATGTACAAGATGGTTTCCCTGGCTCCTGGCCATCTATCTCAGAGCAAGCTGCTAGGATGGGACTGTGCTGCTGGGCTGGTAGTTTTAAGAAACACTCCAGAAGGCAGGTCACCTGGGGCAGGCTTCCTACAGTTGTGTGTGCAAACCTGACATTCTGGAAAACAAACACTATCTATGCATATGTGGAACAGTATTCAACATGTATTCAACATTTATTTGGTTATTAGAAAACATTTATCGTCATGCCTAATGTATAAGCATACCTGCTTCCCCTCAAAGGAATTCAGCTTAGAACACTGAGTGGGAAAAAAAGATGAGCTGAGTGCACACAAGTCTGTTTAAGTTTCATCATGCTGCAAATTACATTACATAAAAATTTTGATAGCCTAATACATTAAAGAAACTATTGAATTGCATGAAAGCAAAACAAATCAATTATAGTTCAGTAGCAATTTTTTTTCCAGTCTTCTAAAAAGAAGCAGTCTGTTTTTATGAGAAATCATATGGCACATTTTTCCAATAGTTTCTCATCTGCAAATACTTAGCATGATTTTTTTAAAAAATTAGAGAGTGAATAATAACAGTCAGAACCATTTGAAAAAAAGATAAGTTAATTCTTCAATCAAAAATTTAATTAGTTTATGTAGGATTTACTTTATCATTGCTCTACTTGAGGTGTTATGAGATTATTTTTGTATTTCAGTTTATCCCCTTTATTCTGGATATGATTTTTTTCAAGGGTGATGCCAATTGTCATGTATAATATAAACTATTTAGAACTGAAATTAATATCTTTTGGGGAATGGCTGTGTACTTAATTAATTTAGATAAATTGGAACATAATTTAAAATGAAGAGGTTTAATTTTCAATAGATTTAAAAAAAAAAAAAAAAAGTTTGAAAGATTGTAGGTTGCTGGGAGGCCCTTATCAATTCAAAAATGGAAAGCCATCATGTCTAGAAAAGCTTATATTGTGAATAAAGCACAAGCACAAGACTGGAAAAGATTATTAAAATTCTTTGTCTTCCTGAGTTGCTGTAAGAAATTATCCAGATTTTCATTAACTCCATGCTTTTTCTATAAACCATTTCTCTTTTTTTTCTCTCTCTCTCTCCCTCCCTCTATCTCTCTATCTATCTCTAAATGTATTTATATTATAAACAGTTAAGGTCACAGAATCACAGAATAACAGAATGGTTGAGGTTGGAAGGGACCTCTTGAGATCATCTGGTCCAACCCCCCTGCTCAGGCAGCGTCCCCTAGAGCTTATTACCCAGGATTGTATACCAACAGCTTTTGAATACCTCCAGGGAAGAAAACTCCACTTCTCTGGGCAACCTGTGCCTGTTCTCAGGCACCCACACCATAAAGATGTTCTTCCTCTTGTTCAGACTGAACTTCCCATGTTTCACTTTGTGCCCATTGCCTCTTGTCCTACTGCTGGGCACTACTGAGAAAAGTCTGACCCCATCCTCTTGACAACCTCCCTTCAGAAACTTATGTACATTGATCAGATCTCCTGAGCATTCTCTTCTCCAGCCTGAGCAGGCCCAGATCCCTCAGCCTTTCCTCATGCGAGCAATGCTCCACTGCCTTAATCATTTTAGTAGCTCTTAACTCACTCCAGGAGCTTCATGTTTCTCTTGCCCTGGGGACCCCAAAATAGACTTAGGACTCCAGGTGGAGTAGAATGGGAAGATCGCCAGAGGCAATGCTCTTCCTAATGCACTCCAGGACACCATTGGCCTTCTTGGCCACATTGCTGGCTCATGGTCAACTTGCTGTCCACCAGGACCCCAAGGTCCTTCTCTACAGAGTTGCTTTCTAGCAGGTAAGATCCCAGCCTATACTGGTGCATGGGTTTATTCTTCTGCAGGTGCAGGACCCCCTACTTGCCTTTGCTGAACTTTGTGAGGTCCCTCTCCATCCAATGCTCTAGCCTATCTCTCTGAATTGCAGCACTCTGGGACAGCCACTCCTCCCAGTTCTGTACCATCAGTTAACTTGCTGAGGAGGCACTTTATCCTTTCATCCAAGTCATCTGTGACACCACAGAAGAAACATTAATATGCCAGTACAGTGAGCACCATTTTTATTTTTACCTGCATCTGACTGCACGTGTAAAAATAACATATGGTTATCAAGACAGAATCACCTTCTGCATCAAGTTTTTTATTATAACAGACTCAGTTAACCTGCTGGGAACAAATTTCATGTTATGACATGAATAATTAGTGAGCTCTGGTATGACAAAATCTGTCTCCTGACAGTTTGCTCAATGCAGGTTTTCCATTCTTCCCACATATTCTGTTATTGAGTTTGGAAAATGGTAGGGACATCTTACATTAGAACAGTTTCTTCTAGGTTTTGGTTTGTTTTATTTTGTTTTGTTTTGTACCAGACAGCTCTTTTTCTGAAAACTACAACAACAAACCCACAAAACACTGATCCTGGACAAAGTCTGTTATTCAATACTGTCTCAACAATACTAACTAGCACTGTATCACACATTTTGATACTAAAACAAATGAGGCAAGATCTACCTGGCCGTTGGAGGCCTCAACCCTGACGCCTCTGTTGTTAGCTTGATGCAAAACCTGTGGCCTGATGCTAGCAATGGTAATTCCATATGTACCAGGCTACAGGGATGCAGTGCTTATGATGGAGATATTATCTAAGAGCGAGATTCGCTTCACATGAATGGTGTGAGGCCAGAGACTGCTGCTTGCCCACATCTAAGGAGTGCCTGGGGCAGAAGAGGAAAAGTGTTAAATGTAGAGTGATGTTTTTAAAGCTGTTTTTCTAACTTCTATCAGAAGTCTTCTTCCTTGGCAGTTTTGCATTCAGACAAGAAAGAGAAGTGCATAGATTACTTGCTCTGGTAACAGCAGAGCAGCACCTGACAGACAGTTTTTGTAGGTACCTCCAGAGCATGTACGCTGCCCAAGGACAGGATGTATATATTTCAGATGATGACAAGGGTGCTTCAGGGATCAGCTCTCTTGAGGTGGGCTATTGGTGCCACAGAAATGTATCTGACTTGCAGAATTCTCTTGAATTTTTCCTACCCAGACAACCACTCACAGAAGGTTGTAGGATGAGTAAATTTATTCTGGAAGCCTTCTAACAACCCATAGATTGCTGGTTGCACACTCTATGTTAGGTCTGTATACCAGAAGGCAGTTAATGTTGCCCATTAACCACCTTGTACTGAATCTAATTACTTAATTTTGATTAAAGCACACATTGAATCCAAAAGGATTCAATCCTGATTTGAATGCATGAAGAGAAGCCAGAATATGACTGGCATTTTTTTTTCTAATAGTAATTACCTTCAGATTTAGACATTTATATTAAATATTTTGTTTATATATTTGTCTTCAACTTTGAGTTATTGTGTGTCATTAACTTTGCTACACAAAATGCAAAAACCTCTTACTAACCAAGTATTTTCTCTTTGTAGAAACACTTATACACTCTAATCAAGTCACTTCTTTTTTTTGTTTGTTCTAAAAGAAGCAGATGGAGGTCTTTAAGCTTTTGCCAACAGCATACTTTTTTCAGTGGTTGAATAAACCATGTAGCTTTTCCTGCATATTTTCAAATATACAAGGCTTAGGACTGTATGGAACTTTGTAGGAACAATGCTTTATGCAGAGGTAAAATTACCCTTACACATAAATAGTCTTTTTTTTTTCAATATATCTAAGATTATTATTTTTTGTCACAGCATTGCAATAGAGCTCATATGCTGAAGTAATCATAAGCAGTCCTTTCCAGATCACCTTTGCTTTTTCCTTAAATATAGTGCAGCTATAGTTTAGTAGCTATATCTTTAGTATCCATATCTTTTTCCGTACTTGTATCTGGCAGCAGTGAAAACTAACCTACAGTACACTAAAAATGTACTGTTTGACTAAACAAAATTTATCACAATATTTCAATTAGTGCATATGAGTGGTCTCCTGTAGCAGAGGTATATAGGCAAGGAAGTGAGAGTGAAAATGCAGTACTGGGTGAATATAGGTTGAGTGTCAAAAGCGGTACTGCTCCCTTCATAATAGTAGGATTATCTATCTATCCATATATATTTGCAATTATGTACATTTGTGGTATACAATAAGAATGTGTTTCTTTCTCCTTGCTAGTGTTGATACTTTTTTATGTGCTGTGTGTCCTTTGCTTCTCTTGCCTACTGCATGCCCGGACTCACCTCTGTCTTATCTGACTACTACAGAAATGGATGGAGAGACTGAGTGGAGATATAAATGTGGATAGAAGAACAAGGCTCCAAAGTGAGAGCTCTATTGTCACATACCAAACAACTTAAGAGCCTTCCTATTTTAAATTTCCTAGACTTTTGATGCAGCAATCTCTTGGTCCTTCCTTATATGACCACAGATTTGGAATGCTTCTACTTTACACTGCCATGAGGCATAGCAAATTTCAAGACAATCCAATTCACTATACAAACATAAAAGCCCTTGGATCTTCTTCACTATTATAAATAGTGCAGGTGTCAATTACGTAATGTTAGCACTGGAAGAAAACACTAAACGTTGTCTATTCCAGCCTCATCCCAGCAGGAAACAAACACAACCATACTGTGTCATTCTTGACATGTGTGTCACACCTTATCTCAAAGATATCCAAAGACATTCCTTATTTTCCTTAGGCAATCTATTCAGTGTGTTGTTATAGTAACCATTGGAAAGAGCTTAACATTTAGCCTGACTTTCTCTCACAGCAGCTTAAATGCATTACTTCTTATCCTCTTGGCTATGGACATGGAGAACTAAAAACATTTGCAAAAAACTTTTCTTATTTGATGATTATCATCATATTTCTATTCAAATCTTCCTTACTTAGGCTTTACAAACTCATTCATTGTTTTTTTTTTTTTGTTTGTTTGTTTGTTTTTTAACCTAAGACATGACCCTTTGTAGCTCTATGTCATTTTTGTAAGGCAGCTCTGAACTCTCCTCATTTGCTCAGCAGAGAAGAGGTCATGACACTAAGTCTGATGGAGTTCAAGAAGTATTTGGACAACATACTCAGACACTTGATTTAATTATTAGGTAGTCTTCTGTGAAGCTAGGAATAAGACACAATTATTCCTGTGGCTCCTTTCCAATTTGGGATATTCTGTGATTCTATATTATTTTTCTTGAATGCAGCTCATTACGCAGTGCAAAGCACTCCAAAAGCAGCTTTACCCCAGTTAGACAAGAATGGAAGGATTATTTAATGCATCTAAGTGGTTATGTTCCTTTCTTTATATCTCAGTTGATTTGAAACAAATTTCTATTTTTTCTTCCTACTTAACTTGTGATCTCATGTATCTTGATATCTTCCACTTGTTCTTAATGTATAAAAGTTGTTATTTCAAACTTTATCTCCAATTTGTCAAAATGTATGACTTCTAATCCTGTCCTCCAATGTACCTTTTTGTGATGCCATTAATAAACCTATTCTGCTATACACCATTCAGATTATTGGTGAAATTCTTGAGAGGAGATAGTTGCGCTGCAGACCCCTTCCAAAATTTCTGCAATTTATTCATCCATTTTGGTAGTAAACCACACCACTGAGAACTAATTAATGTGGCTTTCTAACAATTTTACCCATCTAGTAATATTCTCTTGACATTCATATCTAGTCCAATTATCAGTATGTCGTGTGAGATAGCAGTGTAGCAGTAGAAACTTACTGAAATGTGAAATATTATATATACTTAAAAAAAAAAAAATCCACAAGGACTGTTGTTCTGGCTTAGAAGGGAATTGCTTTGTTTACATAGGATTCTTTTCATTATTATTATTATTATTATATTCTTACAAGTAATCAGTTTTTCCCATGTTTTCTTCAGGAACTGAAATTACACAAATGGCTCTATAATTTCAATGCTCCATCTTTTCTTCCTTTTTAAAGGGTGACATTACTGAGTCTTCAGGTACTTAACCTGTCTTCCACAAGTTCACAAAGAAAATCACTAAGTTCAGCCAGCCAGCTCTCAAAGTACCCAATGGTGAAGTTTATCAGGCCAACTTGTCTGAACATCTAACTCTTCTGAACATTCTCTGCCTGTCTTCTCTATTCAGCACTGAAGTTTTGCCCTTTAATCATAGGTATAAATTATGATAACAATCTGCTTGAAGCTGACCTTTTCTATAATGATTGAAGCAAAAGAAGCATTAAATAATTTGGCATGATTGCCATTATCAGTAGCTATACTTCTCCATTGAATTATCCTTCTCCAGAAACCATACCTTCCCTTCATCTTTAAAACTGAAGTACTTACAGTATGATTTCTTGCTACACTGCACATCCATCTTATTCTGTCTTTGCTGTTATAATTCTATGCCAACATATTTATTCTGTACTTTTTAGGTTATCCTTCTTATCTCAAGTTAGCTTTTACTAGGTTAACCTGACCTATTTTCTGTCAGTTGTGCATTTTTCATCCTTTGAAAATCATGAACTGCTAACCTGGCCTCCTAAAACCCAGGCTCTTTCTACCACAAAAATATAGTTCATCCTGGTAATCTTGCAGAAGGTTTCTTACTTATCTTTTTATTTTAGTTCAGCCTCTCAGCAGGTTTCACATCACCATTCTTTAGCAATTCCTAGGGATTTTTCTGAATTCTTTTGCTTTTATGCTGTTCACCCCCTCTCTTCTCCCTTTGTGTGGGTCCATTGCTCTCATCTAAGTTTTTCATATTATGTTCATAATATTCAGAGACGCCTCTTCTCTTCTGCTTAGAATAAAGTCTCAGAAAATATCTGTTGTTGTTGCCATCTCCACTACTGAATAAAAAGGTTGCCAATAGTGCATTCAAAGATCTATGCATTTCTGAAGGGTAATTCCTTTCCAAAATGATGTTTGGGTTGTTAAATTACCCACCATTCCATGTCCTATGTTCTTAATAATTCTGTTTGTTCTATTATTCATTTTAAAAGAAAAAGAAAAAAGAAAAAAAAAAAGAAAAGAAACAAAAGGAAATGAAAGCAAGCAAGGAAGGAAGATTGTAAAAGTTATACACTTCTGCCTCCTTCCTGTTTTTAAATAAGTATTTTAGAGAAACTTTAAAAGAAATTTTCTTCCACTGTCTTCCCATCAATTTGTCTCCAGCCCATTGATTTTGGTTTCTGTGTAGATTCAATTTTTACCTGTTAGCTCAGAAATTATCATATGGTTAAGGAAGACAAAGCTATCAGGTAGCACCATCTGCCAACCAAGCATTTATTCTTAGAATGAATCTATCATTGCCTGATCTTTGGTCATCCAAGACAAAACGCAGAAACCCCACTTTAATTCCTACTCCCAGAGTTTCATACTCATTTGTAATTTTCTCACATAGCTTGTAGTATATGGTACAAGTCAGTGGGTGAAACTTCAGTAGTTCCTTAGACTGAGATTCCTGGGAGACGTTACCTATCTCTTATATCCAATTTGAGTAATATCTTTCCATCACTTTCTGGGTAGAATAGCAACCACTATTTTGCTTGCTCACATCAGTGATGGCTACAGTTTTCATTGTCCATCACTGGAGTTGTTAATATCCAAAGCTGTTCCTTGATTTTGGTTAAATTTTGGATCAGAAAGATCCCAGTATAATTAATAGCAGATTAGAGCTTGCTCCAAATTATTGCCGTGCACAACAAAAAACTGTGAATTTTCTTCAGTATATCTGAGTTGTTTTCATATATTATATTGTATTCTAATGTTGTCTTCTACATCTCTTCTATACATGCTTCTGTTACATTTTTTGTTGTTTCAGATTTGAATTAATTTGAGTTTCATATCAATTAAATATCTAAAACTAAAGCAAAGCTGAAAGAATTTGTTTTCTGTTGTGATCTAAGAAGAGTATTTCATCTAAGTATGGAAGTAACTTTGATTTTTTTTTCTTATTGTTATCAAGGCTATTAAACCTCTTTAAAAGTATTTTAAATATGGTATATAGTTCTAGTAATTACAGTGTTGAGATATAATGCTAGAATACACAAAGAATACACAAAAATATATTTGCTAATGTAGTTAATACTTATTCCTTAAAAATATTTAATTTGTTAACTATCAGCTATGATCTATGAATAGCTGTAGTTTTAAAGCTGTCAAGCAAATATAAAACAGTGTTTCCAACCTGGAAAAGTTAAATTATGCAGTTGTCACTTGTACTGTGAAGTAGCTTTTCTGCTTTCCCAACCCAGCATGATTTATAGTTTTAATGTTTCATTTTCTTTTCTGTCAGATAAAAACTGCTCCACAGATATTGATGAATGTGCCTTCAAGCCCTGCAAAAATGGAGGCCATTGCCAGGATTTGATTGGTGAATTTTACTGTAGCTGTTTGCCAGGTAAGAAATCAGGTGATACTTACGTGAGAAATGTTCTGTGATATTCCTAAAAGAAATATGTTTTTTCATAAGCCCACAGCTAAATAGTCATTTATTTGGCTTGAAAAGAGAGAAGGACTGAGACTCTTCTGGCTTGAAAAGACAGAAGGACTCTTTAAGTGTACTTAACAATTGCTATGTGGCCAGTGTCACCAGAATTTGTTTATAAAACATAGCTTGTGTCCCAGAAGTTCTGCCTTGCAAAACTGGTAAATGGTGAATTCTAAGACATTCTTGTCTTATACTGAAGTATTTACTGAAAAATCTTTGAGGAGTACTTCATTTCTCAATCTTTTCAGAAGTTAATTTTCTGGTTACCTTCCATAAATGTATAATAATTTTGTTTCATTTTTTCTATTGGCAAAAATGTTTTTTGAAATTTCTTACTGAAGAAAAAAAATATGGGGAGAATTTATATGGTAGCTGTCATAAAGATTGTCTGTGCCAAAGAGAGGTACGATTAATAACTGAACTGAAGTCATCAATAACATCAGATCAATCTCTTTCCTGATCTCTTTCCTGTCTTTATATGACTTGGATTGTTCCCATCAGATATAGATTATCCTATAAATACAGGAACTTATATGCTTAATTGTGGCCTTTTCTCTATAAAGCTGGATTGATGCTACAGGCCAGCTTCTATATATTGTAATGTTTTAATATAACCAGCTAATTTAAATGCGATACTTGTATAGTGTCACTATTTGTTGATTTTTTCTCCTGCTTTATTGAGAGTGAAATAGTCATCACGTTTGGAAAGTAGCAACTAAAACAAGAAATGATAGCGCTCTTTCAGCTGTAAGGTTTTTTTTTTTTTTTTTTTTTTTTTTTTCAGATTTTTAGGACACTTTAATTTAACTTTGTTCCATTGTGTCAAGTTATTAATTTAATAGTAAAAGGATCGAGATCATATTTGGGCAGAGATATTTGCTTACAATTAAAAAAAAAAAAAAAAAAAAAAAAAGTGGTTATAATTATTATGTCACTATAAAAATTATGTATATTTTTAATATATGTTTTTTAAAAACCATATACAAGCCATTTCATCTAATGTATAAGTAGATTGAAATATATTGAAATGTAAAATACAGAAATACCACTCACAGCAGCCAGCACTACTACTAAATCACAGTGTACGTGCATAAAAATAACTTGAATATATACACAAATGCATGCAGGTATTAGTAAATGTAGAGGCATGTGTATGTATGCAGATACATGCAGATACATACAGCCTCTTTTAAAACCTGAGTCTCCTGGCCCAACTTTCAGGATGCAGAATACCTGTTCTGTCATTTTATTTTTTTATTACAATGGCTTAAGACTGAATTGTTAAGACTGAATTCTTTTGTTGATGTATTAGCTTAGTTTTACTTTTTAAATTACAAAGCCAGTGACTATATTTCATTTCATTTCATTTTTCCACCTCTTTTTGCCACAGAGTATTTAGCTTTGTGCAAACTGAAATATGAGTATGAAAACATCTGCCTGCTATACAGGACTGTAATAGTGAGATCATTTGATCTCATGTTGATATTTGATATATGAGTCAACAGTGTGCCCTAGAGGACAAAAGGACCAACCATATCTGGGGGCTCATCAGGCATTTCTAACCAGTCAAGGGAAGGGATTGTCCTGCTCTACTCTGAACTGGTGCAGCCTCACCTAGAGTACTGTGTGCAGTTTTAGGCACCACAGCATAGGGACATAAAACTATTAGAGTGCACCCAAAGGACGACTACAAAGATGATGAAGGATACACAGGGCAAAACATACGAGGACTACCTGTAGTACCTTGGTTGTTCAGCCCAGAGCAGGGGAGGCTGAGGGAAGGCCTGCAGCTTCTTCATGAGGGGAGCGGAGGGGCAGGTGCTGAGCTCTGCTCTCTGGGGACAGCGACAGGACCCGAGGGAATGGCATGGAGCTGGGACAGGAGAGGATCAGGCTGGGTGTGAGGAAAAAGTTCTTCACTGACAGGGTGGCCGAACACTGGGACAGGCTCCCCATGGAAATAGTCACAGCACTGAACCTGTTGGAGTTCAAGAAGCATTTGGACAACACTCTCAGACACATAGTTTAATTTTGGGGTGGTCCTGTGAAGAACAAGGAATTGGACTCAATAAGCCTTGTGGCTCCCTTTCAACTCAGGATATATTATGATTCTATGATATGCACAAAATCATTATGAAACTGATGTAAGAAAAACAAATATGAATTCTTAGATTATATAAACTTTCTATTAATATTGTGAACATTTAGTAGGTATTTTTTTAAAGAATTATCACATGTATGAAATACTGGATGAAAATAAATGATTTAGATGGTATTTAGTCTAAGAAGATAGGAGGTTATGCATACATGCACTGGATTTGAAAGAAGAAAGCAAGAAGGTTTATAAACAAAAGAAGACAAGTGACATATAGTAATAATGTGTCATAAGGCCTATGATGACATAAAACAGAACAGCTAACAGAGACCTAAGCAATAGTCACAGCATTTTCCAGGTTTCTTCAATGAACTGCAGGAAGTCTCTATTAGAATCTCCCTCATTGAACAACATCTTTTGTCAGGTGGCTACTTAGAGTGATGAATAACTTCTGGAGGGTTTAGTTTGTGTTAGATGCTTCTCTTTTTGGAGTGTGCACTGTCTTCACTTGACTGCTAACCAAGCAGTGCTTGGTGAGCAGATACAAATCTGGTAGGTAGGAACCCAGCTTGTGGAATGCAGGAAATGAAGGCCTTGCAAGTGCAAGACAGGCCTTGAAACTATGCTCAGGACTTGAGACCTATGCAATGATGTTGACTGTATGCTACAAGTCAGTCTTCAGCATCAGCTGAAGCAAATATCGCAGGCAAATCAGTCTTGATACAGACAGTACTACTGAAGTATGATGTTGCCATGCAGCTTTTGATCTGCAGGGAATACTGCTTTCTTCTTCCTAGGGTGGGGACAATGTTGTTATCTATGAAGGAGATGAGCAGACTGCAAACCATCAGAGAATGAATGCTAGTGATCAATCAGTAAGGTCTTTCCAAAAACCCTTTAGAGGCAGAAGACTGAGCCACACCATATCTTGCTACACCACAGTTAAATGATCTGTGATCAGTAGTACAATGCCTAGTTGGCAATTGTTACCTATTATCATTCATCTGGATTTAATGCTATTAAAATCTATCTAAAGTCTTCATTAATGACCTGGATAATGAGGTGGGTTTTGTTCTCAGGAAATTCACAGATATTAAACTGGGCCAGTAGTTGATTTGCTCAAGATTAGAGATGCTATTCAAAGGGACTGGATAAACAGGTCCACAAGAATCTCGCGAAGTTCAATAAGCAAAAATGTAAGTCCTATACATTTGGAGGAATAAGCCCATGCACCAGTACAGAGGCTGGAGGCCAACTTGCTGGAAAGCAACTTTGCAGAAAAGCACCTGGGAATCCTGTTGTTCATCAAGTAGAACAGGAGTCAGCCATGTGCTCCTGTAGCAAAATTGGCTACAATTAGCAAATGTAGCCAATTACATTCTGGGCTGCATTGGGAAGAGTGTACCAAGTCTGAAGGTGATTATTTTTCTACTCATGACTTGTGAAACTGTATCTGAAGGATTGTGTCTAAGTTTTGGACTCTCCAGTAAAAGAGGGATGGCGGAATAATGGGACAAGTCTATCAAAGGGTCGTGAAAATGGCTGGGGCCTGAAAAACCTGAAGTACAAAGAAAGTCTGAGAGAATTAAACCTGCTCAGCCGGAAGAAAAGTCTAAGGGAAGATTTTATGGGGTTTACAACTGCCTTGTGGGAAGATAGGAGCTCTCTTAGAGATGAAAGTCAAGACAGGGCAAGAGGTTATGGACAAAAGTTGGAACACAAGAAAAATCTGATGAGATACTGTTTTTTGTTTGTTTGTTTTTTAAAAAAGGAAGACGATAATTAACCATTGGAATGGGTTGTCCAAAAAGCTTGTGGAACCCCTGTTCCTGAAGACAGTCAGATCTTGACTGGACAGTACCCTAAACAACATGATCTAGCTGGCTTTGCTGTTGGTGTGTCAGTGAGGATTAGACTCGGTGGCCTCAAGAAGTCCCTTCCAACATAAATTATTTTATGAGTCTATTACTGAAAAAGGAATCTTTGCCCCATTTTATCTATACTTTATAAATGTAATATTTCTAATTGTATTTGAATTGAATAACCTGTGCCTATATGCACAGTCTTTAAGACTGCAAGCATTTGGGCCATATCAAAAAATTTTCTTTAATAATCATTGGGACATCACCTTGCATCAAGCAACTTTGTAGATGAAAGGAAAAAATATAGTGTATAGACAATGCTTTTCAAAAGTCAAAATTTGTAAGAATATTTAAAAACCCCTCAAATGTCATTTTTTCCCTATGTGTTAATTTAACCTTCCACTAGGAAATGATTTCACAGCTATACTTAATTTTAAAAAGGAAAAAAAAAAAAAAAAAAAAAAAAGACAAACAAGCGCTATAATGTTGTAGCAAAAATTGGTTAATACTAACCTGTCATGTGGAAAACTTGCCTTGAAATGGTACATTAGAGAAGGACAGTTCAAGGAAGAAGTGAGGTGTTGGTGTTTGTTACTTAAAGTTTATTACTTGGAGAGAAGTTATCTGCTATTTGAGGAAGTATCAATCCAGAAGATGTTGGAATTGCAGAAGGTATTCAGAAAGGCAATAAAAGTGATCACTGGAATAGAGCTACTGCCTTATGATAAAGCAAGTTTGTAAAAGAAAAGGATAAGAGAAAGAGATGAAGCTCTGAAAAAAAATCATGAAAGCGCGGACAAAACTGAAAGTAGAGCTGTTGTCCACCAAAGCCTTTTCACAAGAAACAATAAGGCACTTGAAAAAAAAAAAAAAAAAAAAAAAAAAAAAAAAAAACAGTGGGATCTGGGGTTAAAACACATAAAAGAACTTTTAGCAGATGACATTTATTTCTAAACTTGTTGCCACAAAATGTGATGTAGCTAGACAATTTTGATTGGAAGGTTTGGCAATGGATTAGCCAAGCACACAGACAAAAGGGATATAAATGGATCTTCTGACTTCTTTAATACAGAGTGGAACAGACTGCTGGAAATGGCTAGGCTAATATGCTCTCCCTAAATAGTTTCTCATTTTGCCACTCTCACAGTTCTGTTCTAGATGCACCATTGCTCTGATGACACAGAGTGTTTCTTAGGTTCTTACAAGGCACATGTTTTTGTCTTTTACAAGACCTTACATTTACTACACAACTTCTTTCCAATCCCTATCCATGCCTCAGTGATGTATCACCCCTGCTGCACCTAACTGAATAAATAAATATTTATTTTCTAAGTGGCATTAGTGCATAATTGGCAAGATTGCTAAAGAGGACTTTTCTTGAAGCAGAAAATCCTAAAAGTTGAGATGATTGGGCTGATGGATTCAACCTAAAATCAACTTTTGTTCAGCTTAATATGTTGAATCAGAGAAGCAGTAGTTCTGATTAAAAGTGAACTCATACACAGAAAAATTATAAATCAAATTCTTTATTTGGGTGGTTCCCTGTTCTGAAGTTTATTGTACCATGAAATAAGATTGTACTTTCTTTTAAACATTTCTGGCAACTGTTTTTATGAAGTAGAAGTTTATACATGAAACTTTTTACTCTAGGAAGAGAGTTCAGGAAAACTGTCGCATTCTGTCACTAAAAAAAAATAGAGTGAATAATTGCAACAGCAGATGGGAAATATTTAGGGAATCACCCAGTCCTTCACACTGTTACAGCACAATCACCCTTAACATAGAATTTGTAGAGAATATTTCTTTGCTTTAAAGTTGCCTGATAAGGGGATCAAATATTTTTAATGTGAAACTGTTCCTCAGCTTTACAAAAATGTTTTTCTTGAAAT
The DNA here is from genome assembly GCA_011075105.1 of Heteronetta atricapilla. Lineage (NCBI taxonomy): Eukaryota > Metazoa > Chordata > Aves > Anseriformes > Anatidae > Heteronetta > Heteronetta atricapilla. The sequence goes on from CM021733.1 coordinate 90,661,592, forward strand.
GTAGTTTAAAAATTCTATTATTAATTTCTTGCTCCAAGTTACAATTTATTTATACAATTTGGGAGTCTTTTTTTATTATTATTTATTCCCTACCTCATCATTCCCTTTCTACATCATCGTTTCCTTTCTACATCATCATTTTTTATACCAGCATAGCATTCTTTCTAAGCATGTTCATCCTTTCAACTGTAGAAATGCAGTCTACCACTTAGAGGAGATGATATGCAAAAGAGTACAGGACCATCCAAAGGAAATTGGTAGCTGGACTCAGAGTTTTAGGAGGTTAGTACGTTATCTCTTTTGCAAAGTCTTTATACTGAAACTTCTATGGGTGGCCACGTCCCCGAGATAACAGCATTTGACTCACAGTCCAGGAAGAGGGTCAAGATGATCAGAGCTGTTAGAGGTTGAAGGTTATGCAGACAGCTCACCAGGCAGGGAAGCCATCTTCCCTCTTTTGCAAAAGCCATACCTTTTCTGGAAGCAATGACTAAGAGGGAGCTTCAGTAGGACCCCTTCCCAGGAGTTCCTTTTTGCATTTGTACCTGATCCACACACAAGCCTTATTTTTTCTCAGATATTTGTTAAATATATTTTTATTAACTATACTAACCATCCCTCGCCCTCCTCTATCCACCTTCTTCTACCTCTTCCCCCTGAGCAGAGCAGGAGAACAGGGAATGGGGGCTGTGGTCAGTACCTAACACTTAATCCCTCCCACAGGATGCTGTCTTTTCCAAACTGAGCCTGTGGGGGCTGCCCACAGGCAGCAGCTGTTCAAGAACTGCTCCCACATGGCTCTGTACCACGGGGTCCACCCCCCAGGAGCAAACTGATCCAGCACAGGTCCCCCAGGGGCGGCAGCTGCCCCCAGACCCCCTGCTCCTGCATGGGCTCCTCTCCACAGGCTGCAGCTCTGGCCCGGGGCCTGCTCCTGCGGGGGCTCTCCATGGGCCACAGCCTCCTCCAGGCCACATCCACCTGCTCCACCGGGGGTTCCTCCACGGGCTGCAGCGTGGAGATCTGCTCCATGTGGGACCCATGGGCTGCAGGGGGACAGCCTGCTCCACCAGGGGCCTCTCTACAGGCTGCTCTGTGCCTGGAGCATGTCCTGCATTCCTGCTGCACTGACCTTGGGGGCCTGCAGTGCTGGTTCACACCCCTCTCTTCCAGCTGCAGTTGTACAGCAGCTTTTCCCCCCTTTTTTTCCCCACTATCAAAACCTTGCCAGGTACACTCAATACAAGAATAAAATTTGGAAATATTCTGAAGTATTTGCAAAGGAGGGAAGTAGGAAAAATAGTCTTGCTGGTCTATTCTTTCCTCTTCAATTCTGCAATGTAATGGTTAACCTGTCCTTCATCTCTTCCTTTTTCCCCTGTAATACTTGCGTTACCCACCACATTGTTTAAGCATGCCACAGGAAAGAGTGCCATTTATTTTAGCTTTCTAAGATGTATTAAATAATATGTTGAATAAATCACGGCCTCGTGAAATTCAGACATTACTATATTAGAGTGGTTGCTAGAATTTTCTGCATGCCTCAGCAAAAATGTCAGATGATTAATTATGGTAATAAAACAGAAGCATGCTGATCAATCCTAGCCTCAGCCTGAGACTGATGGAGCAAAGATGATAATCAGGCTAAGCAAAATTGTCCTATATGGAGACCTAGGACAGAACCTAGAACAGCAAATGTGCAACCCATCCTTCCTGCACAGAGCAACCATACATGCTGTACAACAGGCTTGGATCCTGAAAATGTGAAAAAATTACCTATTTTTACCTTCAATATTATCATTTATTTCTACCTCTAAAAAATTACCTATTTTTAACCTCTATAAAATTACATATTTTTCCTCTGTTATTTCTTAAAATAAATAAATAAATAAGAACATTATTCAGAATTAAGCAAAAATAATTTAAAAATAGTCTGTAACCTGTTCCTCCTCAGAAAAGAAGCACTCAAAAATAGAGATTAAAAAAGTATGGGTCATTAATGGGCATTCCTCCCATTGATTGACTCAATATACTTGGTCTGGTTGATATACATATAAAAACACTTCATCTGCATTCTATGTGTGACCAAAAGTGTTTATACCATGTCCATGCTTTTGCTATTGCTGAGCACTGCTTGCCTTTATTTTCATCCATCAGTTTTAACTACTTCAGTACTTCCAGTCCTCTCCCCGACCCTGCTGAGGAAAAGAAAGAGAGCAACCAAGTGTGGGAGTTAGCTGCCAGCTTTGGTCAACCCACCACGCTCAGTTTGCTTTTATACTTTTAAACTTCCTTTACATCTCTTTCTATTTGTTTTTGTCCCATATTTCTGATTTTTTTTTTTTCTGATAGTTAGGCTCCTTTATAATTGTTCTGAAACTTCCTATTGATAAAAAATATGAACTTACCAGTGTTATACTTGTTTGCTATTTTTAAAGACTATTTTATCTACACATATGGTTTATTGTATGTGTTCTATTTTTTAAGCATCTACTGACATTTCTCAAAAGATTCATTGTTGCCATTTATATTTCTCAGTTTATATTTTCTCTCTTGGCTGTTTGTCTTCTGATTACATTTAACTTTGTACAATCTGTAATTTGAAATAGTTACATTATACCAGAATGGTTCATAAAAAGCTAGATATTTGGAATTGATGTATTTAATACAGTTAGATTTCTGACACATAATAAAAGCTGGTAACCCACAATACATTTAAAATAAACCTGAAGAAGAATATGAGTTTGTTGGCTTTGTTTAATTTAAATGCTACTTTTACATAGTAAGAATAAATAAATGTGCCCTTCTAGATAGAGTCATCAGTGCTATTTATAAGCAATCCATAAACTTTAGAATAGAATAGAATAGAATAGAATAGAATAGAATAGAATATCTATTATACATATGATCATCTTTGAAATATAATTTTCTTAAACCTACAACCTTTAACTAGGTATTTGATTTTAGAGTTTCATTACGATAAACTAATCAGAGCTATACAGAACGGGCAATTAAAATGCCTGTATGATATATGTACTACCTGTAAATCATATTTCAAAATGTACACATCTCTTGTTATTTCCATTATTTTCACTAGAAGAGCAAGCTGACAATACAGTAAGGTTTAAGTTTTCACTCTTGAATTATCATACTTTTAAGTTTCCATAAATGTTTTAAGTTGTTTAAAGTTGTTATACAAAAACCTTAATATGTAAGTTTCATTTAAATAAAAATATGCTCTCAAGATTTAGTGATCCAAAATGTTGTTAAAAACACAGCAGATCATTTCTGAAGTGATCATGTAATCCATGAATTCATAGTGGTAACTATGTATTCAAAGTGTTTGTCATGTTCCATGATACCTGTACCTTCTGTTACATATTGATCCCAAAAGCATAGTAGGATTTTACTTTTTAAACCTAACCTTTATTCATTTTTAAAAAGTGGACATATATGTATGGCAGGAAACAAAACTGCAGTTTCTACTTAGGTGAGATTTCATTGTGTTATTTTTACACAGATAATAATCTGGTGACCTTTTGTGCTTGGATACTGAAATATGCTTAATTTTGTAAGTTAAAAAGATAAAAGAAGACATAGTTATTACATTTCTTGCAATAGATATACGTTTTAATTACAGACAGTTTCTACAAAAGATAAGAAGAAGTAAAAGGATAAGGAAACCAAGGAATGCAAAACATTCATTAAATACTAGCATAAAAAAGGCAGCATAAAGAAGCATGAAGTATAGGGGAAGGCAAAAAGTGGAAGCTCAAAGCACTGTGGTGAAAATAGGAAGTGAAAAGCTAAGAAAGGTCAAATGAGATGAGCAACATCTAATTTAACAAACTTTGTTAAAAAAAGTCTCTTTTAGGATTTGGTGTTAAGGGAGGCTGTGATAAAGGAAGGGAAAATAAACTTAGCAATAGGTGATAAGATGGCAAATTTCTTACTGTTATGAAAGGAACCAAACTTAATAGGTCTAATAGGCCTTACTAAGTTACTTTCTTTTTTATATTTCCAATTTTCTTCTGTGTTTCTATCCTTATCAGTATAAGTGCTTCATGGTAGTGGTAAGTGAAAACTTCTTGCAACACAACAAGGCTTTCTCCCTTTTTTCCAAATACGTGCTATCAGTTATGAAGCTAAAAATAAAGATGTTTTCCTGTTGATTAGCAGCTCATTTGTAATGTCAATTCTAGCCTACAATCCTAACAGAGATTACTTAAAATTTCGACATTTTTGTAGTAGAAATAAATTATTTATTTCAAAGTAGATAATAAGACATTGAGTTACTGTTAACAAAAGCAGAAAAGAAACAGTGGTCTCTTGAGAAATATTTTAATAACTTACTACAAATCCCCCGGGTGAAGAAATATCTCTATGATAGCTTGAGTCTATTCATTTCTAAAACTAGTATAGGGGCAGTAATATAATATAAGGAAATGTCTGTTCTCTAAATATTAAGCAGTTACTTTAAAGTCTTGTTCAAACATTCACAGCCATATTTCACAATTCACCAAGTTTACACTCTTCTGCAGGGGATTTGCTCCTCAACTGATAGTTAATTTTTCATTTGCTGCTTCTTATTTTTGTCATCGTTGCATTTTTCTTTTTGTCTGATTTATTGATTGCATATGTTACCATTTTTACATGTTTCTTGCTAATAGAAGCCATTTACACATAACAGGAAATACATATATCACCCCTGAAAACAAAAAGAAAGGAAAAAAAGGAAGCAAACAAACAGAAAGGTAAGGTTTATTAGGTAAACCAATGAATCAGTTCTAGAAAGTCACTTAATTCCCTTTCAAATGTGAGAACCTCACATTTCTGAGAACCTCACATTTCTGAGAACCTCACATTTCTGAGAACCTCACATTTCTGTTCACATCTCTGAGAACCTCAGGTTTTAGATGCATGCCTATAATCTCTGTGGGCAAGAAGAATCTGAGCTGTAGCAGATCCAGATTTCTAAGCCCAAGCATTTAGCAGAGGAATTAGAAGATTCATGCATTGCTTGTGTTGGATAGTAGATAACCCAATAGTAAACAAGCTCCATTGTTTACTCCATTGAAGCTTTGAGTTTTCTACTGAAAAAAAAAAAAAAAAAAAAAAAAAAAAAAATTGTGACACTGAGCTTCTGACTAATGTACCCTATAAATGGGATCTGTCACACCCTCACTGTTCACTGTGTGATCCTTTTGTCAATGGTATGCATAGATGTCATTAAAAACAGACCTTTTTATAGAAAATTTAATTGCCATATGCTTGTTTAGAACAAGGTCAGCACAGGACAAACCCTCCATAAATGGAAGGGTAATCATAGAAAAATAGCTGCATTGGCAACTGACTACATGTATAAGGGTATCTAGGATTATTTAGACTACTGTCATTGGTGAGAAGGAAAAAAGAAAAAAAGAAGTAAGGTAAAACACTAATTAATTTCTCGGAAAATTGGAAAATAAGGAAGAGTATTCTGGCTGTTTATGAGAAGCTTCACTATGAAAAACTATCTGGGAAGTATTGTGCATGCTATAGAAAATGTGTAGCAGTACAGACAATTATAATTTTCTATTAAAAAAAACAACAACAACATATTTTACTACCCTCATGTTGATATCTATACTGTTCTAAAACTGCAGAGAGTAACTACTCGTGCACATTGATTGTTTGGCCACATATATTTTAAAATTAATTTTAAAGATGGCATTTACATTACACCAAGATTTGTATCTTCAAAAGTTTTTAGCTCATCATCAAGGCATACCTTGGAGATAATAAACTTTGTTCTCTATTTCAGAGGAAGAAAGGAAAAAAAAAAAAAGCAACTGATTTCTGAAAAAAAAAAAAAAAAGCCCAAATTAAATTGGATGCATTATTTAGTGTAAGTCTGCATATTTTAGTTGCCATATAGAGGCAAGTACATGAAAGTTTTTATTTCTGACAGTACCACTGCCCACTGCTTGTGCTGATTTTATAGGAAGAATTTGCTGATCTTCTTCTTCTTCTTTTTTTTTTTTTTTTTCCCCAAAGATATTAAGATAAGTTACATTTTGTGTAATTATCAGAAGTTAGAAAATACACATTAATTATTACTATTATAATTACTATATTCGCTTTTCTATAGAAAACATAGTTCAGCACATATACTGGATTTCTATTGAAATTTACAGATGTTTATTTCTAAGAAATATTAAGTGTTTGGAAATTATTTACATCTATCAAATAAATATAAACTTTGAGGGTAAACACACACAAAAATTAAAATTTCTCTATCAGTCTCCTTTACTGGTTTTAAGGAAGAGCTGGTTTGTGTGGAGCTATGTTTAAATGAGAAGGGGCATGATTTAATTAAAGTGCGTAACTCAGGCCTTGAAGTACTGTGATGATAGTGTAGGCTCAGGGCTGATAACCTTGAGTGATGTTATAGCTAAAATATGCGGAACTATGTTCGGGAGGAGCGACAGCACCGTTGTACCAATTATATTAGTGCTAGAGATGTGTGAATAGAAGTTAGACCATTTATAAGTTATTGTCTGCGCATGCTGTAATGGTAGCATATATATACCTTGCTAGAACACTCATTAAACGGAGAACGATTATACTCGCATCGAGGTTGCATCGTTACTCTGGGTCACTCCCATTCCGACAGGTTTGAATTAATTGAGTACTTTATTTCCATTCATTAGATTTTAATTCTTTTCACTTGAAACACTATTCCTATTCTTTTCAGAAATAAATAGTTTAGCACAATAGACACAAGTTTTCGATGATGATAAACATTAAGGTAGCAGACTACCAATAGGGAACAGGTGTTGGATACATATGATTTATCACTAAAATTAAGTAATAGCAGCAAACAATTATAAGTAAGTTCTGTCAAAAGGAAGCACCAAAGAACACTGTTAAAACAGAAAAAAAATTAAAAAAAATTAAGCCTCCCCCTTTATAGTCTACTGAAACATGATTATTGCATATATCAGCATTGAAGCAAGATGAAAGAGATGATTGACTTTTGTTTTAATTCTAGACAGGCAGAAATCTTCCTGTAAGCTACCTGTAAGCTATCAGTGAGAGAAAAAAAAATCCCTAACAAATATGCTTTTGCAAAACAGGCATTATGAAAATAAATAAACAAATATTTTTTTTTTTATTCCCTCATTTTCATCTTCTTTTTTTTTTTTTTTTTTTTTTAAGAAAAGATATAGCTCTGCTTTCTGGAACACCATCATTTTAATTTGAGTTAATTTCACTATAGGTGCTTAAAATCACATGAGAATCAAGATTTTTAGTTTCTTTATTTTCTGATACATCTATCAACATTTGAGCTGTAAGAATTTATGCTTTTTAGTTCTAGATTATCAATCTGTGAACTATTTTTTTTGTTTAAAATATGTAATTGTTTTAGAAGCTGAAATCAACTGTTATATACTGACCTACTAGCAGCATTGTGTATTCCCTGATTCTAATTGATTTTTGATTCCAGACAAAGTACCTGGTGTATTTGTTTAGATAATATTCACAGGGGGAGAAAATTACTAAAGATCAGTCAGTATTCTTAAAGCCCTTTAAAAATTTTTCTGGATATGCAAATTTATATTTAAGGTTTCCAGTGTACATTTTGCCGTATATGAAAAAAAAAAAAAATGCCTGTAATATTTATTTTGGACTTGTTACACAGAATTTGTTTTAAAAAATACCAAAGTAGCATGTACAGTCACAACTTTATGGGCAGAAGAGATGAGTATGTCTCAAGAATTCATCTTTACTTATCTACTGAATTTTTGTGAAGTGATATCTATGTATATCTATATATATATATGTATATCTATATATACATATACATGTATATCTATATATATCTATATCTATCTATATATATATACAGATATGTATATATACATATATACATATCTGTATATATATGTATATCTGTATATATCTATGACAATGCAATATAAAATTATATGGAAAGATCAAAGCTATTACTGTTAGACAACTGGGAGTTTGGGAGTTTGGGTTGATAGACGGCTGAATATGAGCCAGCAGTGTGCTAAGGTGGCCAAGCAGTGTGCTAAGGTGGATGCTGAGTGGCCAAGAAGGCCAACAGCATCCTGGCTTGTATAAGAAGCAGTGTGGCCAGCAGGGCTAGTGAAGTGATTGTCCTCCTGTACTCAGCTTTGGTGAGGCCACACCTCGAATACTGTGTTCAGTTTTGGGCCCCTCGCTACAAGAAGGACATTGAGGTACTCGAGCGAGTCCAGAGAAGGGCAACGAGGCCGGTGAGGGGTCTGGAGAACAAGTCGTATCCTCAGCGGCTGAGGGAGCTGGGATTGTTCAGCCTGGAGAAAAGGAGGCTCAGGGGTGACCTTATCCCAATCTACAGGTACCTTAAAGGAGGCTGTAGCGAGGTGGGGGTTGGTCTATTCTCCCACGTGCCTGGTGACAGGACGAGGGGGAATGGGCTAAAGTTACACCAATGGAGGTTTAGGTTGGATGTTAGGAAGAACTTCTTTACTGAAAGGGTTGTTAAGCACTGGAATAGGCTGCCCAGAAAAGTAGTTCAGTCACCATCCCTGGAGGTCTTTAAAAGACGTTTAGATGTAGAGCTTAGTGATATGGTTTAGTGGAAGACTTGTTAGTGGTAGGTCAGAAGTTGGACTCGATGATCTTGGAGGTCTCTTCCAATCTAGACAATTCTGTGATTCTATGATTATGTAACTTCTTAGTCTCATTTTTTTCTTATGCATAAAGGAATGCATAAATATCTGAGGTTATTATATAAATTATTAGAACAGATAAGCTAAGAATGGTAATAAATTACCTATTGCTAATAAGAAACAAGATATGTACAGTGATATACATTGCCTTCTAAGTATGTCTTCCAAAGCCACAAACACTGACCTCTTTGAAGTCCATCTTGTAAAATGAAAATGGATAACTGTTATTATTTCATAAGGTTTTTATTTTCCTTTTGTTCTTCGTCTATGTCATTCTGCAGCTGTAAACTAGCATTAGGTCCTGTTCTAATACATCATACCACAAAATGATAAGATATAGTCTGACACATTCCAAGGCAGCAAGCACAGTCAGAATAAAATCTTATTCTGTGACTTCTTAGTGTCAGTAAAAGAGAAACTGGAGTTGCCTGCTGTGCTACAGTAATCAAACTTCTGCTGTAATAACTGTAAGTCTTCTGGTGTACTTCTGTAAGATCTATAGAGTACACCTCTGTTCTTACTTAATCCTTTTTTCTCTAGATCTAATCCATCTTTTACTGGAACTGACAAAAATGTTCCTGTTTCTAGAGTACTGGAAGCTGTATTTGGCCTTTGTGTCCCTCTACCTTGGTTGGGGGGGGGGGGGGGGGGGGGGGTTGAAAGAAAAGTATTGTAGAACAATGGTTCTCTTACATCTTACTAAATTTTATGGCTTAAGGTCTAGTTTGTCCAGAGCAGTAGAAACGGTCATTCAAGTCAGGCTGCTAAGAGAGAGGTAAGGGAGGCACTCATTAGTCCTGACTAGCAGAAAGAAATTTGAGATGGGGGAGAAAAAAGAGAAAGAGTAACAGAAAGGTCAGAGATCTACAGAGAAATCTGAAGACCACTAACAGCGGAGTTTATGGAGTCACATCTCTTGTAAGAAATTTCCAGATAATTAACTCTTGTTCTTCTGTTTTTCTCTATATCCAAGAAGAGATGAAGTAACCTGAAAATAAAAAATGATGGGAGGAAATCTGTATCTGATACTTGGGCAATTATTTACAAGAGATCAAGAAAGATTTTTGTTTCCTAGAAAAAGAGACAAAATTATTGACATATTGTGCCAACAAGTTTTCAACATCCCTTCTGTATAAAGTAAAAAAAAAAAGTAAAAAAAAAAAAGAAAAAAGAAAAAAAGAAAAAAAAAATGAAAAAAGAAAAAAGAAAAAAGAAAAAGTCAATCACAGTGAACAGTCCACAAGAAAGATCTTTAAACATAAGAAAGAAAAAAGAATAACCTAGAAAACACTTAGATAAAAATATATACTTTAAAGTTTGTTTGGCCACAACTCCAGCATGGTAATTAGAAAAGATTCGGAGCAATTTCAGTGTTTTGTTCTTGTGGATAGGTCAAATAACAGAAGAGTAGAAACTAGCAGAGGTGAATTACAGAACTGTCAGGTTTAACTTGAATTCTTATCAAAAAAATAAATATAAAAAAAGACAAGATGTAAAGGTGAACTGCATTTTTAGCACTTGAAAATAACAAAAGGATAACAATCAGTCATTAGGTAACATGGATTTCTCAGGAGCAAAATGAACCAACATCACCAGGTCCTTCTCATTAGGGCTGATTTCAATCCATTCTCCACCCAGACTGTATTTGTGCTTGGGATTTCTCCAGCCCATGTACAGGACCTTGCACTCAGCCTCATTGAACTTTGTGAGGTTCCCACAGGCCCATCTCTCAAGCCTGTCAAAGTCCCTTGGATTGGCATCCCTTCCCTCCAGCATATCACAGCTGCTGCCATCAGCAAACTTACTGAGGGTGTACCACTCAGTTTCACTGTCCATGTCACCAACAAAGGTGTTAAACAGTGCTGGTCTCAATACTGAACCCCAAGGAACACCAGTCATTACTGATCTCTACTTGAACATTGAGCCATTGACCACATCTCTTTGAGTGCAACCATCCAGCCAATTCCTTACCACTGAGTGGTCCATCCATTAAATCCACGTCACTCCAATTTACAGATAAGGATATCATATCATGAGGGATAGTGTCAAATGCTTTGCACAAATCCACATAAATGATGCTCTTCCCCTATCCAGCAATGTTATAACCCCATCATAGAAGGCCACTAGATTTGTCAGGCACAATCTGCCCTTAGTGAAGCCTTGTTGGCTGTCACCAATCACCTCCTTATTTTCCATGTGCCTTAGCAGGGTTTCCTGGAGGATCTGCTCCATGATCTTGGCAGGCACAGAGGTGAGACTGACTGGCCTCTAGTTCCCTGGTTCTACAATTTTTTTTTCCTTTATAAAAATGAGTGTTATGTTTCCCCTCTTCAAGACAGCAGGAACTTCACTGGACTGCCACAACTTCTCAAATATGATGGATAGTGGCTTAGCAACTATATCCAACAGTTTCTTAAGGACCCATGGATGTATCTCATCAGGTCCCATGGACCTGTGCACCTTGAGTTCCTTAGCTAGTCTCAAACCTGGTTTTCTCCTATGTCCACCCATGTCCTACAGTGGGTGGTTTATCATTCTTCCAGTCCCTGCCTCCTCCTTCTAAGGCCCCGGCTATGTGACTAACCTCTTGCTAGTGAAGACTGAGGCAAAAAAAAAAAAAAAAAAATCAGTTTCTGTATCTGATGCTTAGAATCTCTGGTTGTTGTCTGTGAGAGATATGCCATCTTGACATCATTGTCACATTAGTGTTTATGGTATGTGTACATGTATTTTTTGATACCAAAGGGAGTGAATGGTCAGCAGAAGGTGGACTTCTATCTATGATTCCTCTCCAGATTAAATTAATCTTAAATGATGTATATTAGTTTGTGCTTTAAAAATATTTTTTCAGTCTTCCAGTCAGAAAATTGTGATATTCAATTTAAAGCAAGCTGTAGTGATGACTTTTCAGCTGCCAGTAAAGCTTTTTGAGGAATATCTGATAAAATGTTATTTCGTCAGAAAAGATGGGATAAAAATGACTATTGGTCTATGACATTTATTTTTTAACTTACTACTTAGTCAAGAAATCTTTGCAAAAGATTTAAAACTGTTGAAACACTTCACTTCAAACCTTTTGCTATTCCCAGCAGAAAAGAACCTGGGGGTATTGGTCAATATATGACTCATATTCAATATATCAATATATGACTCATATTCAGGTGAATATGAGCCAGCAGCATGCTCAGGTGGCCAAGAAGGCCAACAGCATCCTGGCTTGCATCAGAAACTGTGACCAGCAAGACTAGGGCAGTGATTGTCCCCCTGTACTCAGCTCTGGTGAGGCCGCACCTCAAATAATGAGTTCAGTTTTGGGCCCCTCATTACAAGAAGGACAGTGAAATGCTAGAACATGTCCAGAGAAGCACAACAAAGCCAGTGAAGGGTCTATAGAACAAGTCTTGCAAGGAGCGGCTGAGGGAACTGGGGTTGTTTAGCCTAGAGAAAATGAGGCTCAGGGGAGACTCATTGGTGGTTTACTGGTTTAATGGTAAACTTGGCAGTGCTATATTAACAGTTGAATTTGATTATCTTGGAGGTTTTTTCCAACATAAACAATTCTATGACTCTATGATTCTAATGATATAGAATTGTAAATCTGTTGAAGTTATTTTTCATTAGAATATTTATATATTTATGAAGGGATGGAATACTTAGGTAACAAATTGATTTACAAACACCCCAAATACTCATAAAAATGTATTCTTACAAGGTGTTTTTACTTTCTTTTAGATTATGTGTCCATAAACACAAGTTTTGGCTTGTCCCTGAGCCACACTGGGAAATTAAATGACACCTGAACTTCTCACAGGAACAGAGTATCATTTCCACAATTGCAGCCGTTGAAAGCCGTTGTAGCCGTTGATTATCACAAGTCTGCTTGTGATAATGAGCAGTCTTTAAAGAATGCAGAAGCCTTCTCAAAGTCATATATGCATCTTTTCTCAATCTCTTTAATTTTGGAATGTGAAGTTTCTAAAATTTTTAGAGAGGAATTCTGTTATGTTACAGAAACCTAACTGAGGTTCTCATTGTCTTTACTGAGAATTACTTGGTGGTTCTGAGTTCCAGAAACCATATATGCAAGAGGGATAAAGCAGGGGAAATTACATCTTACACTGTCTTTTATAGCTGCGACTGGTTACTCCAACACAACAATAACATGTATTTATTAGTGCAGATGATCATAGTACAGTACGGTTGTATTTTCTGAGGTAATGGCAGCATTTTTTTCTGTTTTCCATGCAGAGGTGATTTTTCCTTTTTATTACTTCTTCTCTATTTTGTTCACCTATGCTAATATTACCTATGAACTTTTTACATTTTGTATAATTTTTGCAACACATACTATTTTTATATTTGAAATTCTAGAGGACCCCAGCAAAATTATAATAGGTATTGCGTGACAAAAACAGTATTAATCACTTCTATCTCAATAAATAAATAAATAAATACATACATAAATAAAATTGCTTGTATGTTATTAATATTCAGTGTAAGACTGTAAGTAAAGTGAAATTAGCAACCCATTAGTGTATAAGGAGCTTAATAACAGTGAAAATATTGATTGGGTTATAAATAATTAAATTCTGACATTTGTCCCTGCCAGTCTGTTTAATTTTTTTCCCCAGTATAATTTTAACTGTAACCATAAAACTTTTTCACCATAAGTAATACTTGTTCAATAAAAGTGAATGAATGCACATAAAACTCTGCTGACCCTGGCAACAACCCTTAATGTGAGGTTCCAGCTAACAGCTTCAGATGTACCTGCCACCCAGAATATAAGGAACCATGTAGTGAAATTCTTGTAAATGTGGCTGGACTGTGTCAGAATGGATCACAATGCAGTGATCTCCCCAGAGAGTTTACATGTCAGTCTGACTTCTAAAAATCGGTTTTGTCATAAGACATTTGAGTTTATCAGAAAGAAAGGTCTGAAGAATGTAAAAGCAGCATATCTGATATATATATATATATATATATATAAAATAGTTTGCTGCTAAATTTCCATTGTCTAAATTAATGAAATATCTTTTGAGAATCTGTATTAGAAAAAGACACTCATTTCTTTTGATAGGAAATAGTATATTCTTAAGTAATACTACTGAATCTGTTTTGCTGAGAAACTTTATACAAAATCATTTTTATACAAAACCATTTTTAATATTAAAATTTGGCCCTGAAACCACTACCCCTTGTTTTTCGACTTGGTATGTTAACTTTAGATATATTTGTCAACGCAGCAACACTGCTAATGGATTCAAAATGGATTTCAGCTTCATGAAGACATTGCACAGCTGGTGTTTTGGATGGAGCAGAAACATAGCTTGAAGACACCTTTCTGCATCTAATGATTTAAAAATCAAAATGACTGAATGTGTAGGGCAGTCATAATATGCATTGTCTTGCATTTATGCCTCAAAGGCTTGTTATACAAGCCAGGATTTCTAAAGTGCAGTATGTTTCAGCAATTTACCCTGATGGTCAGAAGTTGCTGTCTTACCTCACCTAACCAGCTGCTCAACCACTAAAAATTCTTCTAGCTCTTCAGTAGTGCCCTAAGGACATGGTTTACATACGTTTTAATTTGAAGACTAAACTAAACTAGGCCCAAGCAAGAATGAACTTCTAAATTTTTGTAATAATTTATTACAAAGTATAGGCTGGTAGAGAACAGATTGAAATCAGTCCTGATGAGAATGACCTTGAGGTGCTTGTTGATGAGAAACTTGATATGAGCTGGAAATGTGTACTTGCAGCCCAGAAAGCCAACTTTCCAGAGCCAAACTGGGTGGCAGGTCCATCTGAAGCTCTTAGCTTCATCAAAAGAAGCGTGGCCAGCAGGTCAAGGGAGGTGATTCTCACCCTCTGTTTTGCTCTTGTGAGACCCCACCCAGAGGGCTGTGTTCAGTTCCGAGACATGTCCAGCACAAGAAGGAAATGGACCTATTAGAGCAAGTCCAGAGGAGGGCTACAGAGATGATCAAGGGGCTGGAGCACCCTATGAAGACAGGCTGAGAGCTGGGGCTGTTTAGCCTGGAGAAGAGAAGGTTCCAGGGAGACCTTCTTGTGGCCCTCCATGTACCTTAAGGGGGCCTACAGGAAAGCTGGGGAGGGACTCTTCATCCAGGGGTGTTTATTTACAGGACGATGAGTAATGGCTTAAAATTAAAAAGGATAGATTTAGATTAGATATTAAGGAGAAGCTCTTTAGGCTGAAGGTGGTGGGACACTGAGTTGTGGTTTAACCCGGCTGGCAGCTAAACACCACACAGCCGTTCGGTCACCCTCCCCCCTCCCTCACTGGGATGGGGGGAAAGAAAAGGGAAAGTGAAGCCTGTGGGTTGAGATAAAGACAGTTTATTAAGATAGAAAATAATAATAATAATAATAATAATAATAATAATAATATGTACAAACAAGTGATGCACAATGCAATTGCTCACCACCCACTGACCAGCCCAGCCCAACCCCAAGCAGCCGGCCCCCCACCCCGGCTAGCCAGCCCTAGATATTGTTCAGCATGACGTCAGATGGTACGGAATACCCCTTTGGCCAGTTTGGGTCAGCTGTCCTGGGTCTGTCCCCTCCCAGCTCTTGCTGCACCCCCAGGCTGACCGCTGGCAGGACAGAGCGAGAAGCTGAGAAGTCCTTGGCTTAGTGTAAGCATTGCTCTGCAGCAATTAAAACATCAGCATGTTATCAGCACTCTTCTCATCCTAATCCAAAACATAGCACCCTACCAGCTACTAGGAGGAAAATTAACTCTGTCCTAACTGAAACCAGGACATACTGGAACAGGTTGCCCAGAGAAGCTGTGGATGCCCCATCCCTGGCAGGGCTCAAGGCCAGGTTGGATGGGGCTTTGAGCAACCTGGGCTGATGGGAGGTGTCTCTGCCCATGGCAGGGGGGGTGGAACTAGGTGATTTTTAATGTCCCTTCCAAATAACATTCTGTGGTTATATTATTCCTCTGCATCTGCACTTATTAAATTAAAATAAATAAATAAATAAATAAATAAATAAATAAGGTTGGGGGTATTTTGAGATTTTAAGCTAACACAACATACTGTAGGAATACAGATTTGTTTGAATGCCCTTTTCTCATTGTTGTGTAAAATGTTGATGAATTCAAGGTTAGATACAGGGCAACTCACTGATACACTAGAATCTTTTCTTGCAAAATCTTGCTACTGAAGCAGGACATTCAATCATAAATCTATTTTAAAATGAAATGTGAAGTTTAGGTTTTCAACCAGACTTGGTATCCAAGTTTGCAAGACATTTTAATTAATTATATTTAGATCACTGAACCAAGTCCCTGGTTTAAGTCTTTAGTGGCTTTTAATGCTATAATTGTTCAATTATAAGAAGAAGATCCAGGCTCTTTTGATCTTTGCTGAAACATTATTTTTTCAAGAATCTAAAAATCTTTAGAAACTTTTTCAGTGTTCTGTTAATCAGAAAACAGAAAACTTACACTTATTTACAGATATATTTTTTAATGACATGTTACAAAAAATGTCTGAAGTTTGAAATTTGGCATTTATACTGAGCACTTGGATCCTAGCTCCACACATAATGCTTGATATTTTAATTGATTTATATCAACTTCTTCAAAATTATCTATATTTGAAAACATTTTTCAGTGGAAGAGTATATTAACTTTCAAGTATTTATTGAGTACACTCTAAAATAAAAATGCTGTCATCTCTCAGCATCTCTGATTTTCTTCCTGGATGATGGCTTCAGAAACCCTAATGCTATTGCCAATGTGCCAATACCCTAAGTGTAAAATTTTGATTCAGATTTTATCTTTGGTTTTCTTTTTTAAATGTTGTGCCTATGTAGCCCTCAACAAGAAACTAGGATATTCAGTGTTTCACAGAATTAGGTTTCTTACTAGGACAATTTTCTTTTTTCACTTTTTATTAAAGACAGCATAGAGTGCTACATTACAAATGAGAAAGCATTCATCAACAGTACGTTTACCGCTATTTCAATAAAACTAGAAATATGTGTATAAAAATACTTTAAAAAATTGTCATTCTGTCAAATTCTCTTCAAGGCCTGTTGTATAATAAGTGGTTTTGATCATTTCTAGTATGGCTTTATTGTACAGTTCTTTTGTTTAATTTAGAATTGGATTATATATGAAACAAGCTTTCAAAGAAACTGGGATATTTTTCTCTATTCTAAACAAAATTTTGAAATAAAAGAACACAAAAGTACTTGGCAAAATTTATCTCTCACTTGCCTGTTATCTTGTATTCCTAATAAAGTCTTTATGCCTTCTGCTTTATTTTTCATCAGGTTTTACTGGTCAGTTTTGTGAAGCAAATATTACTGCCTGCCTGTCACAACCATGTGGAGCCTCCAGCATCTGTAAAGACATATTTGATGGTTATCTTTGTTTCTGTGCACCTGGTTTTATAGGTGGGTTCAACAGAAAGTATTGTTTAACATCTGTTTAAGTCAGTCCTAAACCACAGAAAGCAACATTATTCAAAAGTAGTGATTGATATAATTTAGCAGTGTTTCTGAGTCAGGCAGAAGCAATTTTTGTTTTCCAGCACATGAGTATTCCACTGTAAAAATTACTAACTATGAGGGACTCTTTCAGCCACTCTTACTTTATGCTACTTTAGACAGGGTGTCTGACTTATGCTGATATGATTGCAGCTCCTGTAGCCATATGCAGGCTGGCCTTAATTTATCTGTTATCTTAATTTATCTGTTTGTGCTTCCTGTAACAATAAAGCTGCAGTAACAAGGACCTCAACTGTCAAATATACATGCAGGCTTAACTACTCATGCTTCAATCTATCCTGCTCTTCATTGTCATCAGTACTGGGTGTGACTAGATCAAAAGGAGTTTGGATATGTCAACATATTGTCTTTATAATTCCAGATTGCATTGTAAAACAAACAAACAAAAAAGAACATTTCTAGACAGAGGCTCAGATCAAACACAGCAGGATTAGGCCAGTTTAGATTAGATCCATCTGGACTGCAGGGACTTTGACTTGGCTTAAAAGCCAATCAGAAACAGGCTGACTCTAGAGTCTCTGTAGTCAAGGAGAACACAGGCAAACAGAGGGATTCAGGTCTTGAATAGACTCAGTCATGTCCACCATACCTCTTAAATTGCTGCTCTGCATCATAATGTAGGCATCCACTTAGGTGAAACAACCTGTAATTTAACAACAGCAGTATTAGTGTCTGTAATATAACAAAATGCTATATCTTGCTGCCATGTATGGTTGATTCATTTTATTATTATTATCAAAATATTAAATAAAATTGTCCCGTTTTATGTATAATAAAGTTGTGATGACGTCTTATTTTATTGAAATATTATTTTGTTATTATTTTTGTTTTGTTTTGAAGTCTTATACTCACATTTACATAATATTAGATTAGTATTTTTAGTTTATACTTTTTCTGTAGGTAAATAAAACACAAAACCCCTCAGAAATAATCATGAACTTTTAGCTATTATCCTCTATTTGAATGTCATATACAATTTGCAAATAAATATTTTCTGAGCTTTTTCTACCTTGCACGCCAGAAAAATATTAGGTACATTGCTACTCAACAAGAAATCAGGATCTATAATTTCTCCCTTTCATTTGCATATTTCCCATGCAAATCATCATAAAAAATACATAACTTAATAAATAAATGAAAAATCATATTATAGGAAAAAAAAAAAAGACTGATATATGGTGTTAGAAACCAACTTACACCTCCATGATGTTTCAGAAAAACTCAAAACTTTATTGCCCTTAAAATATGACAAGATACAAATATTTGAGTAGATCTATAAATGAATCTATAAATTTCCCATCATGTCTTTGTTTAGCATTGTTGAGAAATAAATTCCCTGAGGCCAACTTTTGGATCATTGGTAAAAGTTGTATGTAACTAATCTCAGTTATTTAATTTTGTTGTTGCTTCTCACAGCTGGCAACTCACCAGTGGCATGTCCCTAATAAAGTGAATCCTTCATGTTTCCAGGTAATAACTGTGAGATCGAGGTGGACGAGTGTCTTAGTGATCCCTGTCACAGTGGAGCCACTTGTGTTGATCATCTGAATGCCTTCAGTTGTGCCTGTCAAGATGGATTTCAAGGTATTAAAAATCCACAGAACTATTATTTCACAAATGTTTGAGTTTTACACCATTTTTTTAATATATCAGATGACATATATGGAGAATTATTTTAGTGTCATCTAAAGTTCTAAACAAGTAAATTAAGTACATCACTTCCCAACAAGAAATTAATGAAAAAGAATATTATAGGAAAACAAAAGTCTACAGTCTTTAAGATGTAAGTACATCTTAACAAAAGTTGTTTGCTTTGTTTTCATGACAGCATGGAAATTGTGGTTTTCTGTTGGCTGGTTGCTTAGCTATTGAAAATAGATCAGCTGGGTTCAAATAAATTTTGCAAATGGCATATATTGTTTTCTATAAGCTCTTTAAACTGTTGGCTGATTTAATATAATAGAAACAGAGAAAAAAGCTATGTGGGAAAGGTTTTGTTCTTGGCACATTTGTACAATTCATATGACAAATGTAATCACTTTGATAACTGTCTGCAGTTACTCTTTGCTTCCAGGAATTTAAAGTGCATCCATTTTCTTTTCAGTGCTTCATCTTTTAAACAACATTGACTTGTAATCACTGAAATTCAAAGCAATGTACAATTCAAATGACACAGGGTAAACTAGTACATCTCTACTGCTAGTTATATTCATATAACTACAGCCTGGAATTTTGTTTATAAAAATTCTTTGAACTTCCCCAGTCTTGCAATTTGCTGTAATTTTTCATTTATTTTTCAAATCTTCAAATGATAAATTATTAGTGAATTCACTTATTATGTAATATATTTGTGATAGTTTTTGTGTACGGTAAGAAACTGTTGTCTATTAGCTATAGTCTAGACTAAATGGTGTTCTTTATGTCTTTTTCCATTTCCCAGAAATATATCTTCTGTACTTACACATGGAAGATTTCCTCTCATGTCATTGCAATGCTCTTTATTGTATTTAACATAATTTGTTTTCTATTCTTCTATATTGATATTAATCTGCTTTAGGCCCAAGAAATTTATATAATGTCTGCTAAGACTGTGCTTTTCATATTTTTATAAAATGAGTGAATAGCTTAAGCCTTAAAATTCTCAACATACTGTCTTAAGTGACCAAATCTGAATATGAAGGCTACAAATCTTGAAGGCTGTCAAATATATTTCTTTATGTGAGTTATATTCAATTAAAATAATTATTATATAATTATATGTTATACGATAACTTCTTCCCTATGCCTGACTGTATATTTATAGGCACAAACTGTGAAACAAATATAAATGAATGTCACTCTTCTCCATGTCTTCATAATGCAACATGTGAAGACCTTATTGGTGGCTACGAATGTATTTGTCTACCTGGCTTTACTGGTGAGTCCTGTCAGTAGTCAATCACGTTTTCTACAAAGAGGTAGACGACGAAGCATTCATTAAGATATCATTGGCTAATTTGCTTGTATTTCCTTCTCATTTCTCCTTATCTGCCCTGGTCTAATGTTTCATTTGCATCCCAACAAACTGGAACACTGACTCCATCTGTAAACTAAATAGCACAAGATAAATTAGTCTGTATATCAGGAAGATTAGTTACCATTTAGCAAATCGGAAATAAGTTGTGATATATTTGTGGTGAGAAAAATTAAATGGATGCTGACATTTGTATGTATGGATCTTTATTTAGCTGATTTATATCAGTTTCTTCTCACAAGTTACTTGAGATCCTTGTGGTGCAAATGAATTAGAAATTGGCAGCTGATTGTTTACTAAATGTTCAAATCTTTTGTCATTTCAAAGGTGCAAGATGTGAAACAGATATAGATGAGTGTGCTTCATTTCCCTGCAAGAATGGAGCCACCTGCATTGACCAACCTGGTAATTACTTTTGCCAATGTGTGGCTCCATTTAAAGGTAATGAACACCAAGGGAGAAGGGAAAGCAAACATAATTAACTTTAGAAAGCATTTCTGTCAATTGTCTGAACTCATTTCACTCTTCCTACAGCATTATTAGTCCTTCATTTTCTCAAGTGAAGCTCTTAAAGTGACCAGCCAATTATGCCCTAGGCTGCAAGTAATGTGAAGTAAACTTTGTTTATATATCTACTAGAACTGTTTAATTATTATTTGAAATGGATACTATAAAATCAGTTTGTTAATAAATAAGATTATTTAGAAAATGTGATGCATATGTTAATAAATAAGATTATTTAGAAAATGTGATGCATATGTCCTTAGAACAGCCATCACAGTTGTTCTAAACATTTTTCTCTCCAATTTGATTGGTCATGACATTCTCTAAATTATGTTTTCATTCTCAGAAAACAATTTATAGTTACCTTGGAATCCATAAATCAATCATGCATGGTTATTTCTGTTGATGCCTTAAAGAAATACTTAAAATGCAAGCTTTATTGTGACCTTTTTCATATAAATTTGGGGGGGGAGGGTAATTTTAAAAATGCACTGCTAAAATGATTTAAAATAACAAATTGTGTAGTGTTCTTGAGCAAATCTAGTTTAACTGATAATTTCCATTAAAGGCGTTTGTTGATTTATAAATTAAATATAAACACATTTTTCCTCCTGCAGTTCAATATAATGATACATACTTAGGATTCCAGAATAATCATTAAAAGACAATTTTCTTGGTATGTTGAGACAGCAGGGTTTTTCCCCTTTAGGGGAGATGGTTGCATTAAATTCATCATTCATGAGGAAGAGGGAGCTCCACTGTTTGTTCTTATTATTTTAGTTAACGGTCAAAGTCTAGTTTGTCATTTTTATTAGTTTTAATTTATGTTCTGCTGAATAAAATCTAGTAAAATAACAAGTAATTGTGTAGTGCAGTTTCAGAATTGTCTCTGCATAGAAAGATGTGGAACCATTTTCACATGGTTACAAAAGTGGTCTCTTAAGTGCTTACTTCACAAGGAGACAGATTTTCAGGAGACTTCAGTATTCATTTAGATATTTAAGTAAACTATTAAAATTTCAGAAAGTCACAATTTCTGTAGTCACCCTTCAAGAACGTTTTATAATGCTCTCACTGGTAAGGTTAAACCCCTCTGGTAAGGGGTTTACATTAATGGTAACTGAGATCCTCTGAAAACATAACACTCTTGGAAAAAGGATGCTTAGAATCTATAGGATTCTTGTTAAAATAAAGGATTTTTGGACTGATTAGTGTTTGAGACTCTTTAGGCTTACTCGTCACCATTTCAAATCAAATTCTTACACTGATATTACCTAGTTTTATGATGGTATAAATAAGATCAGCTTTAGATTCATAAAAAAACTCTACCTCATTCTCCTACCATGTTTATTTAGTAGTAAACAGCTGTAGAACTAGTCTTTAACTGACTAAGCCAACATAAATAAAGGAAAGTTGAACTGTAGTTTCTAATTGTGTGGAAATATTCAGGTTTCTGTGATGAACAGCTTTGTGTGTACTAATTACAGATTACAGAATTGTTTTATTAAGAAATCAAATACTTCATAAAAGTAATATAGCACTATCTGTTCTAGTTTTGAATATTTTCACAGAAGTTCTTGATCTGTTTTTCTCAGTGGAAAAGCATACATGCTGTGTTATGAATGTTGTCATTTACTTGGAAAGAAACCTGAAGTTGTATATACCTAATATATTGTAAAGACTTGGTTCTTCAGTTACAAAATCAGATTTAAAGGATATGCACCACTATAGAGAAGAACATAGACCACTTCAGGATGTGTACAGCAACCCTCTACTATACAGAACAATTAAGGAAGTCAGAGCATGATTTGGACATTCAGGTGTATTCATACAGAAAGTAGCCTTTCAGATTAATATAGAAATGGATTCAATCTATAGATAGTGGTTTGCATATATTTATTTCTCCCTGATTTCCCTGACTAATCTATTTTGTTTATTGTGACCCCCCTCCAAAAAATATGATGGATTGCAAGAACAAAGTTTATTTTTCCTTTTTTTTTCCTTGTTCTTTCACTTTATTTCCTCTTGTTAAAAAGAGAAGAGAAAAAAAATATATTTGTTTTTCTTTCTTTCCATTTCCTATTTTTCTGAGGGCAAGTACAGCTACCTCTCATTTCTGTGCTGCAAACTTTTTTGATATCCTGAATATATACTTTCAGATTTTAATGAATTTCACATTAGTTTCAGGTGAGTATGAAAATTCATCATAAAGTTCATTAAAATACTACTGTATACTTATATTTCTTGTATTTTTCTTGCATGATTTTAAAGCATAGATTTGTCTACTTAGACAAAATATTTTAGCTCATTCCACTCACTTCTATAGAATACTGGAAGACATCCAAATCTTTTAAGAGCAATGATGCTTGGCCAGTGGTACGTATCTGGAATTTTTACAAATATCTGACAGTCCAGGCTGCGCAAATTAACTGTAAAAGCCTGATGTGAGCAGAATGTTTTCCTGTGGTCAAAAACCATTTTGGAAAACCCAAGTTCTGTGGTAAAATCAATGCATGGTCAGCACTGGAGAAGTACATCTGCTGCTGTTGTTGCAGTAACTGTAACAGTGACAAAACTAATACAACTCCTCTCCATCAATGTTCACCTGGCAGAGGATTTTCCACAGCTACTGTAGATCACTGATCTTTCTATATATTCTAATATTTCATTGGAATTACTGTCACTGAAATTGCTACGTTTCACGTTTTCCAAATATTCTGCTGAACAGAGCTTGAGGTTACTAGCAGTCCATCTATGAATTTTTCAAATGAAAACTGAAGAAATATAGAAATTCCAGATATCACAGAACATCCTGAAGGGCTGTTTATTGCACTGTCACTTACATCTATGGTAGTATAATGTTCTTTTCATACAGAGATTTCACCTAAGTATATATCTGGTATAGCTGCTTCTGTTCAGTTCTAATATGTTAGTCCCTGCAAATATTTCTAAAATGTCTCCTCTCCCACCCATTTTCTGTCATATTTGAGGTACAACACTTACAGTCATGTATATAGGAGGTTTTTTTTGAAGGACATTTTGAAGTTAAGATGAAGTTAAGAAACAGGATAAGCTGTTTTTCTGCTGCATCCTCTACTATTGGAACTGGGAGCAAGTAGAAAGATAAACTTGATTTAGGTGCAGGACAAATCAGAGATTTTAATGTTAGCAACAGGAGACAGATAGCTCAGCAGTGTATTTAGCTACAGTTCTGGCCAATACGTTATCACTGATAGTCTTTGTCAGTAATTTATCTATCACGGTGTTAAGCAGGCTTCTCAGTCCTCTTAGGAGCTTGATTCCATTATAGTATCCTAGCTGGGGAGTTATTATAATAACTTTTCTATTATGATATTGATTGTACAATTGTAGCCTTTCTATAATAGAATCACAGTTATTATAGAATTGATATTAAGTGCTTCAGAAGGGAGCAGAGTGTGTGAGAAACATATTGTGAGCCATGTTTGCCATTAGTACTCTTAAATCTCGTTTAAGAGTACTAATGGTCATGGAAGGTAGAGTAAAAGCTCCCATGTCTCTATAGGAAAATACTGTTTTGTTTCATTAAAAATTCAACAATGATTCAAGAATAGTGCAACTAGTAAATTATATGGCTACCATTGTCATATTCTATCTGTATATAAAATATCTATCTATATTGTAACTGTATCTACATGTGGAAGCATATTAAATGCGACCTGAAAGTACTTAGTTTATGTAGCACAATCTAGTACATGTATAGTAGTTTATGTAGCACAATCTAGTACATGTATATTAGTAGTTTATTAGTATATTACTAGTATATTAGTACATGAAGCACAAGCTAATAAAAGTCATATTTTGAAATCAAAATGTCCTTTAATTTTCAATGAAAAAGAGAAAAGAGAAAGACTCCTCATTCTCTTATGCTAAGGAATTGAACAATATTTTTCCAAACCTCAAAACTACCATTTCTTATGGTCCTTTGCTGGTTTCCATTGTAAGTTAGCAAAGTACCTTCCTTGTCTTAAGCTATGAATTTTGTTATACGGCTGAAACATTCCCATTATACTTTTCCATCTGTGCTGGCAAAATCAGAACTGTCTTTTTGGATTCCCGCAGTTTTATTTTGCTTTCATAAGTTTAAAGTTTTCTCATATCTTAAAGCTTGAGAGGCACATCAGTATATAGACTTTACCAAGATCTTACTCATCTGTATGAAGGAAAGGGGAGGAATGTTCACAGTTCATCGATTGCTCAAAGATATCCAAGCAGAAGAGGTTGCCAGATATTCCACTGATAAACAGTGATTTACTACTTCTTGGTAAAATGGACCAATTACATAGTAGGTGGATCATTCTCACCCTTGTGAACTGTTCTAGTATTACATATTTACTTTCAAGGTACCTCTAGATGCTTCAGCCCAGTCATTAGACATTTCGTCCATATTCAGATACATTCATGCCCTAAGTGGTTTTGGTGTTCTACAAGAACCTTGCAGCACATTCAAATATCCTTCTAACAGCTAGGTCCATAGATATAAATGCAAGTTCACTGTTCCCAGCTTTGAACTGCCAACATTTTTAATTATCACACAGCCAGATCAATGTAGTTGGTCATAACTATTAGACATCAGTCTTTGCTGAGATTCCTAAGTAGTTGTTTAACCTTAACCAAAACTTGAAGTGCACTCAAGAGACATAACAACAAGAACATGCTGGTCTGAGTATCCCAAGGATATTCAACATCTTGGAGAGTTATCGTAACTAGCTCAGGGGATAAGAGGGTGCTGAAGGAGTATGGGAGAGTGAACAAGTAGGGAAAAATATATTGCCCTGTCCCCTCCACAGGCTGGCTCCCTGATGAAAAAAGGCAGTAGGTGTAATTGTTAATGGTTTTCGAGATATAGTTTCCAAAGTACAGAGTTGACGACAGTGTTGAATACAAATATCAAGTTAGAGTCATGGCCAGATATTTCATCATATCGTAAGCTATTGTTACACTGCACAGTACCATCATGATCTTAAACCAGGACCCGGAAAAGATAAACAGCACAACAGGGATCACATACAGAAAGTAATGTGCTATAAAACTCAGTTTGGAATACAGGCACAGCAGACTTGAGATTAAAGCAATCAACATTCTGATTAGCAACTATTAAGCAGCTCTAATACTTATACCAATTTTAGTTTAACATACTCTGGTCAGATCTGTTGTTATCTCAACCCTTCGTGCCCCACGTTGGGCGCCAAAAGGACTGTTGTGGTTTAACCCGGCCGGCAGCTAAACACCACACAGCCATTCGCTCACCCTCCCCACTCCCTCTCTGGGATGGGGGGGAGAAATGGGAAAGTGAAGCCTATGGGTTGAGATAAAGACAGCTTATTAAGATAGAAAATAATAATAATAATAATATGAACAAACAAATGATGCACAATGCAATTGCTCACCACCCGCTGACCGATGCCCAGCCCAACCCCAAGCAGCCGGCCCCCCACCCCAGCTAGCCAGCCCTAGATATTGTTCAGCATGACGTCAGATGGTATGGAATACCCCTTTGGCCAGTTTGGGTCAGCTGTCTTGGGTCTGTCCCCTCCCAGCTCTTGCTGCCCCCCCAGCCTGCCCGCTGGCAGGACAGAGTGAGGAGCTGAAAAGTCCTTGGCTTAGTGTAAGCATTGCTCTGCAGCAATTAAAACTTCAGCATGTTATCAGCACTCTTCTCATCCTAATCCAAAACATAGCACCCTACCAGCTACTAGGAGGAAAAATAACTCTGTCCTAACTAAAACCAGGACAGTGTGGCAAAGAGGGAATACCCTATATCAGGCATGTGTCTTTTCAACATCCTTAGCATGCGAAAGGTGACCCCACTATAGCTTTCAGACTACCTCATTTTTAGAGAAAATAATATCAATCTTAATAGTGCACTTTATTCTTACACAGGTTTGGAAGCTAGGATCTTGCATTCCCACAACAAAATTGCAAATTTCCTCCATTTTGTACACTGGGATTTTAAGGAAAAGGTGACCCAAACAACTTTACCAACATTTCTGGGGCCCATATACTAAGCCACTCTTCTATTTGCAAGGACTGCTCAGCAAGGAAGAAAGTATAAAAATTCTCCTTTCTGGTTAAGATTGTATATTTGATATGTGATACCCATGTAATAGTTGACATTAATATTTCTTTTTTCCTTAACAAAAAATAAAATAAAATAAAATGAAACAGAACAAAACAAAGCATAAAGCTCCTTATTATATTTTGTAATAGAGCAAAGAGAATTATCCTCTGATCCAAATGACTACATGACTCATTTAAAAAATGCACTGTGTGTATTTGGTCTAGATGCTGCTAATAGGTATGACCTTTTTAATCAAATATATGTAATTGTAGAGGAAAATTGAAATTCAGTTCTGAGGAAATGTCTACTTATTTGTTGCAGTCTTAATGACACGTCTCCAAATGTGTTGCAATTAAGATTAAAGCAAAAATGGTAATTGGCCATTAAACATGTTGCAAAAGAAAGTAAACTAGTGAGA
Organism: Heteronetta atricapilla; assembly: GCA_011075105.1. NCBI lineage: Eukaryota > Metazoa > Chordata > Aves > Anseriformes > Anatidae > Heteronetta > Heteronetta atricapilla. The sequence continues at coordinate 90,688,903 of CM021733.1, forward strand.
AAGGCAACTCAGCAGAAAAAAAAATGCTTAAATCTGTTGAAAAGCAAGAGTAATAATGGAGTTTTCAGCACAGGACACTCTATTATGGGAACAGCTAATTACAAAGCAGATAATAAGTAAGAAATGTAAGTGCTCATGAAGGCTAGAGTAGATATAATGGAGCAATTACTTTTTCAGTGCTCACAGGCCAAATCTCAGTCTTTCCTGTGCCAAGTCCCATGAAAAAAAGTAAAAAAAAATAAATAAAATAAAATAAAAGACCTGTGTCTCCTAACAGCATATATATCTGTGTTATACCACAAAAGATTATCTCCTGCTTAATACCTTAAAATCTGTTTTTGCGACTCTCTTTATGCTGAGCAGCCAAAGAAAATTTTATTTAGGGCAAAAAAAAATAAAAATAAAATGGTGCAGAGAGCTAAGTGATTCACTTTGGGCGTGATTCACTATTGGAGCTCTTTGTGGATAGAAAAGCACAGTGTCCAGGTCCGTGGTATATCACCTTCAAGCAATAAATAAAAAGGTTGTCATGGCTGATCACAAAGGCTATGTGATGCGGGAAACAGCATGGATGGGAACTTGCTGTGTCCTCCTATATAAAGTCACTGTAAAACTTCTTTGGAAATTTTTCTGGTATTTCTACCAATCTTGCTATTATTTCTAAAACTTGACATCTAGATACATAATTTCAGGTATTTCTGTCTCCAAAACTAGATAAAACAGGAAGCAGGTCTTTTGCTTAGCCAATTTAGACACTCCAGCGTTAGACATCCACAAGGGGCTGGCAAATACTGGGTCTCAGCAGGAGACCCAGTACCTCCTGGAGAGGTGCCAAGAACCCAAAAGCATCTCTAAAAGCCCTCATGGATAACTGTCCATACAAATTCAATGAAGTAAGCATTGTAATATCAGCTCTGCTTTCAGTTTGCACCTTGGGATGCACTATTCCACAAGAAATATCTTCTAAGCCTTTACAGCCCTGAGTACTCTGGGAATACTGCCTCTGTAAATCCAGTCATCTACAGCAGATCAGGGGTTTGAATCTCATTACTCATGTTGAGAGAATGTTCTATGAGTACCTTGGTGACAGGGAGGAGATTTAAGTTATGTAGATGATACAAGGTATATTCATAGCAAACGAGAATCTCTATGTATCTGTCCCTTATTTCCCAGAATGTATGTGCAAATCACAGTTTTTCAAAGGCTTAAAACATGGTTACGTTTTCCCTGGCTGCCCTGCAAATAATGTGGGCATTGCTATTAATCAGAAAAAGTTTATCAAGCTTTGTGTTTTTTTTTGGTTGGTGAAATAAAAGTTTGCAACTTTATTTCTCTACATGGCAAGCCTATAACATCTAGTGTAGTAACATCTGCCAACACACAAATCAAAGAAATAAAATAATAATTTTGGCATATATTATAAATAATGTCCAGCCAATCTGGCAAATTTGCAGCAAATGAAAAGAGGATCTTGAAACACAGAAGGGTTTGTCTACCTGAACTAAAGATGGCCAGTAGTATATGCAAGAACTATTTCCACAGGTAATTTCTTTCCATGAAGAAAAACTGAGTTCAATATTAGCTTTCTGTACATTTTCTATATACTTCAGTAATTTCATTTGAGTTCTGATGTAGCAAAAAATGTAAAGAAAAGCATTTATGTACACGTCAGTAGGAATTAAGTTTCTGGTAATTGTTTTGCTTCGTAGCATTCTTGCTTTTATTATCTGAGAAGGAATGAAGCATCATTTTATGCTGAAACCAGAAGTGCACAAATGTAGATATAGATTTACATTTCATTGTTTATTAGCTAGAAATTTGTAACATTTTTTACAAGAAAAAAACGCATCCAAAAATATCTTCAACTTCTGGTTTTGTCTGTTTTTACAGAAATTTATACAGGTATGGAACAATATATGCATCTGTGTGATTTTCACTTTAAGTGTGTGATGTGGGTCTATCTTATGGTTTGTTTCATTATTGCTGTGTGGTTTGCATTATCATACACGATTATGGGAATGTCCTTCACCTGAAAAGTGCCAAGTATTGCTTTGCAAATATTCTTCCTTTAAAAAACAAATAATAAAAACCGTGTTCAACGTGTATGGATTTCACAGAAAATGCCTTTTCACAGAATATGTATAGAATCACAAAGCCATTCTTTTAATGTAAATTAGAATTTGAATTCCACAGAAAATAACAGATTTCCTGTAAGTTTGAACTGAAAGAAAACACTTCAAATTTGTAAAATGTTAGAGTAGTACTTGGCTTAATTTCTGATAATATCAATATATACATGGTTCCGTGGGTTTTGTTTTCTTCCTATCTCATTCCAGAGTACTTCTTCTTTTTTCTTTCTTTTTTTTTCTTTTTTTTTTTTTTTAATGTACATGTACTATATTTTGTTTCCTTATGTCACAAAGTAGATGAAACTAAGCAGCTAGTTCATAAAATAATCACAAACATATAGGTATATCTGAATTTTTCAAAAATATAGAAAATGACAAAATTGAACTTTCAATAGAAACAATTCAATCTTTATCCTTAAGACATTTAATCTTTACATTTTCAGGGACTTCAACTTTTAGGTATTCAGCTTATTGCTCATTAGTGTTCCTGGGATTTCCCAATACATTGTGATATGTTTACGAAAGCCTTTTGAGTTGGGAGGTGCATAAAGTTGATGCAAACCAAAACACAGACTTCTCTGGAGTGATCAAATTATTTTGTAAAATAAAATTAAAATTATTGTATCTATTAGTTTTAGAAGAACAACTTTGGGAAAAACAGCAAGTTGCTTATAGATTACAGGTGGGGATTTTTTTTATTTTTTTATTTTTTAATTTTTATTTAGCCTTATAGTTCCATTGTATACTGGATTATGTCCCGTAACCAAACACATTTTAAATTTCATTGAATGGCATTCATTTTACTTGGATTTACCCTTGGAAAAACAGTTGTGACTGTGATTTGTGTTGTGAATATGTGAAGATAGAAGTCTTTTAGATCTATTGTTAAAAGGGGAATGTTTTCTGAAAAGTTTCAGAAAGACTGAAACTTAATGCTCTTGCAAAAATGTTATAATAATAAAGAAAAAAAAAGAAAAACATCTAAGAAAACATTTATCATGAAAGGTTCACATAGCTCATTAATTCTACTTCATATACAAAATTAATTTACTGTCAGTTTGAAGAAAATGGTTTCTCTGTGTTTTGAGCCTCACCATATAAATCAAATGGCATAAATTTAAATAAAAACATTCCTGAGTGAATATCAACTTCTGAAAAAAATCTTGTACACATGCAATCCATACAAAACTAGTCTGTGGTAGATTTTCTTATTCTTTCCTTCCTGGCTTCCATTAAGCAAGTATAAGAAAAATGCTATTAACCCCATTTCACAGAATCACAGAATTTCTAGGTTGGAAGAGACCTCAAGATCATTGAGTCCAACCTCTGACCTAACACTAAAAGTCCTCCACTAAACCATATCGGTAAGCACTACATCTAAACGTCTTTTAAAGACCTCCAGGGATGGTGACTCCACCACTTCCCTGGGCAGCCCGTTCCAATGTCTAACAACCCTTACGGTAAAGAAGTTCTTCCTAACATCCAACCTACAACTCCCCTGGCGAATTTTGTGTGATATACATTTGTATGATATACCTTCTGTTTGATCAAATTCATGGCAATGGTGAACAGACTTCAAGCAAGGCTACTGAGATCCAGTGATACCAGTGTAATAAGGTTACTGGACCTGGAATAAAATAATCTTTTAGTTATCAGATCAGCATGACAGTTTCAATCAAAGCAGCTAGCAGAACTAGGGCAGAAACACTCACCTCCTAACTTCACAGTGCATCTTCCTCCTCTGATCCTGTGATGCCCAGGGATAGCTGCTGCTACCTGGTTGATTCTTCACCTTTTGTCCATGCCTCCGTGTGGACCATTTGGCATTGGTGCCACTTTGTCTTCAGAGCTTTCTGTCCTCATGAGTCTAGCACTTAACACTAGTACTAGACTACATGATATTATTTAGGAAAATGACATTCAAGTGACACTCTTCTTGCTCTAGAACGAGCCACAGATAGTTTATTTTCACTATGTTGTCATAATCATGCCAGCAGTTTGCAACCACGTATGTTTGGTCATTGATCCAGTCCATACTTTTACTGCAAAAACACTGAATTTGAAAGCCGTTGTCAGATTTAATTCCTTAAAATATTTGTAGCAAATGGCTTTTTTATTATTTTCCCCAAAGAATAACAACATTGAAGTGGTGCCATTTCTGATTATAAGAGAATTCTGTATTACGCATCACAACATTTCATGTAGAGGTTTATGCTGAGAAAATAAAAATAAACATGTGTCATTAGTTTTGCATAAGAAAATGAAAACTTATGTCAGGTAATTTATTTTCTATGCTATTTTTCTAAATTATGTTTTTGACCTATAATAATAGCCTTAACAAATCAGTCTTTTTCAACAAGAAGTTATTTGTTTTCATTTTTCATTTATGATACTTTGAGCCTACTGTAGAAGCAAACATAGTAGAAAAGACAACTGATTAATATTAGCAGAATGACATTTCTGACATTTATGCAATACGCTTCTCATTCCTAAACAAAACAAAACAAAACAATGTGTTTTCCAAATAACTTATTCAGTATTTGATATATATTTTATGCTTATAAAGTCATACTAATTTGATATATTGTGCCACTGAACACAAATCTCCTTCAACTGACTGTGTAATTTAATAACTAGTGCATATTCTTTTGTGTTTTGTTCAGTCTTATGCTAATGGAGAAATTTTTAATGTTCTAGTAAGGTAAAGACATTCTATTCCTGTAATCAATAAAATACAGCCAAGAATTAAACAACCAAAAGGTTAATCTTGTCTAATTTAAATAAGTAAAATTGGAAAGCTGTGCTGAACTTATCAACTCATTAATGAACTGGGTTTGAAACTTTCACACTTGATCTGTTGGACATGCTTTCTCTTTTTTTGCCAGCTAACCATGTTTAGTGAATATTACCATTTCTACCATGTAATGGCCAATTTAAAAATCCTGATATGTTAGTGAGAGAAGAAAATTTATGAAGACAGTTTATGTTATGTTTCCCTGGCGTATCTTTCCTTTCTCTGAAAAATCACAGACTTACTATTTCAGAAACTTACCAGATCAAGTAAGAACTTTCCAATATTTATTTTAAAATAGAAGTATTCAAATTAATCAACTAGAGTTATGCATTTAATACTTATATATTTACACAGAAATATTTTAGCAAATATTTTATTTCAAAACAAGAGAAAATGCACCAGGCATTCTGATAAATTTACTTCAATAAAGAAATGCTGCATATGTAGTCTGTTTGTTGCTTGATTTATCAAAATAGTTTTAACCATACAATTACAGCTTTGTAGAAAATGCTGATTTGACAGCAACAGCAGCAGGGCATTCATTTCACTAACATATAACCGCCACCGCCTTATACCTTTAATCTTTATTTGGATATGCCCTTTTCCAAAAATTCTACTTTAAATCAGCAAATGTTCTTTTCTTGCATTCTTGATACTTGTATTGATTAGCATAAATAATCAATTACTTATTACTGAATGGTTTTCAGTATTGCATTGAAAATAATATAAACATTTTTAATCTTCTGAATGAGGGAAGAGTCTTTTACATTATTAATTCTCAACACTGAAGGTTAAAATTAATTAAGTCAAGGAAAGAGACCAAGTAGGTAAGAGAATGTTCTTATTTTCTTGTCTTATTCTTTTTCCAACCCTGCAGTTTGTTTGCCACTGAAGTGGCTAAGATTTCATTCATATTAAAGATTTTCCATAGCAGACAAAGGTTTTCCATGCAGGGATATGCAAGAAGGCTATGTGGGAAGAAAAGAGGTTGAATTTCCAATTAAAGTGGCTTAAGGTGAAGGTTGCTTAAAGAAGGCAGTGAAAAAAATGTTCAGAATGCTACATAAAATTAATATTGTATAAGCAGATATGTTTATGGCAGTGTGAGATGGTGATGCACTGCTCAGCTCAGTGGGGCAGTATGAGAAGGTAAACATTTAAAGACATATTGTAGACAGCTTGATCCAGAAAAGTTTACAAAGCCATCTTCAAGAAACTGGAAAAAAGCCTTGAGAACACAGGCCCTAGTTCTCACTGGGATATTATGACCCTTACATTTCCTGAAAAGACAATGTGACAAGTCTAGAAATTTGTGGAACATGATGGGGGCAGTTTTTTGAAACAAGCACAGGGCAAGCCAAATATAGGATATAATTTATTGGTTTTTCTATTTCTGAATAAACAAGAGGTAGTTTGGGGTGTAAAGATCAAAAACAGATTTGGCAACAGTGGCAGTGAGATGATAGAGCTCATAATCCTAAGAGAAATGAGAAATGAAAGCAGCAGACTAATGACCCTGGGCATCATGGAGCTGACTTTGTTCAGGGATCTGTTTGGAAAGCTCCCATTGGAGACTGCACCAAAGGGAAAACTGATATATCTCGGGCCCACTGATTTATCTTGAAGGATAAGATAATGGAGAACAAGTCCTATGAGGAGCGGCTGAGGGAGCTGGGGTTGTTCAGCCTGGAAAAAAGGAGGCTCAGGGGTGACCTTATCGCTCTCTACAGGTACCTTAAAGGAGGCTGTAGCGAGGTGGGGGTTGGTCTGTTCTCCCACGTGCCTGGTGACAGGACGAGGGGGAATGGGCTTAAGTTGCGCCAGGGGAGTTTTAGGTTGGATGTTAGGAAGAACTTCTTTACCGAAAGGGTTGTTAGGCATTGGAATAGGCTGCCCAGGGAAGTGGTGGAGTCACCATACCTGTAAGTCTTTAAAAGACATTTAGATGTAGAGCTTAGGAATATGGTTTAGTGGGGACTGTTAGTGTTAGGTTAGAGGTTGGACTCAATGATCTTGAGGTCTCTTCCAACCTAGAAATTCTATGAGTCTGTGATAACTAAAAGCACAGTTCTTTCCAATGTGCAGGAACTCAAGCAGATGTGGCAGAAGAATGGACAAGTGGGGAACTCCAGACTAAGCTTCAATAGAACAGGATACGCACAGAAAGTTCACCTACCTAGAAGGCATCCAGTCATATTGGGACAGAATTAGGGAACCTAAACTGCAGCTGGAGTTGTAACTAGCAAGGCAACTGAAGAACAACAAGAAAGAGTTCCAAAGGTCTACTGGTAACAAAAGAAAAGAAAAATCAGATCCCACTGCTGAATGAACAACGACATACAAAATTATGAGATACTCAATGACATTTTCATGATTTTTTTTTAACCAGTGGGGGAAGTGATCTTGCTCAGCCTGGAAAAGAGACAGTTTCAAGTTGACCAAATAGCAGCCTGCCATTTATTTAATGTGAACTTACAGAGAAGACAGATTCAGACTCCTTTTCTCAGTGTACACAGTGAAAGACATCTACTCAGGCTTTCATTAAAAAACAAACAACAACAACAACAAAATAACAAAACTTATAATCACTTACTGAATTTGAGAACAAAAATATGTCAATATTTGTTAAAACTAAGTTTATGAAAGTACAGGTTACTTTGGTACCTTGCTATCTGAATCTGTTCATGTTGAACCATCTATATTTAAAATATTTCCAAAAATCATCTCAGAAATTATGTTTGAGATAGCATTTTCACATTATGTTTAAAATAAATTATGAGTTTCTGAGTAAGAAACATACATTTTTATCCATAGTTCCTTGAAGATCACTGTCTTTTAGAGGCACTGAGACCACCCAAAAGTTGTTCAGCTACTCTTTGTTTAAGGATACAGTGTTAGTGCACATAAAAAGGAAGAAGAAACCTGATACATTACTGAATCACCAGAGCAAAATGTTGGGGAAAAAAAAAAAAAAAAAAAAAAAAAAAAAAGCATTCATAGAAGCCACATGAAATGCTTGTAGATTCATTAGCATTCAGATGACAGATCTGTGCACAGTCCTATTTATACCAGACAAATATTTGTAAGTAATATAAACTCGTGGCCTTTAGGACATCCACCCTCACTGTTTCTTGTCTGATTATTCTCCAGCTGTTCACCAAGACTCTGTTATGCTTTTATCCAAAAAGCAGTTGGTATCCAGTGTTGGAGAATACTATAGTAGCAGAAAAGTGATGCAGTGTGGCATGACCACTTGGCATACTTGGCATGTAAAAGGACAGGCAAATCTGTTTAATGCTTTTTCCATCAGCCCAAAAGAAAAACAAGTACTGCATTACTGGATCACCTGACAGTTCCACTTACCATTGTGAGCCATGTGTTAAGTTTATTCATGTGGGTGTGCACTCCACTTTAGAAATCAGCAGGGTTGTCCCCCATGTCAAGCTGTCCTGATATAAAGATGAAAACTTCAGGGCAAAATATCAATGTGCCATATGGCAGCGTTTGCTATGCAATCATGGTGAATTCCATAATTGTCAACTGCCTGTGGCAGAATCGGCCTGCATCAGATAGACCACTGGTGGCATAAAGACAGGAACAACTTGTTCCCTGCTTTTTCTCCTCTGTCACAGTCACTGCTGGGGTCAGAGGGATGTTTATTTTGTTTGTTGTTGTTGTTGTTTTTTACCCCAATTCCTTTCCTGCTTTTTGTTTTTGCTATCAGAAGCCTTGAGTTTTCAGCCCATAGCTTACTCCGCCTTACAGGGAGCATTCAGCTCAACTAAAATCCTGCTGACATTTTGGACTGCATGTGTTTCATTATTATGAAGAAGACCTGTTGATAGCCAGTGAGCTACTATGTGATCAGCAATCCCTGTAACAAAAGAATGCAACCAATAGGGAATAGTCCAACAAAATGTTGTCTATAATGGCAGCTTGAGCAAAGGAGGAGATATGTGGGTTCATCTGACTGATGCCAATACTAAGCGTATATCTAATAAATGTGAGTGTGACTGGTTGATTCCTTGTCAGGAATTCCCATCTGAAATCTTGAGTCTGAAAATATATTGAAAATTCTCAGGACTATTCATGTCACAAAATCTGGTTTACCTCATGGATTGGGTGCAGGCACCCAGGTGGCAGCAGCTGGGGGCTGTGGGGCTCCTCTGAGGAGAGGCCATGGCTGCCGTGTTTCAGCCAGCTCCAGTGGCCCCGCTGCAGGGCGTGGCTGGGCCCTGAAGCCAGAAGCACTGGCATAGCAGTTGTGTGAGAGAGGAGTGAGGAAAAATAATGTAAGAGAAACAGCCCTGCAGACACCAAGGTTAGTGAAGAAGGAGGGGGAGGAGGAAGGAATGGCTGGGCAGCCAGAGCTGGGGCATGGGCTCAGGGGAGGTGGGCAGAGGGCCTGAAGGACAGCAAACACCAGACAACTCCTCTGGTAAGAACAGCATGGACATGGCCCACCCTCAGCAGCTGCAGAAAGGCAAGGAAGCTCCACAGGGCCTCAAAGGAGCTTGTGTACAGTTGGTTGCAGCCCTGAAAGTCACTGAGCTCTGCCTGAAACAGCCTGAATGAGCAGACTTGCTGTCAGCTGTGCTGAGGGAAAGAGGAGGCAGCTTTACAATCCCATTTGATCTCTGTTCTGTCTGCCCTTAGTATTTTGAGGTTTTGCTGCTGAAAAACATGAACCAGTCTTGTTTACATGCTAACAAAGCAAGACTCACTTTAAAGGGTCATTTAATCTTTTTTTTTTTTTTTTTTTTTTTTTTTTATCTATTTACTGCAAATTAAGAATTTAGATGAGGGCATCTGTGATCCAAGATCACCATCATAAAATTCCTTGATTACTCCAGATAAATGTACATGATCTGTTACACATTACAGTGTTTGTTAGAGTAGAAAGAGACTGTGAGAGATTTTATATTGTAAGGCATTTTTATACGCTATGGAGGAAGCCACTCGTTATTAGAAAAACACATAATTTCAGTAAAATAATTCGGTGCAGTCACGAATAGCAAGCTGAACAATACTATAAGGTTACTTTCTTTCATGTTCAGGATTAGGGTTTAACTATAAACAATTTATATGGTAGTTGTGATAACAATATTAGGAAGAAGTAACAGGAAGCCACAAATCTTTTTTTTTAGTACACTTTTTGAGCCATCTAATGGACAAGGATAAACAGAAAAAAAAATCACATAACTATTTTGATTTTGAAATCCAATGTCACATAAAAAACCATACAAATTGTCTTTTTTGTTTGTAATACTACAAAGCAAATAAATATTTCTGCATGGTACTATACATATCTGTATCTCTAAGATCTTCCAACTTAATTTTAAGCAGGGATCTAAAGAAAATACAGCTCATAATAGGCAGCAGCTGCAGGGATATGTTCATTAGTTAAACACTGACAGCTTTGTTATTTTCCTTTTCAGGTTCAAACTGTGAGTCTAGGCCTTGTGAGGCCAGTAATCCCTGTGAGAATGGAGCTGTGTGCATAGAAGAAATGAATTTGGATGTTTTTCCCCTTGGATTCCAGTGCCAGTGTGTGAAGGGCTTTGCAGGTCCACGCTGTGAGATCAATGTCAATGAGTGCAGTTCTAACCCTTGCCTCCACGGATACTGCTATGACAGTGAGTTCAGTCTGGTTATTCCTTTTAATGTAGAGTAGTCTTTCTGTTGAAGCATCTGTAGCCACTGAGCTGCTCTGGGGAGAGCAGTGGATAATTTACTGAAATTTAGCTTGTCTGGAGTTCCACAGCCAGTTCCTGGAGGATTATTTTTGCCAAACTGCCTCAAATCCTGGCACTGAGGTTTGTGTGTTCAGGGGGTCAGAATTGCAGCTAATGAGAAATTTTAATGAGATTTGTGCTGTCTCCTTTGATACCTAAATTAGCCAAACATATCTTACACTGTGTGTCTGATGAGAGAATATTCAGGTGCTGAAAAGGGGCTCACAGAGCAGTTAGGCAGTATACATATGCCTAACAATTCTAACAAGTCGAAAAACTGTATTAAATACCAAACATGCAAACTGGAGTTTCTGTTTACTTCCAAGTGCCCTGTATCGTGTAACTGACTCTTACTAATAGCTATACTTATATGCTTTAGAAGCAATCTGATGATGAATTACTCTACCATGTTCTGTTTGAGGTGGCAGGCTAAATTACTCCACCATTATGTCTGAAGTACTTTCTGGAAAGATTTGCGGGAAACTACCTATCAGACACTTTATGTGCTTGGTAAACAAAAGGAAAAGTGGTAATTTTCAGAGAATCTTATCAATGCTGGTTGGAAAGGAGAATGATGTCTGGAGGTCACAGTCAAACCTCCTGCAGGAAGCTGTACTAATATCACTAGAACAGATCAGACGTGTTGTGTTTTTTTTTCTCACTGTTTTGAAAGCCTACAAGGATGGACAGAAATTCCAGAAACTCTTTGGGACAGCCTGTACCACTGGAGCACCACTCCTGTTGTGATTTCCACTCCCTTCTCCCTTGATACCCCATCTGAATCTCCTAAGTCATAATTTGTGGCCAACACCTCTTATTATATCGTCTTTCACTACTGAGAGGAATTCAGCTGTCATTATTGTAATTGCTGTTGAGGTTATTATTGCCTAACCTTGTAACTATTAAACCTTCACCAAAGGTACTAATACAAAGCAAACCTAGATGACAAAACCTTTCGTCATAGGTCCCATACTTTAAGCACTGGGCAAACCTGCTTGTCTTCTGCTGCGTCCCTCTCCAGTTTCCCCATATCCCTTTCACAATGAGAATGCTGACTTGAGAATTACCTTGAAATTCAGAATTTTAGACACATTTATTCTAATTAATTTACTGTTTTTCAAAGATGTCTTAATGATCTGACCCCAAATCACAAAATATATCTTTGCCTAATACTTTCCTAGTTAAAAATAATAATCATTATAAATGAGCTTTAAGAATTCCATGTTTTCATACATGGGAATAATGTGAGTGGGTTCATATTTTATCTAGTAAAGACTATTTCTTGAGAAGTTTACTGATGTTTTCTATTTACTGTATATTAGTTCAGAGAGATTTCTGAATTGTAATTTAGATGAGATGCAGTAAAGTTATTCATGCTAACAAAGTGCCAGATCTTTTTGTGGGTGGCTTGTCTTTGTGTTGCCTCTGAAATTGACTTGTATCATATGGATGTCTCAGTTCATCTGCACTCTGCACACTGACTGCAGAAAAGTGGAATCCTGAGGAAGGTGGGAAGCTCTGAGCAGATAAAAATTGCTGCTGCTCTGAAGAACTTAAAGCATTTAATGAATATAATAGCAGCTATGTGTACAGACACAATGACAACATAGATTCTGTGGTAAATCTCAGAGATAATGAAGAACCCAGGGACCTCTTTGAGTTTATAATAAATCCAGGCCTGTAAGAGCTGCAATTATTGCTCTCACGAACTCTTTATATGAATGTAGTACTCTGAAGATTCCTCTCCCTTTAGATCATTAATGATGAAAAACGGATAGAATTCTTATCATTAGCATGATAAGATTGAAATGAAGCATGGAAATCCGTCATAGGTTGAGATGCCAATTTCAACTGAAACAAGTGTTCCTTTAATATAGTGGTATGTGAGACATTCCTTACAAAACAAAACAATCCCCCACCACCACCAAAGGCAAACAAAAACCTTATGATGTTTAACCATTTTTATATCAGGCACAATATCAAAGGTAGAGTCTTACGTAGTTTCTGCACAGTTTATAAGATACCACTTTTTCAGAAGCATTAATTTATAATTCTTATGTCAAAACATTGAAATTAAGTAAAATGCAGTGCAGTATTCTGTTTACATATTTAAAAAGGTGTTTTGAGATAATGTGTTTCATTTATTTCAATTTTTAACATGTCCAAACCTTTCAGGTAAAGATAGTCCAAGTATTTTCCGGGGTAGTCATTTCTGTAACATACTTAATTTTACTACATTCAGTTGTTATTCTGAAACTTTCCTATCTCTGTTACAGTTGTCGATGGCTTCTATTGTTTGTGCAATCCAGGATATGCAGGACTGAAATGTGAGCAGGACATTGACGACTGCATAGTCAACGCTTGTGAACACAATTCTACGTGTGTTGATCTGCATTTGGTTAGTACAGAATATTTTTTAATTAAAATGATCGTTCAGTTTTCTTCCCGAAATTTAAAGCAATACTATTGCAAGTTCTGAACCCCAACTTAATCCATATACCTGTAGAGTTTTATAATTAGGCTTTTCAGACATTGCTTTTTAATTATTAGTATTTATTTATTTGTAATTATATAGGCAATGGGTGAGAAGAATGTTTTTACCATTTAAAATCAGTTATTGAGTCAATATGGTTATTTGAGGAATTCAAAAAGAGGAGAATATTTCCAAGTAAGTGTGTTTATGGCCTCATTATAACCGTGACAGTAATACTTGTTTACAATGATGACATTAGTCTCAAAGGGGCTTTAAAGACATTTTTGCAGAATAAGACACTTCTTTAAAGTACTTCAGCATTTCCTTTCAAAATTCTTCAGTTTTGTTAGTTTTTGAAACTTGGAAGGTGTTAAAGATAACTTCTTTCTTCTCAGAAATAAAAACAGTCTATCAACTGATTCCTTCATGGAAGGAAAGGAGGAGAAAAAACATTTACATTGTATAATCTTTGGCACCTGAAGTGGCCCATGTTCTGTGTCAGACCCTCCAGGAATCTGTCAGGAATCATTTCGTTTTCAGTAGGGAAACTAACACTATATAGTATACGTATTGTCTTTTGGGAGCATTCAGATTGTCAGAGAAATTAGGTGGGGTTAAAAAAAAAGGGGGGTAGGAAGGAAGGAAGTTAGGCTTTTTTAAAAATTTATTTCTTCTAGTTTCTCCAAGTATACTTGTGAGAAAATGAAATTAAGAAAATGCTAAAGCAAGGTGTAGAATTCAGATTAAGACACATAAAAGTTCGTGTCTGTATATGAGCTAAGTATCTAAGCACCCTTCAATGGTACTACAAGTCCTTGAAGGTGCAGTCAGCACAACCCAGAGATAATTCAGCTACCCATCTTGTAGATGTCCCGTTTGGGTAATCTGAACAACCCTGTAGTGCCCCAACTGTTTGGCTAGGCTGCAGTAATGCTGAAATAGACACCCATATTTAGGTGTCTGCATTTCCACCTGACTCCAATCCAAGAAGCCTGGAATTGTTGGGGGTGGGATGTAGTTTGGTTGGTTGGTTGGTTTGGCTTTTTTCTTTTTCTTTTTTACATAGATAAAGAAATTGCACTTCTTTCTGACAAATCATGGTGGTAACCCACAGCTATCACTATTTGCTAAACTTTAACAGAAGTTACCTTCTTCAAAAGAATTTTCTCAAGTTCTCTAATTTCCAGAGTTGTTTCTTCTTTTCACAGTCTGAATACCTTATGCATAGCATAAATCTTTCTGTAAATGTACTTCAAGAACTAGTAAATGCCTTGGACAAAATTCAATGCTTGATGTAGAGACAACAGAGCTTGTGATGCTTTCATTCTGGTCTTTGGACATTATTGCAAATTCTTATATTTCTTTAACACTAGATTGTAATTAAAATTTCAAGGTCTCATACTGGACACATATTGCCATCTTAAAATTAGGCTAGAGAGTGTTCCAGAAATAAATTTTAAGCTCACAAGAAATGTATTATCCTGCTATTATGAAACTGTTTTATATGTATATATTACATATATTACTCCTGTCTTACTCCTGTCTACAGCTGATGCATTGAAATGCAAAAAGTTTTTTAAAAAAAGTGTTTTTTTATTTTTTTTTTTTTCTTTTTTTTTTTTTTTAAATACAAACAGAAGCTAAAACAAGACCTTTCTCATCCAAAACAAGATATCAGGAATTGAAAATATTACGGGGTTCTTTATAGGATAAATATATCATCTCACCAAGAATGTCTGCTAGGGTTTACTGAGTGAGTTGTAATATTGATCTGGGGGAGTTTTTTGTTTAGGCAAAATTAAACCTGAGAAAGAATGGTAGCTCATGGCAATTTTTAATACTATTTTAGATTTTTCTTCATATGCCTTTCATGCTTTTGTTTTCTTGATCCATTTGTGTTTGGTTTTGTCTTGCAGTAGCTATACATTTCTCATCTTCCTTGTCACAGATCTGGGACATTTTGTTGTAAATGGACTGTGACACTGCAAATCAGTGAGATGCATGCAGACTGAGAAGCCTGATGTTAAAAAGTAAAAATTTATCCAGTAACTAACTAAAGGAAACAAATACAGTAGAAACTTAATGGCACGGTGTAATTTTAGACCTTGGATTTGATCTTTTTCAGTGGCTTTCTCAACACGGTTCACATATGTTTTAAACATTATAGAAAACATTCAAAATGAAGTGCTCATTTGATGTTACTTAATGTGTACATAAAAGACCTTCAGTTTTTTTTTTCTTTTTCCCGTTGGAAGACTGTTTATTGTCGCTTTTGATACTAATGTGACCTTATGCTCAAAAAAAATAAAAAGAAATACAGAATGGGCTCTACTCAGTTTAAAAGTTAGTATCAGCTTGTAATTTGTAAGACAATAAATATGGAATTACTAGAAGTTTTATTTAGCTATAGCAGTATTACTGTGTTACTATTCAATATTTAAATTTTCTCATTCTCTACTCTTCTCAGTATTAGATTTAATTAAAATAATTATTCTGGTACAAGTTTATGAAATAACTTTTGTGTGGTTCATCTTTTATGTTGACTTCATAAAGGGACATAAAAGACTATCTCACTAAGTGATTGTATTATTCAGTTTGTATAGGATGATGTTATTTGGCATGCAATTTCCTTCTTACTGTGTTCACTATCAAAGGGTACTGAACTTCTTCCATTTCAAATGATGCAGTTTTGTACAGTAAGATTTCTCAGTGATAGATACAAACAAGGTTAATGAATTAATAATATATTCATAAAAATGGAAGAAGACTTGTTCCCTCTTCCTCAGCCGCAATATCTGTAAAAGAACACATACTGACATACCAATTCCCTAGAGGATGATTTTTTTAATGCTTAAGGGGCTCCTCCTCCTCCTTTAAAAGGTAATAAATTGAGGAATGGGGAACAACTGAGGTATAATCAAGGAAGACTTGAAAACAGATGGACATCTCAGAAGTTTTGTAATTTCTCTATCAGTCATGATTTTCTTCCAAAGATAAACTAGAGTTGCCTTATTATACAAGTCAAGGTCTAAAGACTCTGAGTTTATTGCATCCAAGAATTCCAGCCACCCAGGAGCTACTATATACCAAGACAAGTCACTGTCCATCATATTAATAGACCCTTTAGTGGCTCAGCAGTAATTAATCGGCTAACCCTATGCTCCATTCTGCAGTCCAGCAGCTCAAATACCTTTGACACATTTTTTCTAGGTCAAAGTGAGAAGTTGACAGAGACAATTAGCATTGCCAGAAAGACACTTGTGATAGGTCTTTTTCCTCTTTGGTGTTGGTAATGTACCATAATACAGAGCTTTAAAACTTAATAACCTTGTTATATTAACTATGCATCAGCACAAATTGGTAGAAAGAATGACACTCCTGTATGGTTGGTTGACCCCAGCTGGTGGCTAAGCTCCACACAGCTATTCACTGACTCTGTCCCCACCTTCCATGGGGAAGGCAATAGGAAGAGAAAAAACAATGAAACCTGTGGCTTCCTTGTTAGGCTGGAGGTGAGCAAGAAATCGAAAGGGGACATAGCTGGGTCATCTATTCTAAACTGCCCAAAGAGATATTCCATACCTTTTGATGTCATGTTCAGCACCAAAAGCCGGGGGGGAAGGAGGAGGAGGTGACATTTTTTAGGAAGGCCTTGGTCTTCTGAAGCAACTGCTATGTATACTGAGGCCCTGCTTCCCAGGAAGTGGCTGGGCATTACCTACTAATGGAAAGTAAAGGATTTTTTTTTCCCCGTTTGCTTCCATGCATGTCTTTTGCTTTTCTTTCATTAAAACACTTTTATCTCAATCCACAAGATTCTCTTTTCCATCCCTCTCCCGCCCCATCCTGTTGGGAAAGGGGATTGAGTGGTGAGTGTATTCATTCTGATACAGCTGAAGTTTCTAAATGACTAACATATACAACTATATCATAAGGGATTAGTTTTTCTTTCTGGTGGTGGACCAGAATTTTAAGGTTTCTCCACGATAAGGATTCTCAATACCATAAAATTCTCACCTGAGAAGTATTCCCAATGCTGATGTGAGACATGTAGTGAGCAATAGCTAGAATGATAAAAACACAGTGTTTTACTTAACTACATATAGAGAGGAGGGAACACAGCAGTCACGTTCTTGAGATTCTAGTAGTGGAGTGCTCCATGCTTGTATGCCAAAATGTAGTGACAAATATTTATAAGAAAGGACTCAAAACGTATGTTACTCAGATAAATTTGAGACAGCTATTATTTATTAGTTCCCAGCTTTCTTCGTACTTTGAAATGGCTGGGCATTACATTAACCACATGTTAATGTATATATACATGTATTATAACAGAAATAGAGCATTAAGAAGTGATTGTAGGACACACAGAATTAACAGATGACTTTTTAAAACTAGAAAAGTCTTACCAACATTACAGCTTCAATCTATTTTACATAGTGGGTGACAAATTATAAAGTTCTTTTCTATAGAAGTTTCATGGAAGAATAAATAATTTTACTTATTGTAACTACTCTGAGACATGAATAAGAGGAACCAGTTACTTCCTTCATCAGTTCTGCTAGGCCAGCAAACATTAAAAGATGTTAACACTAAACCTATGTTCCTGTCCCATACACTGATGAATATCAGTCAGACCAATGAGAATTTTCATTTTGTTTTGTGAACTAACTATAAAAAAATTAAGATATTGGAAAAGGAGACTGATGCCAAGGCAAATTGTTTTGCCACCAGTTGCCCTTCATAAATCAATTACTTTTTTTTAATATGCATATATTATTTTTAAAAAAACGGATTAAATTCTAAGTGATTTTATTTCACTGTTCTAAGAAACGTTTGGCATTACTACAGAAAATATTATGAAATCTCAGATTTACATGCATGCAGAAATAATTTAATTGTTCAGTCAAACTGATGGATCAAAATAATAGAATGAGAAGTATGAGAATGGTTGAAAGGCTGTAGTGTTGTTTCTGCAAAAGAAAGAGGTGTAGTCCTCAGTGGCTGGGGAAAGGAAAGGGAGGGTGAAGCTTTCTGCAGACAGTATATAATTAATGAATAAAAATAGAATAAACTGAAAGATACAAACAGTAAAATATTTTACTAGTTTGAACCTAAAGAAGCAATAATTACTTTTGTCTTTTGTTTTACTGTTTTTAAAGTGGCAGAAGAAAAGGACTCATAACAAAGTGAATTTCAGTAACACTTGCTAGGGACTTACGTTTGGAAGGCTTATGTGAAGGAGGCATAGATAGTACCATCAATATTTATTTTTTTATTTTTTTTTTCCCCTGGGGGGCGAGGCAGGGTGAAGTCAGGAAAAATATTGAGAGTTAATAGACAAGAGGTCTATCCAATGGATCATATTTCAAGAGCATAACCCACAAGTAGGTTAACTCACTACATAAGTTGTTAAGGATTGATTGATTGGAAGAAACTCTGGCATTGAGAATTAACATTAAAAGTATTAGTTCTATTAGCTGTTAATAGTTTAGGTTACTCCCCTTCCACCCCCCAAAAGGAATAAATTAGTCAGGTCTTTGCACTAACATAAATTGCACTAACATCAAGTCCATAGGAGTTGGATGTGATGATCCTTGTGGGTCCATTCCAACTCAGATATTCTATATTCGTAATTTCATAATTTTATAATCCATCCTTATTTTCCATTTAAAACAGTACTTTCCAGAACTTTATTTTAGAACATCCAGAGATGCTCATGGTATGATGAAGTAACTAAGCCTCAGGAGGCTCTGCCTCCTAGCTGATAAGAGCAGGTGGTCTGACATTTGAAATGAGAACAGAGACTAGATAGGCTTGCATCAATGAAACATTTCCAGATTTCTGTGGGACTGGAAATTCTCTAAGGTCTCAATAAAGCAAAAAAACTCTGCCACTGAAATTGGTCTGAAATAGCACCTAGATTGAACTAAAGGACAGACCATATACCGTGAACATCATACAGTATATAAGAAGCAATCAGCTGTTAACAGTTCCCAGGTCACATAAATTCAGGTTGAGTTATATGTAACTTTAAGCTTACAAATGGACTTAATTGAGAGAATCCACGTGCTAAAAATTGTGAATGTGCAGTTTGACAAATCATTTTCAGAATTACACATTCCAGAAGAGAAAAACACAGCAGCTGAAGTTCACTTAAGAAACTAGCAACTACAGCAGTTGTTCTGGAAACTTCTACTGCTAATAATTAGTTGTTTGTTTTCTTTTTCTTTTTCTTTTCTTTTTTTTTTAAAAAAAAAAGGTGTCCCCACAGTCCTTCAATAAAAGTTTTTTGTTTTTTGTAAAAGTCCTAGTGAAAGACATCCCTCATCTGCCTTGTACTGCAGAGCTAGTGAATATAGTCGTGCACAGACTAAAAACTTGGTCATTATGTCATTATGTGTTGTATTCCTTTGTGCTCTATTAAGTCCATTTGAATCAAAGCCATTGGAATGTACAAAATTAACTATTGACTTACTTATTTAGGATAATGTCCTTAACATTGATCCACAGAATTGTACATTGCTTGGAGGAAGTGATTATGATGTATTATTCCTTACTCATCTAATTGAAAGTTGAAGTCAGCAAACACGCAAGAGAAAAACAGAAACTATTAAAGATAAAAATGACCAATTGTTCATTAGCTTTCCAGTTAACTTACTTGTTTTATTTATTATAGTATTTTAAATGCTTTAATTTGAAAGAAATTGTAGACATGTGGAAATGGTTAGCTTTACCCAGTAAGTGTCTGTAAATGCCATGGGCATGTAAGTCTTCTGTTGTCATTTACATAAACTGAATTTTAAATACTGTACAGAATTGAATAAAATTGTTACAAAGAGGAGGAAAAGGAGACTAAGAGACAGCTAAAGATGTGATTTCCAATGAGATTTCTGAACAGATGGCAAATCAGTGTGATAAAGGAACAGGAAGGTGGTCCCAGATGGTGTGTAAGCCCTAGGTTATGCCAGCAGCAAGGAGGCTGGACGGAGAAAGTAAGTGACAGCAGGGAAAAAAAACTGAAGAACTTCACAGTGTAAGGAACAGCCTCGAGAACAATGGCCTGTTTGTGGAAAGCAAAGCTCTAACCCCCTGATTTTTTTGTGGTATGGAGACTAACGTTTTATTTGAGGCAGGATATGAGGTGTTTTTACCTTCAAAAGCATCAAAAGACTGGCAGTTTTCTTAGAGAGACTCAGGCCTATAGATCATTGACTCAAGAGGAAGGGTATTCTAACATGAGGGTTTAGCTGCAGAGAAGTGGACACAGTAAATTGTTTGTATTTAGTAAAATTACAGGGCAGAGGCTCACAAACGGTTATAGGTCCACAAGGAAATCACTCTAAAATAAGTTGAATGAGGAAATTCAAAGACCTGCAGTCAGTCTTTCATAACTGCCCTCATATATCTTTTCCATACAGCTCACAAAAAATAAGATTAAATTTATTTTTCAGTAAAATTTTGATGAATTAAGCCATTTACTGTGAGATAAGTGTGGGCATCAGGACAATTACTGAAAAGGAGCTCTTGGACTGCAATTTCACACACCAGTTTTTATTGCAATCAGTCGTTTCTCTAAAGTCCAGCCTTATGATTCTGGCCAGACAATTTCAAGTGTCATCTAAACCCTCTTCTGAGAACAGGATTGCTCATTTTCTCATGATGTATTTTTGTTACATTTGTCATCAAAGAAGCTAAGCATCTTGCAAATAGGTACTTTTCCATTGAAAACACGACCTGTTGGCTTCAGTTGCAGGTGGTGAGTGCTCAGCAGTTCTGAAAATCATACCTTAAACTGAAAATTCAGAAAATAACAAAGGTGAAGAATTAATTCTAGCTATAAAATGTTACCTGCTAGGCTAGGCCACCTTCAGCTAAGATAGTATTTATTTTAATTTATTTAGGGCAACATTCAATTGTAACCGTAAAACTAACTATTCTTTTCTGGTTTCCATTATTCTAAATACAAGTGAAGAGAAACAAACATATTTTCCTATACTGCGTCTCTAGAGCGGACTAGTATCCTCATGCTTTTTTATGCGCTGAATGAAGTGATGGAAAATTATTTATTTCAAGTGGATAAAGACTCTTTCATGGTATGGAGGTGCAGAGGGGCTAAATTTAATTAATCATAGAAAACTTAATTCTGGCATTTCCTTCATTTTGAGTGTATCTGATTTTGCAACTCCTGCATTTTACTTTTGGCATGCATTTTTATGAAAAATAAATGTAATGGATCTAAGTCATTACATAGATTTTTATTTTTTTTTAAGCAAGCCATTTTCTGTCATCATAAAGTAGACCTTTTTCACTCTTAAGTGTGAACAGATGCTACATGTTCACAGCAATATTTGAAAAGCCCAGGCCTAGCTCTGCTACCATGGTAGCTGACAGAAAAATTGTTGTTGACTTCAGAGTGCCACTAAATAATATATTCTAATTTTAATTCCAGGGTTAGTTTTTTGGATACTATGGCAGACAGTTGGCATGCATTACCATTGCCAAGCAAAGTTTTAATCATTTTTAAGAAAAAAAAATCCAGAATATTATCTGTAGTTTTTAAAGACAGATCTTCTTCACACGTTGGTATTGAAGGAGAAAAACAAAGATCTAAAATAGGTCAGACTCCAGGTCTGCTCATACTTTTATCTGTTTCTCACAAAAAAATCCTATTTATAAAAAAATGGATTCCATCTGTTTTCTCCTTTTCTCCTTTTTCTCCTTCTAAGAAAGAAGACAGCTTACCCAAGGATACCAGTCTAAACAAATTTACCTACGTTAGGAACTCTTCTCCAAGAATTTCATAAAGGAAAAAGCATCTAGCCCTTAACTTTAGAGGCACTGCTGGGTGCTGTTATAATAAACTGATAATCAAACATCAAAGAAAATCAAGTCTTCTCATAATCCTTCCTTGCCAATATAAATCATTGATCCTATACTGCCAGCTGTGCCAATTACTGTATCATAGTCAGCAGGGAGTTTGCTATATTGGCACTCAGAAAGCAACTGAATATTCTCTTTCTGAAGTTTAAAAACAGTGTTAGACTTATCAATACCTTGGTGCCCTTAGGCTATTTGTCTGTTGGTCCTTTGTTTATTTTGTTTGAATGACTTTTTCAGAAATCATATCAAGGTTTTTGACATAGTGTTGTCCATTTTCACTACAGTGTCAGTTTAAGATAGAAACTTTTATACTGAAATTTTGATTTCTAAAGGAAAGAACTTATGTGATATTAAGAGGGAAAATATAAAAATGAACATACAGCAAGATATTTTTCCACTTCCAAAAGACTAGTTTAGGTCATCGAGGTAAATGAAGCTGTTTGCATACCAAATTAAAAGTCTGATGCTATTGTTTCAATAGTAGACTAGAATGAAAAAAAAAAGTAATAAAATGTTCTTCATAAACATCCTTTTATGCACATATTTACTTTGGGGAAAAGTAAAGGGAAAATATATTTTATATATTTAAGGGAAAATATAAGCATAGACTGTCATATTCCTAGTTACAAGTGCCTGATTTGGGAATGCTCCCATTGCCTTCAGACTGTTTCCGTATGAAACACGAACTTACATTATTTCTCAGATACCGAGAAAAAGGCAGCCTTGCGTTGCTACATTGGACAGTTACACCATAAGGACAAATCCCTCCTGAATTTAGTATCAAAGATGCATCTATGTTACATTCATTTCACTTCACACAGCCTTCAAGCATTACAGTATTTTTTCTCTAAAAATAAATTCTACATGGGTGTAACAAAACCATTTTCTCCAGGTAGTGGGAGGGCCTTTGCTCTTTTATTTCAAGAAAATGAAATAATTTTGTATATGGCTGAAGTTGTTTGCATTTTTAGAGGAAGTTTATATGTAATTTCTACTCTGTCAAATACAGCCTAGACTGTGACGTCCCTGTCATAACAAAGTAAGTTCTAAAGGAGTGCATAACAGAACGTGAAATATTTCATCCGAAAGACGCAGAACAGCTAAGTCCATTTATCTACTTATGCTTGTCATCCACTGACTAGCAGGTGAATTGCTCGTTTTAGTAGGTCTGTCCATATGTTTATGTCTATGTAGAACTACCTTGAGGTTTGCAGGAAGTAATTGGTAATTACTTGCATGGAAAATAGCCCAGAGAAAAAATGGTTAGCCCATATTTTTTTAAAGTTACTTGAAACTTCTGTGATCTGCTGTCCTTTAGATTTTAAAATTCTTTTCTGCCTGTCTTGCTAGCAAACTGTGAGTGAAAACCAAGCTTTCAGCATCTTTCACCTTGGTAAAGTGGTTGTCAGAACATACAGGGACGGGCACTAACAGATAGCGCTGCACATAAGACTTGACATGAGACTTTCTTTTATGGCTGGTTACATGCCTAGTGTAACATGTATATGGAAAACACGTGGAAGAACTGTATTTACTGAGGGATGACACCTTTCTTTTTCTTCAGAGATGACAATTAGTCATTGCATTGGTTAAAAGGTCATAGCAGAAAAACAAGTTCTAAGGAATCTCTTTAGAAGACCTCTATCAATTCTATAATATGGTTATAATCTTACTAATGAGGATAGTTAATATATATGTTATATATATATGTTACGCTTAAATAATTTCAAACATTAATTATCAATAATTATTAAGAAACATTGCATTTTAGCTATTTTTTGTCGCTGATTCATCTAATTTTGCTCAGTCCTTAGTAAACTGTTGTCATGTGCAGAATTTGCTGTATTGCTGTTTACTGCCACTTCTAAATCACCATGCTGTATGGTTATCCTTTCTGCTTGCTGAAAATGACCTCTCTGTTTGCATACACAATTCTGATATATTGTGTGCCATATACCCAGTCAGAATATATGAAAAGCTCTGTTGTGTTGGCTGCCTTTGCCTTTGTCCATAATCAAGACACTCTTTTACTGTGCAGCACCTATGTAGAAAGGGCATAGCCAGACCGTGCAATAAACAGATGCTTTTACCAGATTCTGATATTTTCTTTCTAATATATTTTTCTTAAGAAATAATAATAATAACGGTGCCTATACATTTAAACTGATTCAACAGTGGAGAATGCAATAAGGTATTTGTTACAAAAGATACATTGAAGAATCCAGTTATCCAGACTCTGTGCTGCCTGTCTGTGCACACTTTAAATTGATACATACCAGAAAGACCTTGGGGTGTTCAGTGTTGACTGCCAGCTAGATTAGATTCTCTCATTGGTACGTATGGCTATAGTTTCACTCAGACTATCCATTTAATTCTGGCTCTCTTTTGTTATAAAACGCTATGCCACCAGCTGGAAATTTGTTTCTCATGGGTTCAGACTCTGGAAGTTGTCCTTCACTGACCAAAAGAATCCAAAATTGGTCATGCACCACACAGGCTGTAACAGGTGTCATATTTTGCTGGCAGGGTGTCACAGATGGAAATGTTATGTTCTTCACTCGGGAGACAGAAACAACTACATGATTAATTAATATAAAGTAATGATTTAACAAAGCTTATACAACCTAACAAAGATTAAAGAATGGCAAGGTACACCAGCTTCTAATTGAAAGATACACTTAATTACACACTATTTAAAAGACGCTATTTACTAGTTGAAGACACTAAATGAAAGCCATTATAGAGTACATAGAGACTACATAAGGAACCGGGTTAGGTGACGTTATGTCAAAGAAACCCTCCTGTTGAGTCACAAGGGTCAGAGTAAATCCCTTGCTTTCTAAACTTCTTGACTGGAAGAGGCAAGGAGCCTTGGTGGGGCTGAATCCACTCCTAGTCCCAGGCTTAGTCAATAGGTTGTCTAAAGGATTATACACATTACGTGAATCCTTAATGCTGCTTAGCTGAAATTGTAAGGCGTGATCACAAAGCACCATTACAGCATGCTGGCATGCTGTCACTCTCCCAATCCCCTTACTGACTACCTGTGGTGACAAGGCTCCTTCCTCACACTCTGCACAAGTTGCCTGGGACACCCCTGCCCACAGGGAGGTCCCAGTGTGCCACCCGCAGCCGTGTCAGGAGAGCCCAAAGGGCTCCTGGGCTGCTCGCTATTTGCGGGGTAAGATGAATGACCTATGGGCATATTCACATACTGATGTTAGTTTCTCCCAGATTTGGCTTGAGTTGCACTTTATTCCAAATTCCTGCGACACTGGGGTTGGGAGTGGGGTGGGGGTGCCTTGCTCAAACAGTCCTTGGCTTTTTGTCCTCTGTCTCCTCTGGAACCAGGATACAGCCAGCATGGCCGGCATACCCATCACAGCTGCCCGCGATGGTTAGCTGCTTAGGCCCCATGCTCTGCTTAACCAGGGAGCGAGGGGGAGTACACTGTCACAGAGGGCTAAATGCATGGGATAACTTAAGAGTTTGAGGAGTGGTTATTTTTAATGTTACAAAGTTCATACTTTAATAAAAACATATCTCGGTGCCTAGTGTGTTGACTGTTGGACGTGAAGAAGTGGGCTTTTAATTGTATCAAAATAAATTATTCCAGAATATTTCTCATAAGTAATACTTTCCACATGCGCACTAATCACCAATTCCCACAATTACATCTCACCTGTTAGCATAGAAATTGCTATAATTAGATGTAAAATTTCAAAGGTCTCAGGCTAGTGGTAATGTTACTTCCTGAAAAGGTGTGATCACAAGAGAGATTCTGGAAATAAAAGTGCTCAAATTGGCTTAATAGACTTCTGAAATGGCTCTTTAACACTGGGCAAACTTTTTAATAGTTGTCTGCTTTAGCTCATTAATTCAGAACAAACGCAAATTCAACTTGTTTGCCTCACTGGGAAAAGTTCTTGCTAACTCTTCTGAATTTCATTCATCAGTCATGGATTCAGCCTTAGGTAATTTGAGACCAACTCGGTTCTCTTACACTAAATTGCTCTATGAACAAATGTTTGCCCTTTTCACCTTTTTTTTTTTTTTCCTTCTGTGCCACAGTTGCTAAATTAATTTTTCTTTAAAACAAATCATTTCCGATCATTTCTATCTTGTAAGTCGAAAGTAAAAATGAACAAAAAAAAACCTTTAAAATGTCTTGTTATTGTAGAGTATGTTTACATTAGCATTTTCATTTATACTACAACAACACTTCTGAAGCAAATCTCCCAGCTGTAGCCACTTACACATACAATTTGCATTGTGGAGAAGACTTGGATTATGCAAACTGGATTTGCCTCAGGTAAAACTAAAAGTGAAAATGCTCTCCACACAGGGATATAATGGACTCCACTCACTGGCTTTCAGTCTGTGGGTTTAGATAAAATCAATTCTAAAGTAAAATGCTCGGAGCCCAGGTAGCATGGATGCAGGGTTGTTGGTGCCAACTGTTTTGAGAGATTTGTTGCTATTCTGCAGGACTGATAGACAGTGTTGATGTAGATATAGTCATTTAAAGTTTCATGAAAATATAGCACAATTAATTCAGCCTGGTTACATCATATTACATAGTATTTGCTTTAAAATGTGTATAATTGACATAAATTGCATGGCATTGAAGTTTTAAGGAATGCATATCATAATCTATATGCCAGTGCATTTATTTTGCCACTGGTGTTGCAGCAAAGTAAATTGTCAGCCAGTCTAGCAATATTGTTTTACTCCATACATGCACAGCATGTACCCTCAAATATTCAAAAATATGCTTAGAGTGATTGCTGTAAAACTGCATGAGTGAAATTTACCTCATGAAGTTCATTTCTGCTAAAAGCTTGTTCTTAAAACTGTAGTGATGATTTCTTGCATAGTAATCTACAAGGTTACTTTTATCTTACATCTCTGAATTTATTTCACTCAGCTGGACTGAGCAAAAAGATTCCATCGGCTTTCAAGACTAACACTGGAACACACTTCCTCTGATAAATAATATTTTTCTGGCTTATTAGATTCAGTGATGGTTCTATATTCTGTAGCAAGGTGGGCAGTGAGTGGAAAA
This sequence comes from Heteronetta atricapilla, assembly GCA_011075105.1. Lineage (NCBI taxonomy): Eukaryota > Metazoa > Chordata > Aves > Anseriformes > Anatidae > Heteronetta > Heteronetta atricapilla. Next base: position 90,715,982 of record CM021733.1, read on the forward strand.
AGGCAATAAATGGACATGGACTTCTTCTACATGACAGTAAACAAGAACAAATAAAAGAAAAGTTAGATGGAAACCTTCCTGCTACATTACAATATCATACAAGCAAAAATAACAGTAAATAGTAGAGGGGAAAAAAGGAATCCCTGTTAGAACTAATCACTAGTAACCAAGTCCTGCCTGGCAATTATTATTTTGTATTATTTTTTTTCAAATAAGCAAGGTGCACCTTTATTTTTTAATTTAATTTTATTTTATTTTTAAATCAGCACATATCTTGCAGTACTTTCAAATTTCATTCTTTATAATTTGTCTCTTTACCTATGTCTCATGACACTGGTAAAGAGGCTGCTGAAGAAAACCCAGTTTAGCAAGTTCTATAACAATAACAGTTCAGCAGGTTCTATACAATTTAGCAGGTTCTATACATGTTTAGATACTGAATTATTTGTCATAAGAGCCAGATGTTTTTATTTCTGTATCTTATTTATGCTCTTTCAGAGATAACTTTTTAAACCAAACTCTGTTAAATATATAGCATGCTTGTATTTACTCTGTTTGTCTTGTTTTATAACAGAGAAATCTGAAATATGCTGAGATACACTTAAAGGGCATACTTACAGGGTAGCTACCTGAAGTCATTTTTTTTTTACACTGAGAAAAATATTTCAAACAACCTCTACCAGGACATGGTAGCATCCCCATCAGTGGATATTTTCAAGATGTGGTTGGACAGGAGGTGTTAGATAATCTCATCTAAGCTCCTTTTGCCAGCAAAAGGATGGACCCTGATAATCTTTTGAGAACCCGTACAACCCAGGCTCTTTTATGACTAAATTGCCCAGGAAAAAAAAAAAAAAATTCAACAGATTATACTTTTACAAAAGAACTGATTCTGAAAACATTAAATTAATTCATTGAGTAATCATACCAATTGATTTCTGTAGGATACTACTAGAGAACTAATGTGAAAATATGAGATTACATCAGATTTGGGGCCAATTGAAATCAAAACTGTTGTCTAAAATTTCCTTTCCAAATAATTGTGATAGCTTCTTAATATTTCCTCATTATTCTCCCTTTTAATTTCATGTTGTGCCTTGATACTTGCTTTGGATGTCCAAAACTGTGGTACAGTATAAGCGCTATTTGCAGTCCTATGAAGGAATACACTTTCACACAGCTAGAAGCTTTCTGAAACAGTAATTACATATATATTTGCTTCTTTGAGGCATGCTACCAAGACTTCAAAAATAATTAGTAATAGGCAACCACATCACCTGGAGCTGTTACAAAATATAAAGCTCTTGTAGAGTTCCCTATTAACATTTAGAATAATTCTTGTATCTTTGTTTATACTAATGCAAAGAGTTGAAATATTGTATAAATGCCTTATGTTTGCTCAGAACAGCTTCAACACTAGGCAGAAATTCCCAGAAAGTTAGAATAAGCTCTGTTTCCTTCCAGATTAACTCTGTTCCAGTCAGACATCATATGCCTTGTATTTCAGTCCAGTACTATTTTCCAGGTTCATTTGTATAGAAGTATGTTTCCATTTGCAAGTGAAGTAGATCATTTGAAACAAAAAGTTCACCATCTTAATGTAGATTCATTGGCTTCTTCTAAAATAGTAAATTAAACAATGTCAGAACTTGTTCCCTAGCTTTAAGATCAAATGGTCACAGACATGTTGTTTAAGCTTTTTAGCAACCAAAAGAGGGTGGCTGTGTCCTGGTCACTTATGAATGTGTATAAAGTTATTTATTAACTGATTCCTGGTTCAATTTCTCCCATTTTCTGCTTAGAAGTTCTCAGCACAAGGGGATACTCCACTTCTTCATTTGTTTCTGAGAAGTACCTACCATTTTCTGAGAAACATAAAATTATAAAAATGCATTTAACTTTCCACATTTACAATTTCCTTCACATTCACAAATGGTATCTTATGTGAAAAATACCACAAGTGAATAACTACATTTGTAAGCTACAATTATTCAGTCAATACTGTAAAATATTTACTCTTACATGCAAAAATACTGTTTTCATAGCACAAAGGTGGGATATTAAAAGGTGACAATTAGCACCAAGCAGCTAGAGTTTAAAGACTTTGTTATAAATTGTTGTTTTTAAGTATATTTTCACTCTTATGGCAGGATTAAGTTCTAAGAACAGTATGACTCACTAATGCAGCATGGTCAGTAGTTGGTTGAAAAGCTTGTACCTCAAATTGATCCCAGAAGTCAAACAGTTTCACTTAATTTCCTCAAACACACCCCCACAAAATAATGTCATTTTTACTATATCATTCTGCTTGCTTTTCTTGTTACTCACAGGAGATTTTAAGTTGTATCTTTGTGCTTTAAAAATATTTATGTTTTAAGAATTCTTTCTGAGTTGCTTACACTTATATTCTTTCATTTTCAGTCCATGATTTTACTTTAAATTTTACCAGTTACTTATTACTTGAAGCATCTGTATATCATGAACCTTTGACATAAACACAACCCCACTGGAATGTCTACGGACCTTTTTAATGCAAAAAGTAGACCTAAAATTTTATTCAACTCACTAGTGCTCCATATATAATACCAAGTAGTTTAGCTCTTATTATTTCCTGTCATTATCTGTTGAGCAACATCCTGCCAAAAAGATATCTCACCAATACAAAAAGAAATCCTATAGGAAAAATTCAGATTTCTCTGTTCTGTCAATTATAACTTTGGAAACTTTGGAAAAGTTATTTAACATCTGCTGCTGAGTATCTATTCAAGTCAAATGGTAAACTTGCGTGATATGATGGTAAGATTTAAAGTCCCATGATTTTTAATTACCATTTTCATAATATACAAAATGTAGTCTGAAATAGAAATACTACCACAGTTTCTCAGGCCTCTGAGACCTGTGAGAAATTTCAGAACCAAGACTTACCCTTGGTGGAGGAGGTTCAAGTTAGTCAAGATTTCAAAAAATGGACATGAACAAGTTATGCACATGATGGCATATGAGCCATGTGAGTACATGAGCTGAGAGAGCTGGCTGATGTGAGGCAACTCTTAAAATCACAGAATGATTGAGGTTGGAACAGACCTCTGGAAGCCATCTTGTCCAACCCCCCTGTTTAAGCTGGGATGCCTAGAACCATCTGCCCAGGACCATGCCCACATGGCCTTTGAATAATTTCTTGATAATCTTTGAAAATTCTTGGTGACTGGGAGGAATTCCTGAAGAATGGAAAGATGCAACTATCACTCCTATCTTCAAGAAGGGCAAGAAGGAGAGTCTGGAGAATTAGAAGCCGCTTGGTCTCACCTTCATAACTGGAAAGGTGGTAGAGCAAATCCTCCTGAAAACCATTTCCAAGTATATTTAAGATGGGAAGGTAACTGAGAGTTGTCAGCATGAATTTATGAAGGGGAAGTCATGTCTGAGCAGCCTAATAGCTTTCCATGACAAAATGACTATTTTAGACAAGTGGAAGGCAATGGATATTGCTTCTTTTGACTTTAGCAAGGGTTTCTTGACAGTGTGTTCAATAACATCCTAATTGATAAACTCATGAAGTACAGACCAGGTAAGTGTACAGTGAAGTGGACTGAAAGCTAGCTGAACTGCTAGGCTCAAAGGATTGTGATCAGTGGCACCAAGTCCTGCTGGAGGCCAGTCACTAGTGATGTATCCCAGGGCTTGATGTGGCCAATACTTCTTCATTAAAGAAATGGATGACGGGACAGAGTACATTCCCAGCAAGTTGGCAGATGACACAGAACTAGGAGTAGTGGCTAATACACCATATGGTTGTGCTGCCATCCAGATGGAATTGGGCAAGCTGCAGAACTGGGCCAGGAGGAATCTCATAAAGTTCAACAAATCCTTGAGTCTTGCACCACTATAGATGCGCGGGCAAAGGGCTGCAAAGTGGTTTTGCAGAAAAGGAACTGTGGGTCCTGGTGAAAAACAACTTGTACATAAACAAGCAATATTCCCTTTTGGAAAAGAAGGCCAAAAGGGTTAGCAAGAGCATTGCTAGCAGGCCAAAATATGTAATATATTCTCTCTACTCAGCATTGGTGAGACATATCTGGAGTGCCATGTCCAGTTCTAGATTCTGTTGTGAGACAGATTAGTTTTACCCTACTGATTATGTTTATGGGAAAGAGATGGACTTAGTGGAGCAAGTCCAGCTAAAATAATGAAGAGTATTACACTAGCCTGAGAAAGCTGGGATTATTCAGCCTGATAGAAAGAAACCTTGTCTCTGTGTTTATGTGTTTGTGTGTGTGGCAAAGAGCACAAACTGAATACAGTAAAATCCACTTAAATGTACGAAAAATCTTTTTGACTGTAAAGGTGATTGAACACTGGACAGTGTTGCCCAGAAAGGTTGTAAAATGCCCATCCTTGAAGATATTCAAAACTCAGACTGGACAAGGTCCTGAGCAGCCTGCTGTAAGATGACACTGCTGTGAGCTGAGGTGCTGAACTAGGCAATCTCCAGAGGTCCCTTCCAATCTCTAGCATTTTAGGATTCTGTAATAAAAAGGCTTGATTCCTGTATCTGATCCAACCACTTACAACTTAATACATACCTTTCACCACTCATATAAATTTATGTGAGAATGGTGTAAAGACAAAAAAATAGAACCCCAGAATTGCACTGCAGAGATATTATACATTAAGAATCGATCAAATGGTGGTTTATACCTGTACAAATCACGTAGTTGGAGGAAATTATAATGACAAAATGTGACAATAAAATAACCCCACTTGAAAATGCAAGGGTATTTTATTTAACAACCATTTCATGAGTGTACGTGAGTATACCAAGATAAGAAGTTCAGGTTCTTCTGGTCTAATCTTAGAGTAAATACCATTTAAGATTGACATGTACTAAAACAGGGTCAGATTTTACTACTAATAATACATTACAGATGTATCATTACAGATTACATTAGATCACTTTTATATGCTTTTCCTAAAAACTATTCTGTAAATGGACCTTCCAAAATGTAATAATACAAGTACTTTGCTGGAAGTCTGTAGCAACCACTGTGGGACTGATTCACATAAAGAGGGGACTTCCCATGAAAATACATGTATTGGGCTTGTGTGGCAAGCTTTTGGTGGTACTGGAAGCTGCAGGGGTGGCCTCTGTGAACAGAACCCAGCAGCTGCCCCATGTCAGAGCAGAGCCAGCTCCAGCTGGCTCCAAAAGGGACCCACCTCTGGCCAGAGCCAAGACAGGGAATGACACTGGGAGAGCAGACTGAAGGAAGGGGATAAAATACTGCTGTACAACTGCATTTGGGAGAGAGGAGTGAGAAATAAGAGGGAACCAGTGGGCCTGGGGGAAGCTGCCGCCCACATGTGGGGAACCCTTGCCGATGCAGTTTGCTCCTGACGGATAGATCCTGTGGTATGGAGCCATGTGAGAACAGTTTTTGAAGAGCTGCTGCCTGTGGGCAGCCCCCACAGGCTCAGTATGGGAATGACGGCATCCCATGGGAGGGACCCCCTGTGGAGCAGGGGCAGGGAGTGACTGTGAAGGAGCTGGTGGAGATGAAGCATTAGGGACTGAGCGCAGCCCCCATTGCCCTGTTCCCCTGCACTGCTCAGGGGAGGACATAGAAGAGGGTGGATGGGAAGGGGATGGTGTTTTTAGTTTGTTTTTAGTTCTCACTGCTCTAGATTGGTATTACAATGGGCAGTAAAGTACATTAATGTTCTTTAACATTATTATTTAACAATTCTTTAAGCAGAGTCTGTTTTTCCGATGAAAGTAATTGGTAATCTCCCCACCCCTCTGTCAACTCATCATCTTATTTTTCCATCATAGTTTCTCCACTTGTTCTTTTGAGAAGGAGTAGTGAGATAGCAGTGTGGTAGTTTAGCTTCCCATCAGTGTGAAACCACCACAGTAAGTGTTGATCAGTGTGAAGAGTTAAGGAATGGAATCCAAGAAAGGAAAAATTATATCTTTTTCACACACACTTCATAGCACACCTGAACTAAGGGTGTTGCTACACTAGCAAGTAGTGCAGACAAATAGAAGCAGAGTGAAACACCTGGAGCTGCAGCAAAACTGGAGTTTACTGGCTGTAAAGGAGATACATGTTTTGGGTCAGGAGCTTTTAATTTTGAACTAGTTCTGGTGTATTGAGTGCAGTTTTGTGAACCATATTTAATACTGGTTGGACAGCAGCAAGTGTGTTCTTGGAGCACATCTTCTGGTTCTGTTTTTTTCTGAAGTAATCTTGTTTGTGTTGTCAGAGTCCACCGTGTGATGTGAAGCAAAGCACACTGAGTGAGGGCAATTGGGAAATTAATCTTAAAAAACATAGTCATGATCTAAACTAAAACTCTAGTAAGACTGAACCTTATGGATCCTAAGAAGCATATGAACACATGGTTGTTTTAAAGTTACTTGGGCCAACAGATTCATAAAGGACAGGTCTTCTGAAAAAGCAGTCTGTGATCTCAGTATGGACAGCAGCTTGGAAATCTCATTAGTCAGCCAGGACACTCAAATTATGTGTAAGTGTGCTGATTGCCTATAAATGTTCTCCATATGTTTGTCTGGTTTTGTGCCCACTAGAAAATCCGTGGCCCATTTAACAGAGTCAGATAAAATGTGCCAAGTGGTTGAAATTGGTTAACTCTTAGTGGACCGTAACAGTGCATCTACCTTTCCACATGAAGCAAACACAAATGAAACTCGGCATTCATGTTTCAAATAAACACTACTTAGTGTCCCATGCCCTAAGGGGCATCAGAGAAAGGACACTACATTCAGACAGTTCTTACTGGTAATCTGCCAATTGACAGAGGTGTATTACAGAACTGAATTGAACCATGAAGGAACCAGCTGGTTGTTAGCACTGCACTGGCAGGTATCAAAGAATGTGTTTTCTTTGAAAGGTGAATGACTATAAGTAGCTTCAGTGTGTGACAAGCTTGAGTTATATATCAGTGTCACATCTGTCTGGATGCAGTTCAGTTAGTGATATGAAATAGAAGCCTGGTAAGGAGACATTTCCAGTTCCTTGTTTCCAAGTTTTAAGGACAATGACATTTTATTTCTTGATACATCTATTTATTGATACATTGTGCGCTGAGCAGTGTTCAAGAACCCTGCTATTCCAATTTCACTCACATGCAATTCCTGAGATACAATAATAATAATAAAAAGAATATTAATAGAGGACTGTAAACATTTCCAGCTGCTCTGGTTTCTTATGGTGCATGTGTTACTCTACCTTAACTACAGCACAAGTGTATGAGACATTCCTCAAATGAAAAACTCTAATTGTTAGCTACCAACACTATATATGTCCCGTGTTTCATTCATGTTGTTGCTCTGGTATGTCTGTGTCCTTTGAAACAAGTATCTGCAGATTATGGTCTTTGTAGAACAGTTTAGGATCTTCAGAACTGTTATCAGTTTCTTGTGTAAGATTTGTGTTATGATTTCTGATTTTCATGTTTGAAGACACTAATAGAATATATGTAGTATGTGAATAGAAGATATGTGGATGTAGTACTTTTAAAATCAGCTGAGAAATGATAAAGTGAATCTTAAAATTAACTTTGTCCTAAAATATATTTATAATGTAAGGAACCAACAGTTTCAGATATCAGATATTCTTTTTTTTTTTTTTTTTTTTTTTTTTTTTTTTTTTTACTTTTGCTTTGAGAAACAACTGTGCAAAATGCACAGCATAGCAAAATACAATACTTTCTACTTTACTCTGTTGCCACTTAATGGTTAGCTAGCCATCTGGGATGACTGTCACTAAATGAATACTAAAAAAGTCCAAGCCTGGAAAGCTTCTGCATGGGGAAGTCCCAGTGCTATAAAGAACAATAATGTGCATTCTGCATGTGTGCACACAGGGGAAGACAAAAAATGCACAGCAAAGAGTCTGGCATTTTCATTTTCCCAAGGCTAAAGTGATTGTATTGCCTAGGCAACATTCCCAGTCTCCTCTGGCTATGGACATATGCTTTTTAGTCATTTTTTAATAGTTGTTTCATGCTTGAGGAATGAACAATAATTGAGATGCTGTTTCTTCAATGACTTAAATATGTCAATTTCATTAAGAAGATTAATTATGAACAATACGCTAGCTACACTTTCTCACAGTATATAAGAATCTGTAGAATCGTAGAATCGTAGAATGCCCAGAGTTGGAAGGTACCCACAAGGGAGTTCATAAGTTCAACTCCTAAATCCACAAAAGGCAACCTAAGCATTAAACCATATATCTAAGAGCATTGCCCGAATGCTTCTTGAGCACTGATAGTCTTGGGGCTGTAATCACTTTCCTGTGGAGCTTGTTCCAGTACTTGACCAGTACTCAAGGTAAGGCCTTCCCAATGTTGAGTATAGTGGGATAGTCTTTTTTTTTTTTTTTCTTTTTTTTTTCTTTTTTTTTTTTTTTTTTTCTTCACCAAGTAGCTATGCTGTGCTTAATGCACCCCAGTATACAGTTGGCCTCTTGGCTATGAGGGCACACTGTTGACTGATACTGAGCTTAGCATCAACCAAAAATAAAGCTTGATAATGTCCAAGTGTTAAGTTTCCTATCATACTAGTTTTGATCCAGTTCAAGCATACTGACTTACGTATGCTAATATAAGAAAATCCAGCCTTTACAAAGTTGTAGGCTTCCCCCCTCCAGCGTTACTGAATATAACATTAAGTTCCTCCTTATGACAGTTGTATAAATGTTCTCGTTTAAAATCTCTGAGATTATTTCACTGCTGCTGTCAGATGTGTGATTTTTTCCTCTTCATTATGATATGCTAGATTTTCAAACCCAGACATTTCCTTCTGTTTCTAAACTGGCACATAAGCAGAACACAAATCAAATAAAGTCAAGTTTTATTTACCAAGGGTACATCAGAGTATATTTTCTCATATACTTCTCTCTCTAGCCTGTAGGTGAGAGAAAAATGCACTGCAGATTTAATTTCTGGGAAAATGTCATTCTCCAGAAATGTAAAAGTCACAGCAATACTTAAATGGTTATAACTGAGAAATTGCCTCTTGGGAATGTGCCCTGGCCACGGTTAGTCCTGAACTGTGCCTCAGAAGCGTTTCCAAGTGCTCTTGTTGACCCAGGAAGGAAACATTCTAGGGACCAGATCATTCTAACACCTTAATGGTAGAAAGTATCAAGCTTCAGTGCCAGGACACTGTTTAACTGACTAGCATAGACGTAACTGTTGCTTCAGAGTAGTTCAAAGTTGCTGTTCAGGCAAAGCTATGAAAGAAATTATATCCTTGCCCCACTATATTATTTCTGTTTCAAGTTTGAAAGCAAATGGAAGGATGGAGCAAAAAGAGTAATTTTCATCTTTCAGGGAGGTGATAAAAATACATAATTATCAGTGAGATTGAAGCTCCAATATCTTTTTTAATAGTATAAAGTAATACTTATATTCAAATGATTAAATAAACTCTCCCTCTTGTAGAATCACTGTATTAAAACAGCAAGGAAATCTTATTATCCTAAGACCAAGCAATTGTTTTATCTGTAGCATTAAAACCCTACCTTTATGCAGAAGTGGATTTAGCAGGTGGATCACAACCTTGTCCCCTCCAAACTAAATCCGATACCTGTTCCTGTGAGACAACCCAAGAAGGTCCACCCTGATCTGCTCTGCCCTTGGGTAACCAAATTTAATTTAAAATTTTAATACTAGAAGACCAGGATTCCTCTGAGTGAATAATGTGCTGAGGGAAGAAAGAGAAGAAGAGAAAGTAATTAGTCCCCTTTGCTCTTTTTTGTTATTTGTTGCTTCACACAATCCTTCCATGGCCTAACAATAGGCACCTATTTTATCTTGTCCCTGGCAATTTTTCCACTTCTTGACTCTGCTTCTAGACTTGATTCTAGTTTTGGTCACATGCTCCTAATGTAAAGCATTGTTTTATCCTTACCTGTAGAACCTTTAAAATGTAGTCCTGTACTGCTCTGTATAATGTCACAGTTTATTCAAGTGACCATTAAGTACAACATATTCATGCCTGTTTGGCTTTTTAGGCATTTGGGGGTCAAATGAGCTTTTCTTCTTTCTCCTATATCTAGGCTTTCCGTGAGAAAGAGTACACAGAAAGAAGTTTAATATATTTCTGAAATAATTAAACATGAACATAAAGTCCTTGTTTCCTACAAAGACTATGAGTGTGTGCATGCATGTGTGCATAGGTACTTCTTATTTTTCTGTAATTGCTTACTAACAGCATGGTCATTCTGAAAAAATTATTTTTTTTCTTTTTAAAATATATTTTTTAACTTCAGATGAAGATCTCAGTCTGCTTCTGATCTTCATTTTTAAATGAAGAGACTAATCATGAATTGAGGGTTTGTATTCTAAATAAGTACCATCCTGTTTGACTTATAAAATTGAGACCTCCTTCCTCATTTATTATTTAGTACAGTGGCTGTAACTAATCCAGAATAATGCTTATGCTGGCTTTTTCTATACTTATCAGTAAACAAATATTCTTTATTCTTGCTAACAGTATGCGTGTTTAATGAAATACCAAAACAGCAAGATGCTCTGGTGCACTTCATTATCTCCTGATTTCTCAATGTACAGAATGTTAGAGCTCTGCTTTGTTTTCTTGTGCTGTATTAGCTTTCAGAAGATTATAAGCACATTATGCAAATGAAAACAAGAGCAGAAACAATTCTTGAAACCATTTTTATTTATAAAATACCTTTCATCTTTCAGAATGCTTAAGTAGTGTTATTTTCTATCTCCTTTGTGCACTTTTTGGCAACAATCATTTAATCAGAGAAAACCAATTTATTAACATTTGTATCTTAAACAATTCTGCAACTATCCACCTATTAAAACATCTGATACAAAGAAGCTGGTCCAATTTCTCTCCTCTCAGTATTGAATTTCCATCCCTTCATCTCTACCTTTAGCTCTTGGTATAAAGTTCTGTAACCATAACTCATTTGTCTTTTGACAGGTACACCTTGTCCTGCTTTCTTTAGGCCAGCTTTGGCATGTGAGTTGTTATTACTAGGAAAGTAAGCTATACGCTGTCTGTGCTGAAGTAAATTGCCACCACTTTCATGGCAAGTGAAAGGCGAAAAAAAACTTCTGCAGTGTCCCAGCTGTATGCCTCCCCTTTAAGAAAACTAAGCCTCAAGTTCATGTCAGCAGTATAAAACAATTGGTCCCTAATATATTAAGCTTCTGTCTCAGTGATGAAAGAATCCAATATGGGACTCATTTTACTCATTTTTCACCTTATAACTAGAAGGTGAAGAGCTTCAGGCTGTGTAAGAGGTACTTGGACACAGATACTGCACTTTTAAAAAGTAAATACTAATGGCTTCTACTAAGTAAAGGGAAGGAAAAAAAATCAGCTGCACCTAGTAATATTAATTTCCTCTGTAAAGTTAAATTAAATCATATACTGTTTTATCCTTATGATTTTACTTTCCACTGTGCATATAATCAAAGTCAGAAGACTGAAAAACTCGAATGTAGAATATAGCAAGCCATGTGAAGTAAAAAGAAATTGAAATCTAATTTTTAGATGACAGATAAGTGTCTGCTCTATTCTACTTCAACATCCTTATTAAGATATTTTGAGTAAAAGCATACAACACATGAAAATTGCACCCCACCTCTCCCCAAGTTTGTCCCCTGGTTAAAAAAAATTATTTTTAAAATATGTAGTTATAAACAACTGGAACAACTTTCAGTAAGCAACATGTGCCAGAATTTTGTAGAAGCAGCACCTTGGTGTTGCTTTAGAAAGTCTGAAATAGAAAATTTGGGGAAAATCCTCAAAAACAAATAATATTTGAAATTAACACGTAATGGCACCTTTTCATTGAAACTGCATGGAGAGAACTCCTCCAGCAGTGGCATGAACAGATGAACAGTCTGTGTCCTTAAATGTGTCACAACCTAATTTTATATTTTTTCTTAGTTTAACCAAATTGAGTTGTTGTATATGAATGTGTTTATGTTTTCCGGACTTTAGGATCTGAAAATGTCATTACATAACATTGCTGTATCTTGAGAACAAAAAAAAAGAGAAGACGCTGTAGGTGAAAAAAGGAAGAGGGGGATCTTGCATGTGTGTCTTGACAAACCATGGTCCTAAGTTTATGTGCCTCAGAAGACCAGTGGGCAATATATTATGATGATCTCCTAGGTCCAGAGTTCTCACAGGGCTCTCACAGCCTTTTTCTCCCACCTGCAGTACACTCGTTTCTCCACAGCATCCCTCATTTCCTTATCTGACTCATTATCAGAGGATGATCAAAATCAGATCTGTGAAAGATCTGCAAATACTATGCAAATTGCTTACTGAGAGGTTATGTTCCTAAATGATCTCATTGCTTTAGTTCCCTATCTGGCTTTCATCTCCTATTTTGCTACTGTTCATCCTCTTTTAATGCTCCCTAAGTTGCTAAGATATCCAGAGCATAGTTTTAGGCTTGGAGTCCTCATATTCCCATCAATTCTGCACTCCATTTTTTGTTTGTTTGTTTTCAGTGTCTGATAGCAACTTTTACAAACCTTGCATTAGCTGTAATGGCTGTACAAGTCCGTGACTTCATTCAGTTCCTGAGGAGGCCTGTACAGGATTTCATAAACAAAAGAAAAGGATGGGATTTACTCTCCATTAGGGTGGGTAGAGAAAGGGGGGAAAAAACGGAAAAAGAGAGTCCATGGCCGAATGATCACACAGCTGTACCTGCACAGATAGGAAAAGAAGAAATGTCATTGATCACATTTTAAAGCAATTTCAGACACAATAGTCTTTCTGTGGCTTGTTGGCGAGATTACATGTTGAAATGCTGCTGAAATCCCAAGAAGGAAGAAAAGCCCTATTCACGCACCAGTGTCATAAACTGTAATAGATTTAATAAGGAGAATGGGCATGGTGTTTGCAATGCTTGTTAAAGGTGTGGAGCATCCAGAAGTTCTGTAAGCAAGCACCATCAATATTCAAAACCAGAACTTCATTACAGGAAGAAGAAACAAACTCCAGGAAATCCCACAACATGCAAATTACAGAAAATTTCCCTTAATAACATCAAGCTCTCCCAGGGAGTGGAAATGAGACAGAAGAAGTTATAGCTAAGATTAAATATTTTTACTGCCTCACAAGATTAGAAGAGAAGTCTTTAAATTTGCTGCTATCAAATAGAAGAGCCTTTTCTTTCTCTCACACGAAATGAGAGCTAACAGGCAAAGAGTTGTTAACCTCTACTGTACCAAATATGGATAGAATTGTAAAATCTGAGGTCATAATTTCATAAAGTGTAATTTTCCTAAGGTCACAGTGGAGTCTAATTGCAGCACAAATTATTGATGGTTTTATTGTTTCATCCCAGGTTCTATTAAAATTTATTTCAACTAGGTGTTAAGAAAACAGAATAAGAGGGGAAGGTAGTTTACACTTGAATGTAGAGTATTACTTAAGGACTTTATTGAAAGAATATTGCTATTTCCTTTTCTCTGTATATATTTTTTATAATGAAAATTCTTTCTTAATAGTACTTTTATATGGTAGTAATCTAGAATTAACTTGCATTTTTTTAAGAAAATGAGAAATTGGTTATTAAATCTGGAGGTACTGCTGCTATAAAGTCATATTCCAATTTTCACAACAAAGACAAACACATGCAAACGAAGAGAGGAGGAAAAAAAAAAAAAAAAACAATTGGAAAAAGTTTCTAAAAACATTGTGGGTTATACTGGGCTTCCATGGCAAGGTTTTTGTAGCAGGGAACTGCAGGGGTGGCCTCTGTGAGCAAAGCCCAGCAGCTGCCCCATGTCAGATCAGAGCCAGCTCCAGCTGGCTCCAAAAGGGACCCAGTGCTGGACAGAGCCAAGACAGGCAGCGATGCTGGGTAGGCCTCTGGGAGAGCAGACTGAAGAAAGGGAAAAACAAACACTACTGCACAACAGCAGCAGGGAGAGAGGAGTGAGAAATAAGAGAGAACCAACCCTGTGGCCCCTAAGGTCAGTGCAGCAGGAGGGCAGGAGGTGCTCCGGGCATGCAGCAGAAATTCGCCTGCAGCCTGTGGAGAGGCCCCTGGTGGAGCAGGCTGTCCCCCTGCAGCCCATGGGTCCCACATGGAGCAAATCTCCATGCTGCAGCCCGTGGAGGAGCCCCGGTGGAACAGGTGGATGTGGCCTGGAGGAGGCTGCGGCCCATGGAGAGCCCCTGCAGGAGCAGGCCCTGGGCCAGAGCTGCAGCCCGTGGAGAGGAGCCCACGCAGGAGCAGGGGTCTGGGGGGGAGCTGCCGCCCATGGGGGACCTGTGCTGGAGCATTTTGCTCCTGAGGGATGGACCTCGTGGTACGGAGCCATGTGGGAGTAGTTTTTGAAGAGCTGCTGCCTGTGGGCAGTCCCCACAGGGTCAGTTCAGGAAGGACGGCATCCCATGGGAGGGACCCCACGTGGAGCAGGGGCAGGGAGTGACTGTGAAGGAGCGGTGGAGGTGAAGCATTAGGGACTGACTGCAGCCCCCATTGCCCTGTTCCCTTGCACTGCTCGGGGGGAGGACATAGAAGAGGGTGGATGGGAAGGGGATGGTGTTTTTAGTTTGTTTTTAGCTCTCACTGCTCTAGTTTGGTATTACAATGGGCAATAAAGTACATTAATGTTCTTTAAAGAGAGTCTGTTTTTCTGATGATGGTAATTGGTGCGGGATCTCTCCACCTCTCTGTCAACTCATCATCTTATTTTTCCATCATAGTTTCTCCACTTGTTCTTTTGAGAAGGAGTAGTGAGATAGCAGTGTGGTAGTTTAGCTTCCCATCAGTGTGAAACCACCACAGTAAGTGTTGATCAGTGTGAAGAGTTAAGGAATGGAATCCAAGAAAGGAAAAATTATATCTTTTTCACACACACTTCATAGCACACCTGAACTAAGGGTGTTGCTACACTAGCAAGTAGTGCAGACAAATAGAAGCAGAGTGAAACACCTGGAGCTGCAGCAAAACTGGAGTTTACTGGCTGTAAAGGAGATACATGTTTTGGGTCAGGAGCTTTTAATTTTGAACTAGTTCTGGTGTATTGAGTGCAGTTTTGTGAACCATATTTAATACTGGATGGACAGCAGCAAGTGTGTAAAGTGTTTTGAACAGTAATTGGTTCGGGATCTCCCCATCCACTGTCAACCCATCCACTTTTTTTTTTCATCATAGTTTCTCCTCTTGTTCTTTTGAGAAGGAGGAGTGAGATAGCAGTGTTGTAGAGTTTAGCTTCCCATCAGTGTGAAACTACTTCAGGGGTTGGTTGTAATGCTAACACTCAGTTTATCTGTCTGCAATTTTTGCAGTTCCCTTTTGTTTTTCTTTCTTTTTTTTCTATTAAATTGTAACTTTAGAAAGGTGACAAACATTAGTTAATTTAACACGTATCTCGATGTTCAAGTTTGCATCCTGGTGTACATCTTCTTTCTTCATATTCTAGTTGACATACAATTTTTAGAAATTCATTCTGATTACATAAACACCAATGTTTAGTTGTTGCAGAGCAGTGTTCACACAGAGCCAAGGACTTTCCATCTCCCAGTGCTGCCCTGCCAGCGAGGAGGCTGGCAGTGCACCAGGAGCTGGGATGGGACACAGCCAGGACAGCTGGCCCAGGCTGCACAAAAGGATGTCCCACACCATGTGGTGTCATGCTCAGCAATAAAAGACGGAGGAAGGGGGTTACGTTTGGAGAGATGGTGTTCATCTTCCCAAAAAACTACTATGAGTGATGAGCCCTGCTGTCCTGGAAGTGGCTGAACAGCTGCCTCCTGATGGGAAGTAGTGAACGGATTCCTTGTTCTGCTTTGCCTGTGTGCATGGCTTTTGCTTTACCTAGTAAACTGTCTTTGTTAGCCCATGAGCTCTTGCATTTTTACTTTTCCAGTTCTTTCCCATGTACCACATAGGGAGAGGGAGCAAGTGGCTGTGTGGGTCTGAGCTGCCTGCTGGGAATAAACCACAACAGTTAGCTAACAAGTGAATAAAACTAGTGGTCAGAATTTTTGCCTTTCCCAGAAGGCACTGATTTCTGTAACAAACCACTGTAAGACCTTAAGTATTACTTACAGAAATAATCTCACAGTCAGAAACTACTTTTTTTTTTTTTTTTTTTTTTTTTTTAAAGTTATGAATACAGATATAACAAGGTGACTAAACAGACTCTTCCAAGTTGTTAGTGTGTGAACCAACTTCAGTTGTGTGTTACCAGAGAACCAAGTACTCTTAGTTTTGGTAATGAAAGACTGTGGGTGAAGAAACAGTGAAAAGAGCATTGAGGTATAGTTTGCAATGCAGGCCTTGTATCAAATAGAAGTAACTGCAGCGCTGTGTTATTTTCGCTCAGGGATAAAATGTTGGTGCATTTAGTGACTCAGAGTCCAGGGACACCCAGATTCTCCTCTCAGGGAACATAACCCATCTGAGGGCAGACACCATGGAACTGAAGGGGCTGCAGTGCTGGGCTCCAAACGACGAAAGTTCCAGCAAGAAGGATGCTGTGCTTCCTCATAAAGGCATGCATGATCTTATCCGGTCATTGACAATCAACTATTTGTATGAGCTAAATACATGGGGGAGTTTCCACCAGGTTTTAGACTTCTGTGCTTGTTGATCTAATTAAAAAGGCAAAGAACACCAGCACAGTTATGCCCCATGAGTTGCAACCGTAGCTCCAGGTGAATGTATTCCTCCAGATTCCTGACTTCCAACGCACACCTCGTTTATCTCTGTGTTTGTGCAATTATGGGATTTCCTACTACTTCATGTTTTGTGCTTTGCATGTTAATTTGCATACTAATAGCCTTGTAGTAGCACCGCCCATTTTATTTGAAAATACACCCTTGCAGGTAACTGCTCTGGCCTGGAGAGGGCTTCTTCCAGTCACCAGCACGATCTGCTGTGGAAAGGGGCACTCAGACTTTGGGCCAAAAGTCTGGACTGAAGTGGCAGCGGGAGGACTTAATCGGCTCAAACTCTGAAATACTTTTAGTCGTGGGTTTTTATGTTAACGAGTAACAATGTTTCTCTGACTTCAGTGGAAGCAGACTGGGAGAGAAGCCGAGCAGGCCAGGGTATATGTCCCTCATCGGGACCTGGGACAGAATGCAAATAAGCAGGTCAGGTAGGGGCGATAGGAGACAGACAAAAGGAGGTGCTACCCGTAGGGTCTAGTCATGACGGCGGCGCTGGGCCGGCTCCCCATCGTAACCTGTGGTGCCCTCACACATTTCAACCACCACCCTCAGAGCTTGCCCCAGCCCCCGTCAGTCACAGCAAATTCTCGGTTTTGATTGGCTGAATTTCCCGCGGCGCTTGGCGATTGGTTATCGCTGCGCAGGCGTTCCCGCCCCTCGCCCTAGAAAGTTCTGCGCAGTGGACCGCGGGGACTATTTGCGGCTGGTGGTCAGGGGCGGGAAGGGTGCGTAGCGGGATGCTCAACCGCACGGCGGTGTTCTCGGCCGGCTGAGAGGAGACGAGCGAGTGGATTCTGCCAGGAAGAGCTAGCGGCGATTCAGGTAGTGAAATGCAGAGTTACCGATTGACGGGTGTGTGATTTTAGTTTTGGAGACTTAGGGTAAAAGCTGAATTTCTTAAGGACCTAATTTAAATTAAGAAGGCTGTAACTAACTGAGGATGATCAGGTCTCATTTGGTCAAATAAAGCCTTTTTTTTTTTTTTTGTATTTTGTTTCTTTGTGTGTCTGTGTGTTTTTGTGAGAAACACTCTGTAGCCAATAACATAGACTCAAGCGAGGATCTCGGTGAAGTAGCACGTGTTCATGTATTTTGAACTCAAGGCACTCATTTTATTTTCATACTCCTCAGTTAGTTTTTCATGGGCTCCTTGTTGCTATGTTATAAACAAATATCCTTTGCCCAGCTGGTTTGTCAGCCATCTTACATTCATCACCATAGCTTATCTTTGTGTCTTGTGGCTTTAAGTTTGGTGAATAGTATCACATAGTTTGTGTATGACTTTGAAACCTCCTTACTCTTCCCAATGATAATATTAGATTAAATTGATAAAATTTATTGCAGACTCTTCTTTATTGGTCTTTGAGCTGGTTGTTATTATGCCAGCGGTACCTTGACTTGGCACAATTGACTAAACTTGGTATCTTTTAGGTGTGATAGAGGCACCATGTTAACTTGTAATATGATTTATTTGTGTTGAAATGCTCTATAAATTTAAAGTAGAGATCAGTGAAATGTCAAAACAGAAGAGTTGACATCAAATAATCCTGTGAAGGTCTTAATGTTTCTAAGAAAATTTTGTTGAAGTATCTTTAGAACAGCTTGTTTCTTTAGCATTCACCTATTGAGTCTGATGTTGGTAAGAATGGGACTTGAATGAAGTGTCCTGATATGATAATGGCTGTATGTTCAAGATTCAGCTGTTTGAATTGGCTATGATATGCAAGTATGACATAGTGTAGTTTTAGGGAAAACAGTATGTGTTTTATTGTTTGGTCATACTTAAAAAAAGCTACCAGCAGCAACACCAAATTTGAAATTCAGAAGCAAAGCATTATTTTTGTCTGCCAGTGTCTAGGCTACTTCTGTGCAACACCACAATCAACTCCTATAGCTCTCCCTTAACCGGAGATCTAGGGGCAAACTGAAAGCTCCAGACAAGCCTTAAATGAGTCAAGTTACATTTCTACTTAGCAGGAGTGTGTTTATGACCTTTAATTACTAATTGAGAAATTGAGGTAAATGTCAAACCAGGTGCAGTGATCAAACTCTGCTATTCAAATGTCTGTTACTATCTGATCTAGTTGTTTGGTTTATTTTACTTGAATAACTTAGTTGTTTCTCATTAATTTTCCTGTGCTGTTCAGTACTTGTCACCTTGAAGGTGGTTTCTTTGACACACTTCATATAGTAAGTACTCTATAGAAGAATGGAAGACGAGTATAAATAGGATAAATGGCAGAGGTCAGAAAATGGAGACAAAAATAATGTATCAGCTATTCATTATATAAGAGACTTTAAAGTCACTTGCTTTGTTACCATAAAATTAATTCTAATGTGATTAGAGTAGGCATATGTTTAAAATTATATTTCTGAAAGCATTTAAAATTCCCCCCAAATTTATTTCTTCCCAGGAAACAATATAGTTTTCCTCAGAAGGGTTGTTCCCAATTTGGTAAATATTCCTGATTTTCCCTGAAATAGAAAACCTGTATTGGTGAGTAAAAGTTATGTTGCAGATAAATCTCCATTAAAAAAAAAGCAAACCTATCCCCATCAAAATTTGAGTTGCACCGTGAGAACTCTCACATGTGTGGTGATGGAATTCTTTAAATTCTAAAGACACAGGTGGTAACTCAGTTGTTACCAATGGCAGTGTGAAATCTAAGTCAACTTGAAGTCTTTTATTAGTCATGATTTAATTTTAAAGACCCTAAACTTTCAGAGAAGTACCAATTTTTAAAGCAAGACTTTTGTAAATGTTCATTGTTGAAGGCAATGATGATAATTTATTACGAAGCCTCTGTTCAATGAAATGGTTGTATATAAAGATGTGCAGTGCAAATAACTAGTATTCCTATTTAAGGTTATTTTCCTGGTGGTCACAAATTACAGTACAGTGTAGTTAGAGTTGTAAATATGCAGCATATCTATAAACAAGATGTATTTTAACTTGGTGGACATATTAAATGAAAATGTAAGACTGTTTGCTACTGGTATACTATTGACAGGAGAAAAATACTGTATCTTCACATGTGTTTATTGTTTGCTATACAGAAATGTAACCATCTTACACTGCAAGGCAAGACAGGTTACAGCTGATTGAAACATAGCCTGTATTAGCTGTTTTAAATATACTGCCTTGCTAATTATTGAAAAGGCTGGAGAAATAAGCAAATTAAAAATGTTCTTTGTTTCTTCTGTAAGCCTTGCTTAAAATTTAAATAAAAGGAACACTATTTTATCAT
The DNA here is from genome assembly GCA_011075105.1 of Heteronetta atricapilla. Taxonomy (NCBI): domain Eukaryota; kingdom Metazoa; phylum Chordata; class Aves; order Anseriformes; family Anatidae; genus Heteronetta; species Heteronetta atricapilla. Next base: position 90,735,950 of record CM021733.1, read on the forward strand.
TAATATCAGATAATGTATAATTTATAATAACTTGGTGCAGAATAATAGATTTGGAAGGACAAGTAAGTATACTGGTCAGCATTTTTGACTTGTCAAACAGTTTGGGGAAGGATATATGAATTAAAATAGTGGATTAGCTCCTGAAAATCTCCACTGCTATCTCAACCTCTATAGACAGTGTTTAGTATTAGTATATTCAACTTAATATTTCTTGTTCTGCAGTAGTTAGTGCTAAAATAATGTTGGTTTTGTAATTGCATAGATGTTCTACCTGAGCCATTCAGTTGTTGTAGTACAGTTTAGAAATTAGACTTTTATGTGATTTTTCTACATTTTTGAATCTGTGCTTTGTATTGACTTTTCATTCTATTGTCTCATGTCAGTTGTTATAATCATTTATCCAGTTAGTGTAAGTATTAATAATTATATTGCAAGCCATATTGCACTTACCCCAGAATGTTTCTTTCTCATAAGATGAGCAGTCTGTGAACTAAGTCGTGTGTCTTTTAACACTAGGAAAGAATAGGGTCAATTGCAGACTTTTTTTCTGATCTCAGAAGTCAGTGTTTTTTTTACTTGTAGAGCAGCACCATAAATAAAATCATTGTTCCTATACAATGTGAGGAACAGGTAAATTCAGTGTTGTGAAAGTGGCAGGTAGTGTAAATGTTGGGACTTCACTCTGCGCAGATCTTGTTTTAATTGGTTTTCTACTAATGGTTAAAGTAAGGGTTAAACCCTTACTTAAAAAAAAATAATGAAGATGTAAAAGCGTTCTTTTTTTTGTTGACTTTTGTTTTGGTAAGCTAATTTAGGATAAAATGTGAAGGCTTGCATAATGAAAGTGTCAATGAAAAATGAGGGAAAATAGTTCTGTTCCTCAGTGTATGAGTGGTTAAGTAAATGGTTAAATCAGTAATAACTTCAAAGTGAAGCCTTAAAGTAGCAATTCATTGAAAACATTTACATCAACAGAAAAGACTGCCTAAATAATGTTAGGAACTCAGTAAAACTAAATGCAATTGCAAGTAAGACTTCCATAGATGCTTACGTTTTTACATCTGTTTATTGGCCTTAATGGAAAGAGCTGCACCACAGGAAGCATGGTCTGACTGAAGAGCTCAGAACATGGAGAAGAAATGGAGATTCCTGTGTTTCCACTTGCTTCCCTCTGTTTCCAGGCAACATTTTTTTTTTCCTTTCTGATTGCCAAGAAATAAACTACTGTAACACCCCCCAAAATACCCTTTAAAAGTGATTTTTCAAATTCTTGTCTAGACTGGAAAAAATGCATGTGGGATAGCTCTGTTAAAAACTCTTCTCAGTGTACACGTGCAAAGTATGGGCTTGAAGAGTAGCATGCTCAATTCAGATCCTTGTTGTGTGTGATGAACCTTTTTCATTGTAGTTTCTATTTGCCAGATGTTCATTTGCCATTTTCCAGTAAAATAACAGACTAAGGCATAAGAAAATGATTAATTCTTCTTTTACAATGTTAGAGAAGGGAAAATATGCAAATATTCTCAAATAATGCTATCTTAACCACCCACACAGTTAATTGGGTAAAGACACGCTAGTGAGCATATATGGTTCTCGGTATGTATGCAAGAGATCATAAAAATTATTGGCTTTGACTCTGTGTATAGCAAGTAAACCTACTTTTCTCATAACTGATGTGCTTATATATACTGTACGAGGAAAAACTATGATCTAAAAAAGCAGTTTAGGGATTTGTTCAGATATTGCTTAGTACATTGACTGTGTTCTTTAGAGAGCAAGCAAGAGATGATGTGGAGGAACTCAAAGGTATCATTTATTTTAATCTGTCTAGCATGGATAGTAGTTGATAGCTACAATAAATAAAGGGGAATAAATACATAAATAGTAATTGAATCCTTTTCTCCAGTCCATTGTATGAATTGCTGCATACTTTATACAACACAGCTTTTTGTCATCCTATGTTCAGTGCATACTGTGTCCTGACTGACAGCCCCTCTTCTCACAGCCTTGCCTGATAGGAGAGATGCTCCAGTTTCCTGATCATCTTGGTGGCACTTTGCTGGCTTCTCCAGTGTGCCTATGTTGTGATGGGGGCCCGGAGCTGGATGCAGAGCTGCAGGTGAGGCCTCACTGGGGTCACTTTTCCTCCTGCTGGCAGTGTTCTTTCTGTGGCAGCCCTGTGCCATCTGCCTGCATCAGTGTCCTTGCTGGGATGTGTTACTGGTTTGGTTGACTTTGTGACCATGAGAGGCCTCAGGTCCTTTTCTGCAGCCTATTTTATCTGTTAATATCTTATTTACCTATACTTAGCATTTACTGTACCATGGCATCTTCAATTAATGTAAACCATGATACGCAGAGATAATGTGACATTTCCTAGTTTACATATACTGCACCCATGCATGGGATACATACATGTGAAGTAATGGTTTGTGCTTAATGTTACAGTCCTCATATAGTGAGAAATAAATTTGTAAAGCGTAGAACTTCAGCAGCTGATTCATAGATGTTTTTAGTGAAACCATGAAAAAACACTACTGCTTTCTAAACAGAATTGTTGGCAGCTTCCTCTCACTTGCAATCTTGTAATCTGTTTCTGGAAGAGGTTTTCGGAATTGAGGATAAAAACAAAAATCATCTCTCATTCCTGGTTTATTTGAAAGTGTAACCTGACAATAGAACAGTTTCAATTGTCTAATAGTTACCTATTAGACAAAGTGCCTAATAGTTACTTGTGAATATGGATTAATAGTCCCAATTTTTGCATTATGTGCATTATTTTTTCCGTATTTGTTTTCATCCTAGTGATAATTATGCAGGGATTAGAGGAAATCTCAGAAAAACTTTACAATTAATTACAATATTTAACAGCTAATTTGAATATGGCTGTGATGTCATAGAAAATGTAAACATGTGGGCTAATAATGTAGTCTGTATCAAGGTTTTTTCTTTCTTTGGCAGAATACCCAGAAAATTTTCTGAGTTCATCTCAGTATTTTCTTTCTACTTGCTTATTTTACTTAACAAGATCTCTTCATCTCTTATTTTAACCTTTGATTAACTGTCACTTCTAATGTTTCACACTTCTTAGATGCATGTTGCCAATTTTCTGCTCTGTTCATGGAGAAGATTTTACAGGTCTTGAGCCTGAGTTCAGGAGTACAGAGCAGTAACAGTAAGCTATAAATTACACATATTAGGAAGATGGAATACTCAGTTTGCAACTTATTTTGTTGCATGGAATAGCCTTGCCTGTATGAAACATAAAGGACAAAATGTTGGTTCCTTTTTTAACTTAATATGTAGTTGACTGAACAGTATATGTTGAATTCAGTAGTCCAACTTGCTTTCAGGCAATTATTTTTGTCTTATTTTCATATACTAAGAAATGACAGATATTTCATAATTGTCAAAATGCCTTAATTTAACTGGGAAAGAAAGTCTGTATTTTGTGCCATAGGAAGCATGGATGCTGCAAGCCTGGTACATTATACATTTGATCATCATGCTATGGTAGCTTATTTATGCACTCAGCTTCTAAAAAAAATCAAACTATTTGTTTTTAATGGTTTCCAATTTACATGGAATTTAATAGGCTTTAAAATCTACCCTGAAGCCTATTGTAGTGTTTAGCAAGTAATGTAATAACGTGCATTAGTCATGCTTACCATTAAAGCATTTTCTAACTTCTGGTAGAAAGAAAGAAGCCTTGTTAGAAGTAAGCATGCTGCTAAAGAAGCAATTAAAACTTCTGCCGAATGGAAGTGTTTGCCTTGCTGCCCATCTCTAATTAATATTCAGTTCAGCAGATGTTCACCTGTTCTTTTTAAGAGCATAGGAAGATGCTTTATGCTTTTCACTTCCATGAAATGTCAGACACCCTCTCCTTGCAGCTACCAGATAAGTTTGAGGCTGGGGGTAATACTGGAGTGTGATTACAATTAGAGCATTGCAGTGTGGTGAAAGTGTCATGTAATATACGTTGTTTAGAGGTGGATATACATGCTGCTGAAAAGTTTTATTCAGTTAATGTCAGAAATACTGCATTCACAACACCTGGTCATCAATATATTAGGTACTATCATCACTGAGCTAGAGTACTTTTACTTATGCTATCTCCATTATCTGATACCAATGTATAGAAGACAGTGTTTCTTATGTGATAAGTTGTGCATTAGTATTTCATTTGTGCGGTACTAGACTATTTCATATTACAGGCATTAAACAAGTGGGATATAATCATGAGAACTTAATGATAAATTTTATATTGAGTTTGGTTTGGACTGCATGCTGAGTAATACAACTCAGATGATTGCTAGCACTTGTGTTTTAAGTGTGTCAGCATGTAAGATTTAAGCTAAGTAGTTTTATGGGAGAGGTAATACCTTTATTACAAAAACTTGGAGGGAGGAGGAGATGGTAAAGAATTTTTGATCACACAAGTTGGCAGATACTGTGTCGTGTATCTGCTTCATACTCCATTTTTCATCATATTAGGGGGCTGAGCTATCAATAAGTTTATAATTGTTTAATGTTTTAAAATAGTGAATCACCTGTTTGAAGACAAGAAACACACAGTTTATATAAAGTACATGTTTTATACAAGTATAATAATATAATATTACTTGTAAATATATTTAAGAAATACACAAAAACAGTTTACTTATTTTCCATATGTTACAGAGATACCAGTGTGTTTGTCTGCCTGGATGGGAAGGAACATTTTGTGAATATGAATCAAATGAATGTAATTCAGAGCCTTGCAGAAACAACGGCACCTGCACAGATCTTTTCAACAGCTATCAGTAAGCATTGCATCTTCTCACTGTATCATTATGTTCCACAACTGACAAGCTTATGCACCCAGTTATTCTTTTATTTCTCAGCTCTGTGAATGGAATGTTACTACACAAAGATAAACTAACAACTTCTGTCATGGGTATGCTGTTTCAGTGCGCATTCATTTGAAATCAGCAAACATAATGATTTGTTGACAGATTTTTTTAAAAAGCATCAGTTCAAAACACTTAATGAGTAACCTAACCTGGAACTGCATGCTGTTAAAGAACATACAGGATCTTTATCATATATGCCCTGTAAGCACATGAGGTGCTTTAAGAGTAAAAGTAGTGGGAGTAGATGTTTGGTGCAGTCTCAAATGAAGAGGTTATATCATTGCTGCCACCTTGTGTCTTAAATTGATAACGAAATAGTAATTTAGCTAAAATTTGCAGCCATGCTGAGACAAAGTATGAGGATTTGACATTAAATGTATTTCTATTGAACCAACAATTGTGCATTTATGATTTAAAATATATTTTTCAGCTTTACAAGGATAAGGACCCCATAAACTGTCAGCTTCTCTTGTTTATAGCCAGGGTTTACTATACTAGGCTTACCTATATTAGATATTGAACAGTTAGTCTGTATTTGAATGTGAACTGTTGATAACAGATACCGATATAATGGCTTGAAGAACATAGGGTGAAGACTACAGCGTAGTTGTTGCACAGTTATGTCCTGATAATAAGATCAGTGAAGTTTGAGGGAAATATGTTAAAATATTTTAAATTGACTGTTCTTCCCTTTTTAAGTTTATTGGGACACAAATGTTTTATGTAGTTCTTATTTCTGAGAAATTCTTAGTTTAAATGTATTGTAGAAAATAACATGGCTTCTTCAGATTTTAATAGCTCTACCAACTGCATATGAGCAAATCTAGGGACTCTTGTACAGTGAGATTAAAAAAAAGCTCAAGAAGTACTTTTTCTGGATTTGGCAAATACTGAACGGTTACAGAAAATGTTTAGAGGAGAATTGGTTTGAACTGTAAGCACCACACTTTCTCACAGCTATTTGTCCTCCTTGACATATCAGAACAGGAAAACTAGACATACCATTGAATCATTATATATTAGGGTCATGGTAAGTCAAAGAAAAACAGTTTCTTCCAAGATACCTGTAATTGAAACTGGGGGTCTGAGACTTAGCAACCACAGCGAAAATGAACAACAATGTTTTTGTATTATATAATGTAATTTAATTTCAGTCATTAGAGTTGATCTAGTTTATATTCATGAATGGTAAAAGACACTGTTTATTTTCACAATTACTCAATATAAAAATTTTTCTTTTTTAACACTTTTGAAAACAACAGCAATAAAATGTTTGTCATGGTAGCTGAGCAGTACCTGATTCTAAGGACATGCAACTATATCTTTAAAATTCACTGTAGTCTGTGAAGCAGGATAACTCTGTCCTAACTGCCTCATAGAAAAGATCATTGGCTCATCTTCCAACTCTTGAGCTGTGCCTGGCCATTGTTTTGGTTGATCATTAGTTGGTCTGGACTGAAATCATGCCAGGCACTGCTTTGGAAATTAAACAGTGATAAAGCAACATAGTTTTCTTCCTTGTCTGGCAGTGTTTATTTTCCTGCTGTAAGTCTAGAGACTGTTAATGATTCTCAGAATTTCCTTAATCTGTGTAAAGTTGGCTGCAACATTGATATCACTTGATGTCATTTCTAACTTGAATTAATGGAATGGATAGATAACATAGCTTTCTTCTGTGCTTTTGATAATCCCCTTTTGCTTATTTTCTCTAAATATTTTCAAATTATTTTAAAAAGGTCAATTGTTGAAAAACTAGGTAATTAAAATTATATTCTGTATAGAAAAATAGAAAAGAATATTAAAAAAGTGCCAAGTTTCAAATCTGTGTTGAGAAAAATAATATAAACTTGTTAAAAAATCTTTAAGAAATTCATTTATTTAACTGCAGTATTCATTTTTGAACCTTGCTATGAAATCTTGCTGTCAGAACTAAAGGATCAACACGTATGCCAGAACTGAATGCTTTTCTCACTGGATTCTCTTAATAGTAAAATAAATAACATGGCAATTGAGAGGAGAAAATACCTTCTCTAATACATGTTTTTATTTTTTAAAAAAGTGTTTCAGAATAAGAAAGAGCCTGAATCAAGAGTTAAGCTTGAATTGGTAATGTGAGTCATTTGTTTTGTAATTCCCATTTCATTCCACCTTACTTTAGTGCAGTTATGAAAAGGAGAAAAAATTCTCATTTTATCTTTTCAGTTATGCACATGGCACAGCAAATAAATGAAGTTACAGCCATGCACATATTTCCAGTACACTGTGAACCTCACTCTCAATTCTCATGATAGCATAAACTCTCAAATTATGTCTCTGAACATTTACAGACAGATGCATCTATTACCAGCTGAATTCCTAGTTTCTCCTCTATCCTATTGTACCATCTTTGCTGCTGCTTCTGAGGTTCTGCCCTAATAACAACAAACCCTAATTAAAGCCCTGGGGTCTCCTTTGCTGTTACCATCTTACAGGGAAACTTTAAGTGAAAATCTCTTCAACTCTTTTTGCAAAATAATAGGTAACATAGTTTTATAGATTAACTGATGTTTACAAACATGATATTCATGATATAACTGATGTTATAGATTAACTGATGTTAACTGATGTAGAATAGCTTGAAATCTGTATTAAATATGACATTGAGGAGTAACCCTGTGTCTTTCCAGACTGTTCTGTTCTTCTTGTATATCCAGATTGAATCCCACAGATGCATGCTATTTGCCATTTTGGCAGTGTTATTTGTTGAGGTTGTTACAAAGAAAAAACATGTTAAGTGTTCTGCTGTTTTTCTTTTTTTTTTTTTTTTGTAGCATACTAATGGACTTCATCTGAAATAGGAAAATACACTTAAATCTAATTTCCCGTGTCATGTATTGGAGGTCAGTGAATGTGACCCCAATGTACAAGAAGGGCAGGAAGGTGGATCCAGTGTGACCTCAGTATCAGGGAAGGTTATGGTGCAGATCGGCTTGAGTGCCATCACGTGGCTTGTAAGGGACAGTCAAGTGATTAAATGCAGACACAGTAGGTTTATAAAAGGCAAGTCCTGTCTGACTAACCCAATCTCCTTCCCAAGGTGACCCACTTAGTAGATGAGGGAAAGGCTGTGAGTGTTTTTTACTTTGATTTTTAGTGAAGTGTTTGAGGTTTAGTAAAGCTCTTTCCCACAGCATTCTCCTGGGGAACCTGGCTAGTCATGGCTCAGACGGCTGTACATTTCAGAGGGGGAAGAACAGGCTGGATGGCTGGGCTCAAGGAGTCACAGGGAATGGAGTTCAGTCCTGTTGGCAGCCAGTCTCCAGTGGTGTTCCCCAGGGCTTGGTACTGGGGCCACTTCTGTTTAACAGTTTTGTCAGTGATCTGGATGAAGGAATCAAGTGCACCCTCATAAAGTTTGCAGACAATACCAAGTTAGGCAGGGCTCTTGATCTGCCTGAGGGTAGGAAGAATTTGCTGAGGGATCTGGATAGGCTGGATCTATGGGCCAAGTCCAGTCACAGAACACCCAACAAGGCTAAGTGCCGGGTCCTGCACTTGGGTTATAACAACCCGATGCAGTGTTACAGGCTTGGGGAAGAGTGGCTGGGAAGTTGCCCAGCAGGCAAGGACCTGGGAGTGCTGGTTGGCAGCTGGCTGATTGAGCCATCTGTGTGCCCAAGTGGGCAAGAAGGCCAAATGGCATCCTGGCTTTCATCAGAAATGGTGTGGCCAGCAGGTCTGGGGAAGTGATTGTCCCCTTATATGCAGCACTGGTGAGACCATGCCTCAAGTACTGCTTAATTTTGGGCCCCTCACTGGAAGAAGAACATTGAGGTGCTCAAGTGTGTGCAGAGAAGAGCTGTGAAGCTGGTGAAGGGACTAAAAGAAAGAGTTATGAGACATAGCTGAGGGCTTTGGGGTTGTTTAGTCTGGGGAAGAGAAGGCTGAGGGGAGACCTCATGACTCTGTAACTACCTGAAAGGAGATTGCAGTGAGGATTCTGTTGATCTGTTTTCTCCTTTTAGAAGGAAGGGATATGATGATCTCAAGATGCACCAAGGGAGGCTTAGATAGGACATGAGGAAGAATTTCTTCATGAACAGGGTGGCCAAGCATTACAATGTGCTGCTCAGGGAAGTGGAGGAGTCCCCATCCTGGGAGGTATTTAAGAGATGTGTGGACAGGGTACTAAGGGACATGGTTTAGTGATGGGTCTTGTAGGTTGAGTTGATGGTTGGATTTGATGATCCTGAAGGCCTTTTGGAACCTGCCTGGTTCTGACTCTGTCATACCCTTTTAACAATTACTGGACATGAGAAATGATCTTTAATCAGCAGTTGAATCAATCTACTAGTTACTTTTTAATCTCCTTCTAAACAGAACCCTACTCCTGTTTTATAGTTATAGTTGATCTGTAACTTTTTTAAATTAAAAAATGTGAGTAGTTTTGGAATGTTATTTGTATGCCCCTAAATTCTAGGAGCTACCTTCTCCTATTGAGAGAAGATGAATGTTAAAACCCTGTTTCCCACTAACTTTTACAAAGATGAAAGTTGCTGAATGCCAGAATTGCTTCTAAGTATGGGCCATAAGTTCCTTAAACACTTGGAAGAAATTCCTGATAATGTGCAGAAATATAGCCCATATTTAAATGTTCTTCTTTTAGACCCTTTTGTTGCTTTTCATGCTCTGAGTTTTCCTACGACTCCTCAGACTCCAGTTGAAATTCTGAGTTGTGTTTTGTAATGGGGGTCTTTGAGTTAACTTCTGAACCTCAAACTGTTCTAGTCTTGCTAGCAATGTTTCTTCAATTAGTACCCCTGCAATGATCATCTTTTGTCATATTTACTTAGATCATAATGTAAGTTGACAGATTAGGTAACTATACTTTCAGCAAGAGTTAATCTCTCCCCTTCCAGTTACTTTCTCAGTCCATTCACAAATACACCTCTTGCTGTAATTCCCTGCTTTGCCTCTTAGCATTTGAAGCCATGTCATCTTTTCAAAATCAGAGACTAACTTTCATTAGTGTAACTGTTCTTAACTTGAAAAATGGCTTGTCATGTGTTCTGTGTTGTGCATACCATGAGCTTTGATTATAGTATTGTTACAGAAAGCAGCATACTGTTTCATTTTCCCCCTTCTGGAGAGGATTTATTCAGAAAAGTCAAGTTAAAAGCAGCCTCTGCATTTTCTCAGAACTATGCAAGAATCGAGTCAAAGATCCATAAGTAAAAGCATGCATGTATATGCCTTATTTTTTAAGATATGTTTATTTCTAAATTAATAGATTTTAAACTATCATGGAATTAAAAAGTAAATTGTGATATTATAACTTGAATGCTGAATTTAGTCTGCCTTCTGTTTTTACTGGCACTACTTGAAACTACTGCCATATTCCTTCTTACTTTTTTTTCCCCAAAAGCAGTAAACAGCTTTTCCCACAGATGGGGATCAGCTTGGCATTTAATGGTCCCTGATGCCAAACTCTGGAATGTTTTTTTGCAAGCAGCATCTGGCTGCCTAGCTGGCATTTTTTCAGGATTCTTTGGCGAGCTCTTCCTGTCTAGCTGCTGAGACGTTTCCCAAAACATTTGGCTGTTGTGCTTTTGACATCTTCAGTTGTGACTCATAATTTTATTTTCACCCTAGTACCAAGTTATATTGTCTTACTCAAAGCCATCTTCAAAAGATTTATATGGCTGGCTGGGAGACATAGTAATGAATTATCTAAAGAAATTTGTGAAAGAGCAAACAAATGTTACCTACAAAGCAAATACTTTATATTTTTATCTGGTAACACTGCTAACAACTGGAAATATGTAGCATGCTGCTTGTTTCAGTGCAATGTGTGAAATCAGCTTTAGGGTTTTCATTGCCTTAGGCAAACAACAAAATACTGCTTTGCCATCTCAGTAGTGTGTACTAAAAAGTCACTGACATTTTGCAGTCTTTGGGGTAAATTTTGGCTGTTATTCAACAGTTTTCTGAAAGGATAGTTGCATTTTTATTTAAAATCCTATCAAAATATAAAATTTCACATGAAATGACTATTGAAACATGAATATACACCAACCCAGCTCATCGGCTTTCCATCTTGAACAGTAGTGTTGTTCCTTCTGGTATGTTAAATCACTGGGAGATGTGTTTTAAATAAATATTTTGTAATACCTTTTGGTTACAGATACCTAAAGAATCATGAAATGATCATTTTATTGAATGTGGGTTAAATGGAGGGAGCACAAAACGGTTTATAAAGTTATGAGGTAACTGAGTGCATGAGATGTGTTCAATTACCCATATTAATTGTACCTGTAGGTTTAAAAAATACAAAATACATGTTTAAAAAAGTTTTCAACATAACATACAAATACATGAGTGCATCAAACAGATGAAGCTGTTTGCACAGCAGTTTCAGGGCTGTAGTTTGAGATATGCTAGGTTTTCTGAGGACTGTTAAGAACTCTTTAAGGAGCTTTGAGGAGCCTGCAGCTTACAAAAGGAGTGGCTACAGGAGGCTGTGGCTATAAGCAAGCTGTGACAGCTCACAAGCTTTGTTGTTAACTTTTCTCGAACAAAGGGGGCTTTTAGATTCTTGTTTCCAGCTGACTCATTAAGGAGAATCAAGCACCCTTTCAGGAAGTGCAGGAGAGGTTGAAGGTAACTACTAGGCCTGGAGCACAGCCTCCAGAGGCAGCAGTTAGTGCAGTAGGGGGCCAGAAACTGTCATGGATACTGTTTAGCAATGGTACTGCAGGGTGCAATCCCCAACCACCCACTGAAGCAACTATCCCAGCATATCAGATATTTTAGAACAGACTGAGCTTCCAAAGGAGGATGCTGTTCTTCAGGCCTGGGGCTGCAGAGATGTCTGAGGCAGCTTCTGGAGGCTGGGGTCAGGGTACAGTGTCCTCACCTGCAAGGAGGTGCATGTGCACTGCAGGAGGATTCTAAGTAAATGAGCTGCAGGAGGCAGTCAGCAGACTGTACAGCTTCAAATATAATGAGAAGAGCAACAGCATCTTCTCCAAGGCACTGTAGATACCAGAACCTGAACTCATAAGCGTGGTGAAAGAAGAGCAGGCGGAGTCTGTGTCTGTAAGATTGTGCAGTACTTTGTGATGGTCTGTGAGGATGAAGGCTGGAATCATGACATTGACATCAGGATGAGGTGTCCTGTCTTAAATGTAGCTTTGCAGCCACAGAACAGGTTCAGAGACTAGGTAGCAGAGGAGGGACTGGAATGAGAATTCTGTCCAGTGAATCATCTGAATGAGCTGAAGCTGAGCCACAAAACAGCACTGGGAAGAAAGGATGAGTGGTGGTACTGAGAGATTGCCTGCTGCAGGAACCTGATGGGATGGAAATTGCCTGATGGAGGAAATCTGAGGCCACTCCTGATTATCTTTAAAAGGGGTCTGAGTGCTTGGTAAAGGTTCTTGAGGATTGGAAGGAAGCCTGAGAATGGAAGCGTGCCATGGAATAGGAGAAAAAAAGGCAGAAAAAGGAAGGCCAGAAATGGAACATATCACTGCTACCTTCAAGAAAAGAAGTATTTAGGAAACTGTGGAGCAGTCAGCTTTACCCCAGTCTGTGCGAAGATGTTGGAGTGAGTAATTCTGGAAACCATTTCTATACGTGATGTGTAAGAAAGTGATCAGGAGCATAGATTTACAAAGGGGAAAGCATGCCTGACCAAACTGATATAACTTAATGAGATGAATTGTCAGTGGGGAATCCTGTCAGTGTGTATGTACTGCAGAGGAGGGGGGCAGATAAAGAAGACAGCCAGATGCTTCTCCATGGTGCTCCTAAGTGAAAGTACAAGTGATGGGCACAAACTGAAATATAGGAGAGTCTATCTAAATAGGAAAAGTGATGAGGGTGATTGAACAAGTTGCCTAGAGAGGTTTTGGAGTGTCCATCATTGCAGCAGCTCAAACCTCAATTGGATGAGAGTCCTCAGCAGCCTGTTCTAGTTGACTGTTTCTTGTACTAGACTATCTCCAAAGGTCCCTTCCTGCCCCAGGGATTTTGTGCATTTCTTTCTGCGATCATCCAGATTTTCCATCAGTTCAAATACGTAGAGCACATATCCCAAAACTGTTGTGGGTTAAGTAGGTGATTTTAATAGTAAAGTCAAGTACATGTAAATTAACATAATCTATTCTGTACTTCAAGTCTCCTTTAAATTCAGTCTAGTACTACCCTCACCCACTAAATAATGTCCCTAGGCACCACCTCCATGGGCAACCCCTTCCAATGTCCAGCCACTTTTTCTAAGAAGTTTCTCCTAATCAGCACCATCTCCCACAACAAGGTAGACCATTTGTTGAGCCATGTAAGATGAATTGGAGATGAAATGGAGCAGACTGCTTCTTAGATTTCTGGTAAGGATGAGCAAAATGATGCTGGGTGTACTCAGCATCTGCCTGCTTTGCCACAAAAGGGCCTCCTGTGATTTTAGCTGCCATGTACAGTGATGTCACCTCAGTGTACTCTGGCACCCACCCTATAAAAGGGGCTGCTCCCTGTCTAGCAACACCTTGCCAAGCTTCTTTATCCTGCAGTAGCCAGGGTGCAGAGAAAACAGGCAGGAGCTGCCAGCCTTCGAGCAGTGCACTGCAAAGGATGGATGTCATGTTCTGTCTGGGACAGAAGAGAAAAATATCAAGAACTGGATGACCTCAGTGGTCAGTCCCCCTGTAAACATCTGAGACTGGATGGAACCGTGCATCTGGGAAAGAAGAGAAAATTCATCCAAGAACTGGATGACCTCAATGGCCAACCCCCCTGGAAGCATCAAAAGGTGGATGATGCAGAAATGGCATTGGATCCACTGACTAGCTTTTTGTGGACCATCAGGTGGTGGGTTGACATTAACAAAATGTTGGCAGTTTGGGGCAGAGAGGTCAGCAGAAGTCATCCCTCAATCATGTTATGTAGTAATGATACCAATATGAAAATACAGTGACTTTTTTTTCCATTCTGTGACTACTCTTCTGGGCAATACTAAAAATGCTGCTACCACAAAATAATGCTCTTTGAGTGAGGGAGTGAGAATTAAAACTTCAATGGAGAGAAATAAGAGAGGCAATGAATGGAAGAATACAGCAGAAAATTTTCAAGACAGACTTCAGTAGCTCGTTATTTGTAATCTAAACCTGTTAAAATGCTCACCAGTTGCATGTGATATTAAACTGTTTTGTTTGTTCTTTTACTGTCTTCATTTAACAGTTCTCTAAAAGCATGTTGCCTTCTATTTTTTTTTTTTTAGAAAACTTCAGTAAAACAGGAAATTCTAATCAAAAAATGATGCTGACACAAAAAAATGGCTCATTAGAAACAAATGGGAAAATGATGTGTTATTGTTAGCTGCAAATCAGATGTTTCATGCATTGGCAGTGTCTAATGCATGTGGAAAGGATTAAAATTTAGAAAGGATCATGGGCATTGCTGCTGCCATATATTGTTGAGCCATGCAGAACAGATAATGAGTTCTCCATTAAAGGAGAGAATGTAGATCACCATTCTCCTTATTAATAGATCTGTTGTTTTTTTCCTTTAAATTTTCCTTTGAAAAGAAGGTTGTTAATAAAATCTATTTGTTACACTTGTTAGAATAGACTTTGAAGGAAAGGAACTGGGGTGAGATACCCCCAGACTGCAGAGGGAGGAGACCTAAGAGCTGAGGAGGAATGGAAATGGGTCCTTGCTTGATGTCACAGGCAATGCCCCTCTCTACACAAGTTTGAGGCACTGGAACTTGTGAGACTTGTGGGTGAGAATGCAGTGAATAGTCTACACAGGAGGCTGCCTAGGGTGAGGAAGTAGATGCCATGTGTCAGGACTGCCTCCACTAAGAAAGAAAGAAGGGTGATTGTTGTAGGCTACTCCCTTCTCAGGGAAACTGAGGGCCCTATTTGTCAACCTGACCCTACCTGTAGGCATGTCTGCTGCCTCCCTGGGGCTAGGGTCAGGGACATTGCCAGAAAGCTTCCTAACCTTGTTCAACCCTCTGACTACTATTCTCTTTTGATAGCCCAGGCTGGTGGAGAGGATACTGAAGAGAGAAGCCTGAAGGCTATCAAATGGGACTTCAGGGGACTGGGATGGTTAGTGAATGGAGTGGGAGTGATGAGGGGTACAGAGAGGACTTGGAGAGCCCACTTGATAAACAGGTGGCTCAGAGGCTGTTGCCAACACAGATTTTTTTTTTTTTTTTAAAACCACACTATGCTTTACTTGGTACCTGGCCTGCTAACTACAGATGGGTTCCATCTGTCTCCGGGGGAAAGTAGACAGTGGAAGAGGAGCTGGCAGTGCTCATTGGGAGGGCTTTAAACAAGGTAGGAAGGGGGATGGGGAGGGAATAAGGCTTGTTAGAGGTTTGTCAGGGAGAGCAATGTCAGGGCTAGGGGAGCAGGCAATGGCCCATCTACACTAATGCACACAGCATGGGCAACACAGAAGGGGTGGTGGTATGGCTCTCTATATCAGAGAGTGTTTTGATGTTGGAACTCGAGACTGGGAATGATAAGGTTGAGTCCCTATGGGTTAGGATCGGCAGGAAGGCCAACAAGGGAAGTATTGTGGTGGGGGTCTGTAACACATCCCCACTGGGGGGGAGGGGGTCAAACCAGGATGAGGAATTCTAAAGGCAGCTGGCAAAAGTTGCAGAATCATCAGCTCTTGTCCTTGTGGTGGACTTCAACTTCCCAGAAGTATCCTGGACATGCAATACAGCTCAGAGGAAGCAGTCTAGAAGGTTTCTGGAGAGCATGGGAGATAGCTTCCTGACACAGCTGGTTAGTGAGCCCACCAGCAGAGGTGCCCTGTTGGACCTTCTGTCTATAAACAGAGAAGGACTGGTGAGAGATGTAGTGGTTGGGAGTTATCTTGAGCAGAGTGACCACGAAATGGTAGAGTTCTCTATTCTTGGCAAAGTCAGGAAGGGGATCAGTAAAACTGCTGTCTTGGACTTCCAGAGGGCAGACTTTGAGGTGTTCAGGTCACTGGTTGTCAGAGTCCCTTGGGAGGTGGTTCTGAAGGGTAGAAGAGTCCAGGAAGGCTGGACACTCCTCCAGAAGGAAATCTTAAAGGCTCAGGAGTGGCCTGTCCTCACGTGCTGAAAGACCAGCTGGTGCAGAAGAAGACTGGCTTGACAGAACAGGGAGTTGTGGGTAGAGTTTAGAAAAAAAAAAAAAAGGAGGGTTTATGATCTTTGGAAAAGAGGGCGTGCCACTCAGAAGGATTATAAGGATGTTGTAAGGATGTGTAGGGACAAAATTAGAAAGGCCAAAGCTCACCTGGAGCTCAATCTGGCTACTGCTGTTAAAGATAACAGAAAATGTTTTTATAAATACATTAACACGAAAAGGAGGACTAAGGAGAATCTCCACCCTTTACTGGATGTGGGGGAAAACTTAGTAATGAGACATGAGGAAAAGGCTGAGGTGTCTAATGCCTTATTTGCCTGTCTTCAGCGGCAAGACCAGTTGTTCTCTGGATGCCCAGTACCCTGAGCTGGTGGAATGGGGTGGGGAGCAGGATGTTGCCCTTACAATCCACGAGGAAATGGTTGGCGACCTGCTACAGCATTTGGATATAAGCAAGTCGATGGGCCAGATGGGATCCACCTGAGGGTACTGAGAGAACTGGCAGAGGAGCTGGCCAAGCCACTTTCCATCATTTATCAGCAGTCCTGGCTATCGGGGGAGGTCCTAGTCAACTGGCGGCTAGCAAACATGATGCCCATCTACAAGAAGGGCCGGAAGGTTGACCTGGGAAACTATAGGCTGGTTGGTTTGACTTCAGTGCCAGGGAAGCTCATGGAGCAGATTATCCTGAGAGTCATCACACAGCACTTGCAGGGCAAGCAGGTGATCAGGCCCAGTCAGCATGGGTTTATGAAGGGCACGTTCTGCTTGACGAACCTGATCTCCTTCTATGACAAAGTGACACGCTGGGTGGATGAGGGAAAGGCTGTGGATGTGGTCTACCTTGACTTCAGCAAGGCTTTTGACACCGTTTCCCACAGCATTTTCCTCAAGAAACTGGCTGCTCTTGGCTTGGATTGACATACTCTTCGAGAGTTGTGAATGGAGTTAAATCCAGTTGGAGGCTGGTCACTAGTGGAGTCCCCCAGGGCTTGGTGCTGGGGCCAGTTCTCTTTAGTATCTTTATCGATGGTCTGGATGAGGGAATCGAGTGCACCCTGAGTAAGTTTGCAGATGACACCAAGTTAGGTGCGTGTGTCGATCTGCTCGAGGTTAGGAAGGCTCTGCAGGAGGATCTGGATAAGCTGGACCGATGGGCTGAGGCCAGCTGTATGAAGTTCAACAAGGCCAAGTGCTTGGTCCTGCACCTGGGGCACAACAACCCCAACAGAGCTACAGGCTAGGTGGTTGGAGAGCTGCCAGGCGGAGAAGGACCTGGGAGTATTGGTTGATAGCTGGCTGAATATGAGCCAGCAGTGTGCTCAGGTGGCCAAGAAGGCCAACAGCATCCTGGCTTGCATAAGAAACAGCGTGGCCAGCCGGTCAAGGGAAATGATTGTCCCCCGTATTTGGCTCTGGTGAGGCCGCACCTCGAGTACTGTGTTCAGTTTTGGGCCCCTCACTACAAGAAGGACATGGAGGTGCTCGAGCAAGTCCAGAGAAGGGCAATGAGGCTGGTGAGAGGTCTGGAGAACAAGTCTTAGGAGGAGCGGCTGAGGGAGCTGGGATTGTTCAGCCTGGAAAAGAGAAGGTTCAGGGGTGACGTTATTGCACTCCACAGATACCTTAAAGAAGGCTGTAGCAAGGTGGGGGTTGGTCTGTTCTCCCACGTGCCCGGTGACAGGATGAGGAGGAATGGGCTAAAGTTACACCAGGGGAGGTTTAGGTTGGATGTTACGAAGAACTTATTTACAGAAGGGGTTGTTAGACATTGGAATAGGCTGCCCAGGGAAGTGGTAGAGTCACCATCCCTGGAGGTCTTTAAGACGCCTAGATGTAGGTAGAGCTTAGCGGTAATGTTTAGTGGAGGACTTGTTAGTGTTAGGTCAGAGGTTGGACTCGGTGATCTTGGAGGTCTCTTCCAACCTAGACGATTCTGTGATTCTGTGACAGTTTCATAGGTATCGTTGATTTTATCTTACTCTTTAATGCAATTTTAAAGCAGTTAAGAATCAAAAATTTCATAATTGAATTGTGTCAGTTTAAATGCCAAGTCTTAATTGGACCTGTATGTATTTTGTAATGAAATAACTTTACAGCCAAAACAAAAAATGCAAGGTTTCATCTTAAACTATGAGATTCTTTTATGTTTTGAATTAGAGAAAGATATATTGAGATGACGACCACAGTTTTGTTTTACTGAGGCTATTAGCTATTACAAGGCTGTTTTGCTGCATTTACTCTGTTTTGTGAGATTGGGGGAGGGATGAAACTTTGACTATATTTTAGTTATGTGAAGCAATTCAGTAGTGAAATATTACCTAGCTCATACAGTATTGATTTCAGTCAGTGGTGCTCAAATACTTTAGATGAGTAGATTATATTTCTGTTTTCAGGTCACTGGGGTGAAGAAGACAATGTGAAAAATAATTTTGCAAGACTATTAACAGAATAGGATATAGTCTAGCATATGTAAAACTGGCAGTATATGGCCTACAGCTGATGGAGTAAAAAGGAGTTTTCTCTGTTTAAAAAGTTATGAAAGCAATATCAGACATTTCTTTAAACAATTATTTTTTTTGTGCACTAGCAATTAGACACATGAAGAGAGGAGTATAATTATGTGCTTAGAAAATGTATGCTTGGAAAAAGGAAATACTCAAAGCAGTTACATCTTTGAAACAAATGATTATATATGATAGAACAGTATTAAATATATGCCCAGGTATAAACTAAGAAATGGTTATCATATAAGTGTATTGTACATAATGCATAATTAGAAAATCGGCATTGTCTCCTCCTCTACTACTTTCTACGGGTAATTGAATTTTCATTAATAATCATCTTGGTTTAGCCTGGGATTTAAACTCTTTTGTTGTGTTAGATCAATAGAAATATTATAGGAAAATTTATTTAGACTACAATTACAGATAATACACTATTTAGAGCTCCTCTATAAAGCACCACTCACTACAACAAGCAGACTAATGCAGGATCTGTAATTACCACATTTACTTCCACCAAATGCCAGTTTGGATGCGTGAAAAAAAAATCTACCGCAGTGAAAAGAAGCCTTTATCTTTGAAGGTCACAAGCAGAGAAAAGGGAGCACAAATATAAAAGTCACACCTCTCCATGAGCATCCATAAGTATTGTTATGCATGTCTCTTGGTTTGTTCATTCTGTATCAGGAAGGGGCAGTCATAAAATTTTCATAGGTTTGCTCTATTGAAATAACTCAGTGAGACAGCCTGAGTAGAAAGCTGGATTGTTTATATTGCAGTAGAGATCAAAGATAGATAAAGGCATAACTGACTGTCAAAGACCAATTTAAAATCATCTTTGCTGTTTGCTTTCATAGTTTTGTATCAGAACAATAATATTTTTTAAGGAAAAAGCAATTTTTGAAAGTCTTGTTACCAGGACATGGCAAAATGAGTTTTGTTTTCTAATAGCCTGTAGCAGGGAATTCTCTGCCACATATACTGACTTCAGCGTTTGAGCAACATATACATGTATATGTGTGTATAACTACATATACTCACACATACTGTATATATTTGAACATTGTGAAATCGCTGTCTGAGTTAAAAATGCTTACTTTTGCTCTTTTGCTACTGCTTATGTGCTTAGAAGTTGTAGCACTACTTTATAAAATACTTCATAGTCTTTACGTAAAAATTGTTCTTAGGAAAACTTAAGTAAGGGTTTTTTAGGTGATCTTTGGTAAATGTAGTTGTGGCGAAATGTAATCTTACTGCCTCCTCTTGTTCGGAAGTTACAGTCATACAGGATTAGGTGAACGGTAAGAGATAATAATTTGACATATTAGCTTAGATCATTAATGAAGATGAAATTTACTAAAACAGCTTTTTTATCCTGATAAAAGTTTCTCCTAAATTCTTTTGGACTGCCAGTATTGATTACAAACTCGGGAGCCTTTCCAAATGTCTTGTTTCTTATAGGCAGGCTACTTCACAAATACAAGTTTATAATGTTGGAATTAGCATTGCGTGAGTTGTTCACATGCTAAATGACTCACAACATAAACTTCGATGATTATTTAGCTACTGATGAATTTTGAAGATACTTGATTAGTGCTATTAAAATGTATAAACATAGGTATTACACTGTTAAGCATTGTCCTGATGACCTAATGTATTCTGCTATAGAAATGCCACAGCTATCCTTGGTTATTAGTAGTTTACAGATACCTAATTGATTCTAGGCATGATGTATCCAATGTATTCTGTATTTGGAATTTTGGGGCAAAAAAATAACATAGGTTATTTGAGACATGTTCCCTTATGCCCTTGCTTTCATTCCTGGAATTGATAGTGAGCAAAGATGGTTTCTTCTGTGATACACCATCTTGGAGCTTGAGTAGACCCAAAGCAGAGAACAAGAGACAATCGTTTAAGTAGCTGGAAAAAAAAACAGGTATAGAACACTGAAAAAAGCTGATAAAGACATCTTGCTTAAATGGCACAAGTGTATTCAGAGTTCAGAAACAGAAACATGGGGAAGGGACATGTTTTTTTGTCTCATCAGTATAAATCATTCAAATTGTTATGCAGAGGTAATTTGCATAGATGTTTGAATTGCTGTACATTATGTTCAGTTATTAATTTTTCATGTCAAATTTTCTAAATATCTCAGTAACCCATCTTCAGGGTAATATTCAGTATCACTGTTTCTTCGTAAAACTTCAAGTTGCAGCATGCCATCTACCACATAATGTTGTTGTGCTAATTATTGCTAATAAGGATTAGCAATTGTAATTAACTTAGTCTTCCTTTGTGGCCCATGGTAAAAAGAACAGACCAAGGAAGATCTCTTTTACTTCCCTGGAGAAAAAGGTATCTTATGCTATCAGCACTCTACCTGAGGAGTTATTGTTTCATTTTGGTACTCAGTGCCATCTCTGTACACTAGGTGAAAAGCTTTGAGGTCAGTTGACAGACCTGCTGTTGCATTGCTAAATGTTCCCAATGTAAATGCCTTTCCTGCAGAGGGGCTCTTTCCTGCTCTCAGGTGACAACTTGTATTTTGTTCAGTGTAGCATGCTTCTTCTTTTCATGTGTGCTAAAATACAGTAAGTTACCTGTAACGGAGAAAACATCAGAGGAGCACTAGACTGAAAAGAGGCATTGAAATAATTTCCAGAATCAAAAAGATGCCTCATGCTGAAGGCTAGCAGAAAGTAAGAGATTTCTAAGCTGGAAATACAGCCAAAGATATCAATTTTAATAGGTGCAGCAATAAACCCAGTACTGCCAGGTTTTTCATGAAATGCTGGTATTAAATTATGATGGAGGAGCACAAGCAAGCAGGCAGCAAGGGACACGGAAGCCTTTTGTTCTGGAATCCTTCAAAGATGGAGAGTTTACCAAATAGCTGATTTTTACAACATGTGAGCTCTAATGTTATGTAATATCAGCCTCTTGGGTACAGCATAGCAACTGATGTCCTCTGGTTCTTGAAGGAGTGAAATAGTATTTCTATCTTCTCTGTCAAAGTGAATCAGTACCATCCAAGATGCTGGAGGTAGATGCTTTACTTAATGTTCACCATAACATCTATTTACTGATGTTGTGTTTTTGCAAAGAGGTTTTCGCTCTGGCAGACTCAGTCTGACTGAAGTTATTTTGTTGTTGTAAAGATTGTTGTTGCAGTGTGGGATGAAGGACATAAAGGGAAAGAATATAGCTCTTCTTTATTCTGCAATTTTGTCAGGAACAAAAGGAAGTCTAAAGCAGCTTGAAGTAATAGATTATGTTACTCAGAAGTGCAACTTAATATGCCAGAAAGCATAGACAACACAGATGGGGTCCATGGTAATTCAGAGAATTAGCATTGCAGCTCAGAAAATTAATTTTATATACTTAACACGAATTCAGTCAGATCTTTCTACTCTGTATTGTGTGCTAATTAGCTGCATTCCAAAGTCTTCACCTGCCTGTGATGCCCTTCTGATGTAGCTATGTAGCTCAGAGTCTGAAGTTCCTTTTTTTTTTTTTTTTTTTTACTTCTAGTAATTTTTTAAATGACACATTAAGTGGTTCCAAACCTGTAGAGCAAATGCAGGGTGGGGAGAAGTGCCCTCAAAACATTCTTTTTCTTTTTCTTTTTTTTTTTTTTTCAATTTTGTTGCATTCCTCCTCCATCTAAAATTAAAATAGGTGTTTCAGGAAATGAAGGCATTTTAGTAATTGTTTCCAATTTGGTCATGGTCTATAATTAAGACTGATGTCAAACCATGCTGTATTTACTGGTACCTGGCCATATGACATAAAAGACAATAATAATGCTTAGTTTTACTTGTATTTTTCCATCTTTCTTAAAAAAAAAAAGCATTTGAAGTATTAAAGGTATTCAGTGTTTGTGCTTTTTGGAACACATTCTTTCTAATGAGACTTCCCCCTACTGTTAATTTTGCTGGAAACTTCATTACTGTAACAATTTCCAACTGAAACAGAAAATAAATTAATTTAATCTGGCTTTGTAGATAGGAATATTTGTTGGAAAGATCTTTCTCAAGATAAATAGCGTGATTGATACAAGGAGGAACTGTGTATTCCATATATCTGTGGTCCAGTAGACTGGAAGCTGCATCCAATCCAATGGTGTAACATTTGTCTTATATTTTGATATGCAGAAAATGAAAAAAGGAAATAGATGTATGCTTAATTTTCAAATTTAACTTCATTAAAAAAAATGGGAGTTGAAAGTTGAAAGATCATTTTTATGACATAATTGCTTCCTAAAACAGAAATCTATGCACTACAGTTGAACTAGAGTTTCAAGTAAAAGCTGGCATACAGCTTGCTGTCTCCTTGAGCAGAGTGGTACATTGTGATTGCCTGAACTCATTGCTTCAAGTAAGGAGGATTAAGGAAGAAATAACTGGAAAACAAGTGAATACAACTTGATCTATTTGTTCCTCTAAAACATCTTTTTTCCTTGTGTCATATCACTGAATACCCAGAATATTAGGAATAAATTTTATCTATTGTTACCAAAAGAAATAATGGGAGCAGAGGATTATGGGAGCCAAAGAACACAGAAGAGAGAAAATACATCCTAAAAAAATAGAGAAAGGACAAGGATAAAAAGGCTGAAGCAATTAAGCTGGAAGGGAATGAAAACTACCTAAGCCCTCTGAAGTTTTTCTGTACACATCAAACATTCAAAAAGCACACTTACACACTATTACAGTAGCAGAAACATAATCTTTTTATCTCTCTTTCCAGCAGTTTACCTCCCAAATACTTTTCCTCTAGTTCCGGGTCAATATCCACTTTATTTCCAGCTTTGAGAACAAGCTTGAAGGGGCTCAGCATACATTATTTGCAGGTTTTATTTATTTATTTGTATTGTACTTCATGTTTTTTGTGTAAAAGGGTTAATCCTTCTGATTCCTAATTCAGAAACCTACAAGCAGAAAAGACATTTTAAACTGTCTTCTGAAGGAGAAAATACAAATATCTTTAGCATGCATCAGGAAGACGTTTTTAAATTACAGGTCTAGCTTTTGAAAACTGTAAAAAATGAGAAATCTAGCAGTTGTTACAGAGCTTTCTGTTTATGATATACTTTGAATGCAATGAATATTAGAAGTTACATGTCTGCTTTTCTTTAGACAGCCATATTTTTTTGTGTCATGCTCAGCAATGCAAAAGACTAAATAAATACATTTATTATGGTTATAATTAGTAAAATTATAAAAGCTGTGATCCACATATTGGGGAAAAAATAAAAAAATGTTATCAGTTCTATGAGAAATTTGTGTAAATCTGTACTGGGCTGCCTTTTTAGTGGAAGAATATATTCCTCTGCCTCTCAAATTGCATGGATTTGTGGCGTGTCAAACTGAAGAAGATAACATAGTTTAAAAAACAACAACGTATAATTCAGTTTTCAAAAGTACCTGAATTATTTAGACTGCTACATACTGTTTGCAGATATGGGTTTGGTTCGGATAGTTCTTTGTGTATGTGAGGTATCCTAAGTTTATAAGCTGCTTCCTATGTAGCTAGTGAAGATAAACAGGCAGAGATTCTTCCACGTTTAATGTTAGATTTACACCGACTCTTTTGCCTCACAGATTGTCTCCATTTGTGCCACACTGTGGAGGCCTGGCCTTTGGCCCCTGTTCTCCCTTCAGTGTCATCCCAGCATAGACTGGGATGTCCAGAACAGGTTGTGCAAAGGCTTAGTTTCTGTTGCATAGGCACAACCGGTGAGACTGTAATGTACCCATCCCCATTTATCTTTTTTTTAAATGGCGCTAAGATGTTGATTTGCACAGGGAGGTGCAGTTTTATTATGATCCCAGTATGAAACACTGTAACGTAGTGCTTAGAATATCCTAGGCTGGAGATAAAGCTATAAGGAAAGAGAGGTTAGTACATATAATCTGAGGTCCCATCGTGTGCTGGGAACCCTGAGCTGTGCAGCATCAAATGGACGTCCAGTCAGAGTGCAGTGTGCCACGTGTGCAGAACCAGTCTATGGAACGGTTAGCCTAGTTTTGTGATTCAGATTCCTACATTTTATTTTTATTTTTATTTTTTTTTACATGGAAACAACCCTATTAATCATCTCTACTGTCAAATAGAAAGGACGTTCACATGAGAACTTGTTGCTGCAGTCTTACATAAAGAAAGGCAAGGACAGACAGCTGGTACAGCCTCATGGACTGGACTTCTCTGCTAAAGTTGATGAGCAAAGTTTGCCTTGTGGTCAAGAGATAAGTACAGCACAATGCAGGCCAGAAGGCTGAGCTCTAGATGCTGTATAACACAACACAGAACGCATCAACTCAGGTTAACTGTTACTTAGATCACTGATACCTTGGATGTGCAATGGTATTCCAGTCAGAATTACTGCACATGCCTTTGCAGTGGTGTGCTACATGTTTTTTGGTGGAGTTCTTGAAATTTTCCCTCATTAGGTATAACATCAGCTGTAGAACTGATAGAACTGTAAAACTTGGATTAGTTTCCGACTGCCTAAATAACTCGGAGTGCTCATTGTTACTCACATTTACACTGAACGCCAGTGGATAATCACCAGCACTATGTGGTTCCTTATAGATAATGGCAATGACTACTGGGATTAAACCCTAGTTTATATTCATTCAGTGCTTTGTATTTACTGTTGGTGATTAAATAATACACAAAGTGGCAGTTGAGTTATATCAGTAGTTTGGAAGTATTCAAAATAAATAATAGATTGTTTTGCAAGTAGTAGAATTAACATAAGAAACATACTTACTTGCATAGTGTTCAGCAGCCTTCGAACAGTATGGGCCCAGAGAAAGAGTGAGAAAGAATTATTTCAGCTAGTTTGACCAAATATCGTAGGACTTACTTGGTGTAAATTTTATTTTAGGCTTCTTTTACAGATGAATTGTATGTCTGAGGTACAGCAGCAGCAAGGTGCATTGTATTTACAGTTCACGCACTCTATTATCATCTTACTATTGCATGTATTTTACATTCCATGATGGAAACTTGTCAGAAGCCTAGAACTATGAGGTGCACAATCAAAAGTTTCTATGTTGTTACCTGGTACTACTCCCCAGATATTTTACATATTCCTTCATAGTACCTGGTTCAAGTTCAACTTGAAGAGTGCAGGTGGTGCCTCTGCTTCCCATAAGCTGACATCTACATTTGTCACATTAAGAAATTTTAGATGTATATGTTCCAGAGGTAACAGTTCTATTTTCCTTAATTTCAATTTCCTATCATTATTCTAACAACTGAAAAAGGCAAATAGAATCTTTTATAATTTAATTGCTGAATTGATATTTACCTATCAGTTTTGTGAAAGACAAATTTCTCTTCACTCACCTATTGATTCATCCTTTAGAGAGAAGTGAGAGGGGAAAAGGTGGTATTTCTTCTTATGTGGCCACTTCGTTGCTACACACCTTTACATAGTTTGGAAAGATATTTATTGCTTGGTTGTGACATTAGGGAATTGAAGGTATTGGGGAATCAGAACCACTGGTAATGGATGAGCTCATATGGATGAGCTTCTTGACTTTTTTTTCCTGTGTTTAATCTTTTTATTGAACTTAATCGCTGAAAAAATAAACCAAGCTATTGTTTATTTCACTGCTAATGAAACTTCCATTGCCAGATTGACAGCCTGAAGGAGCTGAACTATTTTATTGACTAACAAAGGAATAGTAGTTTAATACCGCTTCCTTTCCTGAATTGAGGAGATGAAAGGTCAGTCACTATGCTCAGACTGATAATTCAGTTTACAAACAGCGGTGATGACTAATGGCCTTGCAATAATGAAGAATGTCCTAGTATTTCTCAAAGCCTTATGTCTGACCTACTGACATGCTATTGTTGATTGTGACAGCACCTAAATA
Source organism: Heteronetta atricapilla (assembly GCA_011075105.1). NCBI lineage: Eukaryota > Metazoa > Chordata > Aves > Anseriformes > Anatidae > Heteronetta > Heteronetta atricapilla. The sequence goes on from CM021733.1 coordinate 90,762,376, forward strand.
CATATGGAATTTATCTAAATGGCTATGCAATATATGTATTTTTACTTTATTTCTAACTTGAGTGCTAACTGAATAACTTATGAGTTTCTCAGGACAAATGTAAACAAGAAGACAGACCAAAAACAAAAACAAAAGACAGACCTAAAACAAAAAATAGTGCTCCCATAAGCTGCGATACTGGCATATTTTCACAGTGCTCAACACTCCTTACAACAGCTAGATAGACCTTTGGTATAGGTTGTACATGTACATTGAACTGTATGATTCAGTTCACGTGCCTGAAGTAGAAAGCATTGGTGTGGAAAAGATCTTGTTACTCACAGTAACCAGAAGTTTTCTGGCACGCATCAGAAAAGGGCAACAAGAGCACTGCTCTACCCCACTCCTGCTATTTATGAAGATATTGTAAAGATTAATGTATGTTCTGTGTTAAAAGTACATTTAAAAACAAAATAGCAAAATAAAAACTAATTACTTTTGCAATACTGAACAGAGTAAGCAACTAGTTTCATAAAAACTGCTAACAACCACTATGTTTTTTCCACTATGTTTTTTTTCATGCTGTGCTGGAGCAGACTCAATTACAGACTGCTCTATTTTTTATTTTTTTTTTCCGTTTTCTTTCAACCTGGTGCTAATGCTGTGTACCAGTAAAGACTATGTTGACCTCTAAGATGTTTCCCTCTCATGATCTGCAGCTGAGTCCCTTCTGAGCCACAGTCTCTCAGGACGATTCTGGAGGGACTTTGTCCTGCCTCCTTTGAAAGCACTAGAGCAATGCTTATTCACGCATTTCTTTTTCACCAAAATCTGACAGTTTTGCATGTCAGACTGCATGTCATAGAATGACAGAATGGTTTGGGTTGGGAAGGGACCTTAAAGATCATGTTGTTCCAACCCCGTGCCATGAGCAGAGACACCTCCCACCAGACCAGGTCCCCATCCAGCCTGGCCTTGAACACCTCCAGGGATGGGGCATCCACAGCTTCTCTGGGCAACCTGTGCCAGTGCCTCACCACCCTCAAGGTAAAGAATTTCTTTCTAATGTCTAATCTAAACCTACTCTTTTCTAGTTTAAAGGTATTACACTTTGTCCTATCACGACACTCCCTAACAAAGAGTCCCTCCTCAGCTTTCGTGCAGACCCCCTTTAGGTACTGGAAGGCCACTATAAGGTCTCCCTGGAGCATTCTCTTCTCTAGGTTGAACATCCCCAACCCCTTCAACATGTCTTTGTAGGAGAGATGTTTCAGTCTTTGATCATCTTCATTGCCCTGTTCTGAAGTTGTTCTAATATGTCCATGTCCTTCTTGTGCTGGATAAGTCCCAGAGCTGAACACAATGCTCCAGGTGGAATATCACAAGAGCAGAGCAGAGGGTGAGAATCACCTCCCTTGACCTGCTGGCCATGCTTTTGGTGAAGCCCAGGATACGGTTGGCTTTCTGGGCTGCGAGCACACATTGCTGGCTGTTTTTTTGTCCACCAAAACCCCCAAGTTGTTCTTCTCAGAGCTGCTCTTAATGATGCATTTGCCGCCCAGCTTGTATTTGTGTTTGGGATTGCCCATATCCAGGAGTAGGACCTTTCACTTGGTCTTACTTCACATGGGTCCACTTCTGAAGCCTGAATGGCATCCCTTCCCACCAGTGTGTTGATCACACTGCTCAGCTCGGTGTCGTCCACAAGCTTTCTGAGGGTGCTCTCAATATAACTGTCCATGCAACTGACAAAGATGTTAAACAGCGCCAGTCCCAATACCAACCCCTGAGGGACACCAGTCATCGCTGGACTTCACCTGGATAAGGAGCTATGGACTGCAACTCTTTGAATGCACCCATCCAGACAATTCCTTGCCCACCAAGTGGTCTACCCGTCATATCTATGTCTCTCCAGTTTGGAGATGAGAATGTTTTATGGGACAGTATCAAATGCTTTGCACAAGTCTGGGTAGATAATGTCAGTTGTTCTTACCCACTGATGAGAAAAGTGACAGCATTTCATACAACTTTAAAAAGAAAGAAATGATTTTCTCTAGAAAGTGCATGGAATGTAGGCACTAATGATGCTGATTACTCTTGAGGATTTGAGGTGGTGAGATCTGTGTACTATAAAAATATACTTAAAAAATGCCTTTTGGTTCTCTATGTACATTCCCACTATGGCATCTTGATTGAAAAAGGCTTTACTTGTATATAATTAATGCCACTCCCCACACCCATCCATACACACACATGAGCTTTTGGTGAGCAGAGGCAGGCAGATACTTCCCAAGCTGCTGCTACGGTTGTGTTTGCTACAGAGCAGGTATCGGTTTCCTTACTGCACGCTGCAGTTGTTTCTGATCACCAATCTAACTCAGCCTTTCCAGTCTTTGCTGCAGTGCACCCAAACAAATGGGGAAGGCCAGGAAGTACCTGCTCCCTGCACAGTAGCGTGGAACAGAAATGCTGTGTAATGGAGGGAATACATAGATAAGAATTTATTGGTAATCCAATGAAAGTTTAACAGTCTAATGGTCAAAATTACCTAATGCAGAAAATCTCATACAGGAAAGCCAGCAGCTGTCAATACATTTTCTCTGTGTTATGATCACACTCCCGGTGTCTGGAGGTCTTTGCTAGGAAAACAAGCCTTAGGTGTACAGTCGGGATTTTATCATTCTCAGTCTTGAGCTGTGTGCTTGGGATTATTTTTAAGTTTCCCTGTAAAAATCCTGCTTCTTTCTCCTGAGTGGCCAGCTGAAGGCTCCTATTACCCGCATCCCTCAGCTCCGTGCCCACAGAGGGCTGCTGTTTGTCAGGCAGTGACTGGCCCCAGAAGGGTCCAAGAGCCGAAGCTCAAGTAGAGCAGGCAGCAGTCAGTGGGCCCCAGCACAGGGGTTAAACCTGTGAAACCCAGTTCTAGCCAATGCAATTAGTTTAACAGTTTGCAATGGAGAGCTTTAGGAAGAAAGCAGAGTGAGGAGGAATATGGAAGGAAGTAAGGGTAAAGAGAGGCTCAAGATGGAATTCAAAGGACAGTAGGAGAGGTGTGAGAATTTAAAAACGGTTGGGAGTGACATGAGAAGGAAGAACTAGTAGCACCAGAAGAGTGCTGATAAACTCTTAACGGGGCTCTTAGAGGTAGAAGCTGAAGGAGTATGTCAGGTGGGTCATACAGCTGTCTGAGGAACAAAGAGTTGTTTAAACTTTCAGAGAAGAAGAAAAATGTTTTCAGAGGACAGAGGAGAGAGAAAAATGAATATTTGAATCTTCTGCGGTGACTGGAAATGTACGTCTGGAGCTTTGTGATGGGTGTTAGTGAATGGTATTCCAAATTCAAAGTTGTGCCTGTATGGAAAGCAAGCTCTCATTTTACTACTTCAGACAATCCAATAGCTTCTAGCTTACAAGGAATAAATTTGTCAGTGAGCACTGCAGCTTTTCATGCTGTTAGCTGATGTGATTCAGTGCACTAGAGAATACAGACTTGCAGTAAATGGACCATTTTTGCATGTGCTGTATAGCTAACAGGCTGACCTAAACTTCACTGAACATCCTGCCCTTTCTGATCAAGATCCTATCAAATAAAAAAGGAGGTGAATGATGGGCACAGTTTATCCGCGGGTTTGGCTCAGGATTTCAGTAGCTTTGATTGAACCAGTAAGGAAAAAACAGTTCTACTGTAGGTGTTTTTTGTTCTTTTTTTCCCATTATGCATATAACATTTTCTTTTATAGAAGTAACCATGACAAAGGCAAGTGCTTTGATTGATAGTTTTTGAATATGGTACAAAATGCAGAGGGCTAAAATGCCAGTTTCTTTTTTTTTTTTTTTTTTTTTTTTTTTTCCTGCTGTAAGACATCTGAAAGCAAAAATGGTTCCTTCTGAAATGTGTTTTGCACAGGTATAATCATCTGCATTACCTCTTCCGTCAAGATTTGGCATTTTTCCAGAGCTTCTAGCTGAGGTAGGTAGGAATGAGCACACCAGCGCGTTTTTCTAATTGATAGAAAGCCACTTTAGAATTCCGAGATTCAAAATAGATTGTGGTTCCTGTTGGCGTGCTGGAAAGATTTCTTTGCATCAGAGTGGCTCTTAGTAATGTGTTTAAGTAACTGATGGAAGGGAAGGGAAATGATGGAGCCAGGCTCTTCCAAGTGTTACCCAGTGACATGACAAGAGGCAGTGGAAACAAGCTGAAGTAAATGAAATTCTACTTAATCACAATTAATAAAAAATCACAAAATGCTTTTTCATTGTGAAGGTGGTCAGACACTGGAACGTGTTGCCCAGCGTGGTTGTGAACTCTCCTATCTGTGGAGATACTCAAAACTCAGCTGTGCGCAGACCTGAGCAACCTGCTGTAGTTGACCCTTGTTTGAGTGTGTGGGGGTCTAGCTCTTCCAACATCATCTGCTCCGTGATTTCTGAGACTCTTAATTATGATTTGATTCCTTAAATAAATAATATTTTACAGAGAAGACTAGACAAGACTAGAAGAGCTCAGTTGGAAGGGACCTTCAAAGATGGTCAAGTCCAACTGATCACTTCAGGGCTAACCAAAAGTTAGAGCACATCAATGAGAGCAGTATTCAAATATTTTTTGAATGTTGACAGGCATGGGCTTCCTTGCTAGGAAGCCTGTTCCTGTGTTTGACCACCTTCACAGTAAATAAATATTTCCTTATATGTAGCCTGAGCTTCCCCTGGCACAGCTTTGTGCTGTTCTCTTACATCCTGTCATAGTTACCAGGGAGCAGAGACTGGCACCTCTCTCTTCACTTCCCCTCAGGAAGTTGCAAAGAGCAGTGAGGTTGCCTCTCAACCTCATTTTCTCCAGTCTAGACAAGCCAAGTGTCCTCAGCCTCTCCTCATGTGACATGCCTTCCAGCTCTTTTACGAGCTTTGTTTGCTCTCCTCTGGACACTTTTAAGTATCTTGGCATACTTTTTTATGGTGGAATGCTTACAGTATTCAAGGCAAGTCCTCACCAATTCTACATGTAATGGGAGAATCACCTCTTTTGATCATCTTGCTATGTTGTATTTAATGCACCCCAAAAACTCGGAAAGTAGTTATGTAAGGCAAGTGATACCAAAGTAATTCACTGGAATGTGAGAAATAAAAGGGAAGGTTTCAAACTAGTGAGAATCAAATAATTTGATGCTTACAGAGTTATGGGAACTTTAATATCAGTTTTTTTCTAGGTAATTTTCATGACTATGGCTTGCAATTTCTAGCTTTGAGAAATCTATGGAAAGTCAAAATATTATACTTAGAGAAGCTGATCTCTGGGTTAGAGGAATTCTACACATAAGTCACAATCACAGCACTGTGCAGGTATATATTATTGTTTGAGTGAATAATTTAAAGGAATCATGCATGATTTGATCTTGTAATATCAGGTATTTGAATTTAGTTATTTAAAAGGAAGTTTTTAATACAGACTCTGGATGAAGGCAAGCTAGTTAAAATTATTTTTTTTAATCAAATCTTCTGTTGTTAAATCTGTGGTGTGCACTTCCTCTTTCTGAAGATGGTCTAAATTACTCGGATTGATAGAAGCTTGTGCTGTTTAAAATACTGTTTTAATAAGTCAACAAGTTATTTTCAGCATTTTTTTTGCTTTTTTATGACAATTTTTTTCTTAGAACTTATAGTAAAATGTAGAGCAGAAAGAATAAAGCAGTGGGATACCACAATTCTTGATGTATCTGATGGCTTATCTTCTCATAGCTGTTTTTGAAAGTGACACAGGAGTATACAATTAGGGAATGAAAGCATAAGATGTCATTTGCTTAATTGCATAACATTTATAAGTCATGTTTTCATAGTTCTTCTGGAAATGTATGGCATGCTTTATTGAGTGATAGGCTATGTTTTCATTTCAATTTTTTTTTCACAAATGCCAACAAGAAAGATCTCAAAAAAATTTCAGCCTCAGAATTTGCAACTTGCTAATTTAGGAATAAAGATAGTAATTTTGTTTGTTCTTAAGAGAAAATGTAGAAAGTATTTTCCAGGTTGGAGTATTTTCTTCCTGTGTTTAGCCTCTTTCCTGCATTGTTTCTTCATGAGTTTAGCAGATGATAGAATTGTTTCATGTGTCCAAAGTAACTTACATTTACAAGTATACAATATCTTAGGTTTTTAAGTAAATACAAAAATACCACATACTTCGGCTTAAAAATTCTTTTAGACTTTTAGACAGTTTGTAATTAAATTCTAAATATACTCCTATTGAATATAGCAGAGAAATCTTCTAAACATTGACAGAAGACCAAGTAATTTCCCAGGTAATAGCAGTTCTTCATACCTAAAGGGATGTTGATTAGCATGTGCACAGAATAATTTTTATTTGTATAACTTGCAACTGTAGTTTGCTTTTAAAAAACTTGGCATAATTTAAAGACCAAATATCAGCAAATAAATTCAAAAAAGGTTATAACTTTTTGAAACAGTTCAAGAGTAAACACAAAGTTGGATGCAGAACATCTCCCATATTTGCGTTTTTCTCTTTAAAGGCTATGTTAAAACTTTGATAATATTTGCTAGCACTCCTAAAACTTTTTATCTGAGTTTAGAAGTTTGTAAAAAGGACTTTTTCTTCCTATGAATAACACGTGGTAACCTGATTTTGAATCCATGTTGTTAAAAGAGTCTAGACTTCCAATTATAAAGTTTCTTAGTAGTAACTACTTGATACGGCGTAGAAATTTTACCCACAAACCAATCACAGAGAAAATCAACAACTCCAGAGAAAACACTCGCTGTGTTGTAAAGGGTTCAAGTTCTTTTGTGTAGCAAGCAGTACCTGTGCTCTACAGAACAGAGCTGCCTAATTCTATTGATTCTGCATTGAACGTCCTATGTATTGTTTAAGAAAAAAATCCCCGTATGAAAGTAGAACTGTCCAGCCATATTTGAATTGTTTAATGCCTGGAAACAACATCAATCAAACCAGGAAAGATCTGCTGTTAATCTTTGATATTGTCTGTTACACTGCAAAACAGTGGGAAGTAAATGTTGGAATTTAGTGCTATCTTCAGTGAAAGTAATAAGAATGTATACTTTTCAAAGTACGTAGTCTTCATGAATTACAGTGGTGTGTCTCAAAAATATACTAAAAAGTTAATGAAATTAGTGAGAAAACTTTGTAGAACAAGAACGCTTTAAATAATGTTTTAACTTAGAAGGGCATTGCATTCATATTACCTGCCCTTGGACAAATTTCACTTCAACAGTTAAATATCCTCAGATCATATTTAAATATTTAGGCAGCGAATAGCTGAATCCATTAGGTAGGTATGTAGAATGTGGAACACACCCTTCTTTTATTGCAGTTAATGGCGAATTTTTCTCTGCAAATTTTGAAATCATCAGAAAATTCTAATATTTGTTTGAAATTTTAATCCTTGTCATATTCACGTTGTAAATAGAAACGGATATCTATGTAGTTCATGAAAGTAAAGTCTCTACAATCAGATGTAATGTGGGGTTTGGCTCACTTTTTTCTCTCCTCTGTTGTCAGTATCACCCCTTCACACAAGCATACAAAAAAACGTCCTGTAAAAAGGATTCATCTTAAACACAGAAGTACGTAGAGATTTCACACATGAAAAGATGTCTTTCCAACCCTAAATCTTGAAGAGCCTTGAATCCCAGATTTGATAATTACTGTTGTTGTTTAACAGCTTAGAAAAGATACCCAAATGTTTCTGTCAGCATTAAATAAACCATGTATAATTCCAAGTGGATAAATCCTGATATTCAGAATATGTAATTCTGTCTTCACACAAAGAAACTGGTAGAGAAGAACTTATATGTGGCTTGTATTAATAGTGTAAACTGATGCAATTGGCAGGAAAAAAAAAGTTATGGACAGAAAAATTATTGTGTATTTGTTTAGTGTTGTTTTTTTGCTTAATTGAAGTAGTTAGAATTGATTGGGCTAAGTTGTTGGTTTTCATTGGTTTTTTTCATTCTCATTTTTTTCAGGTGCTCGTGTACAGCAGGGTGGACAGGGCCAGACTGCAGTATAGATATAAATGAATGTGATTCTGAACCATGCTTGAATGGAGCCACCTGCTATGAATCTGTTAAGCAGGGACAGTTTGTATGCATTTGTCCTCCATTTTATACTGGTGACTTTTGCCATCAGCGCTTCAGTCCCTGTGAGCTGCCTTACAATCCTTGCATAAACAACTCAACGTGCTTGGCACAAGTCGATGGAAATCCGTTGTGCATTTGCAAAACAGGTAAGAACTGGTGTAGTTAATGTTTTCTGCATTGTGCTGCAGAGTAGTTGCAGGTATATGTTGAATTTAATGCTATCTTCAATGAAAGCAACAAGAACGTCTGTCTTTCAAAGCACATAAAGCCTACATGAATTACAGCAGGTTTATCAGTTATGATGAAAGACTGGTAGTATAGTTGTTGGTTTGCCTAATATTAATTTCTTACATTGCAATAGTTAGTAAATCTATGGCTGTTCAGATTCCAGCATTCAGAATTACTATTTTTGAGTCAATTGTTATAAAAACATAGAGATAGACATCAGCCTGGCCAGCAGAGCTGACAGACTAAATTGACAAAACAGGCAGAAATAGTCAGAATACATGCATATTGTTAAAAGTACGAAAGTTGGAAATGCAGTCTCTTCCTGCTGAGCTGTCAGGAAAGCCTAGGACATCAGGGGAGTAATCTTCCTCTTACTGATGGAAAAAAACAGATTGCTGTCTGTCTTCCTGTGCAACAAGTAAAATCACAACAGGCACTGAAAGCTTTCCTGGACCATGGCTTAAAAACCACAATTTCTCCATCAGTGTACAAGAACTTGTAAGGTGGAACGAAGCAACAGTTTAACTGCAAAATATCTCTATAATATCCAACATAGGAATTTAAGAATACATTAGCTAATAAAAGCTGAAGCAAAATCAGCACTACTGAATTTGGAATTTAGGTAGGATTTTGAAGTCATTGCTTTTATACATAAAAGTGGTGGGGATATAGGAGTGTCTTAAGGGCAAAAGATAGCAAAACAGTAATTAAAGTGTACACCACAATAGTATTACTCATCTTACTGTTTACTGAGTTGCAAAGATACAGAGATAAGATGTAGAAGTCAGCATTACTTATAGCTTAGGATCTTTATTACTAAGCTTACTGTAAATTACTGAGTTACAAAAGTCATTGTGAAGGTCTGTGAGCTGCTTATTGAGTGCTATTATTATATTGAACTTCATGACAACAATAGAAAAAAGCTTTTAATACAGTGTGTTTGATTCTGAAGCCTTTTTCAGAAATGATCTGTAAAGAGTTCAAATCTTTTCTTAACATCTACCAGAAAAGTCTTTCAAAATATATTTGTGCATAGTTTCTCAAGAATAGAAAAACCTTGCAGCCAAGATTCTGAAGGAACTTTGAAGGAATCTTCAAGGGTTCTTGAAACTTGCAGCTAGGAATCTTAACACATCTTCAGGGGACTCGCAGAAGAGTAAAGTGCATAGCTAACAAATCTTGGAAAGCTGAAAATATCTCAGTATTGAAAAGGGATAAAATGCATAATTCATGAAACGAGTTATTCATGCTCAAAAAAAAAAAGCAGTCACTTATTAAGGACTATCAAAACAGGAAGTATAGTAAAATATAAATATCTAATTGAAGGCATTTTATGGAGATAGATTTTTCTCGGTTGTCTTCTTTTCTGATTCTGTTTTTGTCTGCCACATGCATCACTTTCTCTCCTGGTAAGCTTGTCACGATTACAGACCAGATTACAAAAGGCAATCACAACTGACATGGTTGGAATATTCCAAGATACCTGATTTAGTACCAAATGACATATTGATTAAAGAACTTGCATGGTATGTAGTTAACAGTCCAGTCATTAGGTGTTTTGACTCTGGTTTATCAAGAGTTGCAAAATGCAGCTGTATATGAAAAAATCTGAATGAACAATGTGGTTGTTGGTAGGACTTCCATAGAAAAAAAAAAAAAAAGCTATTTAATATTTGTGTCAACTGACCAGACAATTTCATAAATATAGTAAATGTGCACTGTATTAGCCTTCTGTGGTGTGGTGATGTTTTGATAGTACAGGGGCTGCAGGAATAGCCTCTGTGAGCAGAGCCCAGCAGCTGCCCCATGTCAGATCAGAGCCAGCTCCAGCTGGCTCCAAAAGGGACCCACTGCTGGCCAGAGCTGAGCCAGGTAGCAACGCTGGGTAGGCCTCTGGGAGAGCAGATAGAAGAAAGGGGAAAAAACACTGCTGCACAACAACAGCAGGGAGAGAGGAGTGAGAAGCAGCCCTGCACATCCCAAGATCAGTGCAAAAGGAGAGCAGGAGGTGCTCCAGGCACAGTGCAGAAGTTCCTCTGTGGCCTGTGGAGAGGCCCCTGGTGGAACAGGCTGTCCCCCAGCACCCATGAAGCAGATCTCCATGCTGCAGCCCGTGGAGGAGCCCCCGGTGGAGTAGGGGCAGAGAGTGACCGTGAAGGAACGGCAGAGATGAAATGTGCATTAGGGACTGACTGCAATCCCCATTCCCTGTTCCCCTGCCCTGCTCGGGGTGTGGAGGTGGAAGAGGGTGAATGGGGAGGAACATGTTTTTAGTTCATTTTTAGTTTCTTACTCTTCTAGTCTTAATAAATAGCAAAAGGCAATAAATTACATAAATCTTCCTTATGCTGAGTTTGTTTTTTCTGTGACGGTAATTGGTGCATAATCTTCCTGTCCGTATCTCCACCTATGTGGTTTTTTTTTTTTTTCATTGTATTTTCTCCTTCTATTCCGGTGAGGTGGGGGAATGGGAGCAGCATGGTGTTAAACTACCACCTGCATATGAAATAAACATTGGTTCAGCTGATGGTGAAGTGGGCTGCTTCAGAGTTGCTTGATATAATACTCAAACAATGAGTCAAACAATATACTGTGTATTTTGATGCAGTATGAAGTACTGTATCTAAAAATTTAAAGACTTGATATCTGTGTGTTATGATTAATATATCTGTACTGCTTGCAAACATTAGTTCGTCAGTGTTTCACAATGAGAAGCCAAGTACAGTCCATGATTCTTTGCTGGTGTGTAAATCAGTGGAAAGCTTATAGAGAAAGAATGCAGTTTGTCCTTTATGTTGCCTCTGAAGGTAAATTTTGTGGTATTTCTCTGAAATGGATTAAGGAAATGAACATGACTATAATAATAATGGCAGATGTGTAGCTACACTGTGCATCGCAGATCACACAGAGCTGAGACCCACAGTAGCCATTTTCCAGTATTTCAGAGAAGCTGAAGGAGCAATAGGGTCTATCCCAACTTAAGTAACAGGTTTTAATGCTTCATCCGTTGATACTGTTGGCAAAACTACCACAGGACATTGGAATTTCTGTAAAAGTTGAAGTGGATAACTACTTTGTGAAAAAGATCCTATTTGAAACTTCCATAATACCAATGAGATTCCATTCCTATCTAACTTCAGTTTCCCAAATGTCATAGGACAAATAATGTAAAATATATTTGGCAAATAAAAACCATTTATTTGTCATTACAATGACATTCATCTACTCCTTATGGCTAGACCCATGGGGAAAAAAAAGAAAAACCACTTGATTGTCCATGTTACGATAATTTCTTAAACTCAATACTGGAAATTTTGAGCAGGTATCTAATGCAATTCTGTATTCCAGAGTGGCAGTGCGTGCCATTTGCTCTTCCCTATTGATTAGATGCAGCTTTTCGTTTAGAAGTTCAGAGTAGTTTGAACTGAGTTCAGAAAGCTTTCAAGTTTTCCACATAAAAAGCGTTAAGGTCAAAAATTGCATTTTTAATGTGTCACCCAGGTTTAAAATGTGGAAAAGCTACCTGTTAAAGTATATGGCTGGAGAGCTGCAACAAATCATTTACATGTGCTATTGATTTACAGTTTAAATGCAAAGTTTGACTGATTTGCACTAGCAAAGGCGGAAAGTACTTGCATTTAAATGTGCATATTACTTTCCTACACATAATACTAAATATTGTTACTGTAACAGTACCTTACAGCAGCATGCATATTTTCAGGCTTTTAAGTAATGTGCTGCTTTACGAAATAGTTTGCTTAAAATAAAAAGGATTGTGTTTTGTAATTCAAATGAATTATATTTGCCGTATAAACTACAAATTAAGTCTTCTAGTGTATTTTGTTGGCTCCGCTAAGTGAATGCTTATTTATGTACTGCAAGTTTCTTTGTAACTTAAATGTTAGATTCAGTAGTATGTCTGACATTTTAAACGTTTTAAGTCAATTTAAATGGAAAACACATCTGGTTTTCCTCCCATGTAAAATAATCTGGAAACATCTACATTACTGAAAAAATTGCAACCATACACTGATCTTAGTTTAAGTCTTCCAGAAGATCCTGGCTATGTGTGGCAGCATTTGTGAGTTATACAAAATTTACTAATGTGTTACATTGCACTTTAAATTATGTTTGACTGTCATGTAAAATAGAAGAACTACACGTCCATGTGTGTTAGACCCATGAGATCTCTCACAGTTTTAACAGCACTGTGTAAATAAATGACGAGGGTTACTCTATCCTTAAGCCAACTCCTCTTACATGTGAACATTTAAAGTAGTCTTTTGGATCTGAAAACAGTATGATTGGTTGCTGTCCAAATATATTTGTAAATGTACAGGTATTTTGATCCTAACATAATAGTACATATTTTGAGGTTTGACCCCTATTGTTAGTACATGCAATGTGCACAGTTACATTTACTTTCATAGTTTTCTCTGAGAACATACATCAGCAGTGAATTAAAACCGGCTTGTTAACCAATATGCTTTCATTGAAACATGCTTTTTGCAGACTTTATACTACACCACAGACATCCAGAAATGAAGTATATAACAGAATAAATAACACTGATATTTTTTATGTCCTGTTAAGAAGATTTGAGTGTTTCTGCCAAACAGTATTAGTTGAAAGCAATCTGTAAAAATTCCCAACATGGCTAAAGTTTTTTAGTGTTGCTGCATGAATTCAGAAGTTGGTACTTTTAAATTATAGATCAAAATGTGTCATCTAAATAGTTTGGTGTCTTTTATGATTAGCATGTGTCATTAAGAAAAATGAGATTGACTTTTTTTAAAAAAAAGATGAGTTAATTTATTTCAGTTACAAAATGACAATTTTCAATATTAGGTTGAACACAGCTATTATTTCATAATGTAGTAAATAACTGGTATATTATGCAATGAAGCCAGTATTTTTCTCCATTTGGAGGAATAGTAGGTAAAATACCATGCCTGCTGTATGTTTATTTCATTTATGTCTTTCCAAGGTAGCTGTATTTTGCCATGGGCTGGAATAGTGTGTACTGCTGCAATCAAAAATGTGTCTAAATACTGCTGTATGTTTTCACTTCAGTATTATTTACCTCAAAAAGACTATAAAACATCCATAACCAATTGGGGTGTCAGGTAGAAGCAGAATGATGAATGCCCTCCATTTTCCTTTTTATATATTGTAATGACAGCTGTGGTATTTTAAAAAGGAGATGCTTGCTCAGATATTACGGAGTATCACAAAAGAATAAGAAGCTGTTCCATATAAGATCATAATGAATTATTTTTTTTCTTCATGTAAGTAGTAGAACCAGCTAAATATTTTTTCTCATCTACTGACTGCTTTGGATAAATTTAGTCTCTCTTAACCTTTATTATGCTGTAGATTTTTGAATTAGTTTTTCATTTTTTATACTGTCCTACATGCCCCAAGAAGGCCTTTTAAGTCCTTTAAAACTGGTTGCATTTCACAGTATCCAGGAGCTACATCCAAATGTGTTCTTTCTGGTTCATTAAAGTTTGATAAGGCTTCTTTTAGTCTCTGGAGATGAACTGGTTGAAGCTAACGAATAAAATAATTGGAGAAAATTCCTTTAGGATGGCATGCACTTGATGTGCACTTGATGTGCAGCGTGTGAGGGAGGGAGCTGGGAGGACAGGCTGCTCCACAAGCAAATATGAGCCAGGAGTCTAACCAAGCATGCCAGGGCAGGGACCTCACCATCGAGGATCTTGTCTTGACAATATGTGAATCAAGTGAGCAGGGCAGGACCAGTCAACCTCGGCGCCAGATCACCAGTCAAATCTGTAGTAGTGCAGCGGGTGCAAGGTCAAGCCAGGGAGCTGATCTGAGGCAAGAGTCAGCATGCAGAACTGATACCTGGTCACAGGCATGGCTGCAACACAGCTCAAAGGGCAGAGAGCCTCAGCTGAAGTGGAGGAGTAGTTGATGTTTTCCTCATCTCTTTGTTCAGCAGCTTCTACAGTGCCTGAATTTTCTCAAGCCTGACAACTGTGTTACAGAAATTCATCCTGAACTCAGATAGCTCAACTCCCAAGAAGATCCATGACCCTTATATTCAGATTGTGTAGTGGAATTCACCTATTCATAGTTAATACTATCTATTTTTCAGGGTTTGAAGGTACTTACTGTGAAGTTAACAGTGATGAGTGCACCTCCCATCCATGCCAGAATGAAGGTCTCTGTGTGGACGGGATTAACGGTTACAGGTGAGGGAAATTATTTGAGCAGCAGATACCCAGATAAATTGCTAGTTAGCTTTTAGCTATTCTTTCCATTCTTTGCTTGTATTATGTTTGCTGCCCTTTGGTGCTATAATGCCTCATTATTTTGTTATGGGTTTGACACATTACATGTTATGTTACATTCAGAATTTTGTGGTCAGAAAGGAACATGCCATGTGTACGGACCCAAGAATTTATTGTTAGGCTAATTGAAATCTTAACAACCTAATTACATATTAAAACAGCTATTATTGATCCAGTTACAAACATACTGATACTTATGTCAATAATAGTACAAAAGAGCTTCATAAAAATATAGTTAAAACTGTTAGGTAAGAAAGCTTACAATTATCTAGGCTTGTGTCTGTTGTTACGAGCATCCTCACAAAGTCTGTCTAGGTTCTGGGATCAGTGGTTTCAGTCTTCCTCAAGAAAAACTAATCGCATTTTTTCAAGTGACCTGTATTTAGAAGTGTCTGCTAGGTAGGTGTTTATGGTTTTCAGTCTTGTACCTGCTTGGAGATATTTGGGTATGTTTCGTTATCATGATTTGCTTCCTTTGCACTGCTTACAAGCTTCTGTAGCCCCCATGGACACAAGGGACTACTGTTCGCAACACCATGTGTCACACCCTTTCTGTAGGTGCCAATCCCAAATCTGAGACTAAAGCAAGGAGAAGCATCAGACAGTTGGCTCCAGGGTAGGTCTCAAAACAAACAAAAACCATGTCAGGTCAAGATAAACCCTGAGCCCCTGCACAGCTGAGTCAGCACAAAATCTGTGGCTTCAACCATAATAATAGTAAAAATACTGTTTCCTAGGTTGAAGTCACTGTACTTAGGAAGTTTGTTGAAATACAGAACTTCCTAATGATCATAAAAAAGGAAAAAAAATTGATTTGTTCCTCCCAAAATATGTCCCATAATTTTCAGGAATCTTTCTATGGTAAACTGAAAAGTAAAATGACGACATCCTCTTTGATAGGTGCTCCTGCCAACATGGCTTTACTGGGACACTTTGTGAGTTGGAGATTAATGAATGCTTATCAGGACCCTGCAAAAACAATGGAACTTGCCTTGATCTCATTAACAGGTTAGTTACTACAGATAAATTAAATAAAAAATCAAAAAAATTACTTGTATGTAAAATGTACTTCACTGTGTTGACATTTAGAAGGGACCTTCAGCAGGCGACATGGATTCTCTATTAAAACAGGGTCAGCAAATGTTGCTGACTCAGCTACTTGTTTCTTACGTGATCTGAGAGGAAAATAGAAAGGAAGTTGGCACAATTTGTTCTTTTCCTCCTTTTTCTTAAATTTGGCGTAAAAGTGAAATAGAAGAATTGAACTGCAGTTAGATTGCTTTCTCTCTCTTTTCAGTTTCCAACAATGAAGTCTTCTAAGGTGAATGTTTACTAACAAAGTTAAGTATAAATAAGAAAAAAATACTGTATCTTGTGTTTGTATCCACAACACTACAGTTTTTCAGAGACTTCTGACAAAATGTTATCCCATATGCAATTTCCTATAGGTTCAGCTGAAATTTTTGAGCACAATTTTCCTACTAATCAAAAAAAAAAGCCAACACAGTAAATTGCTATGCTTGCTTTAGAAACGTGGAAATGGGAGGAGTCTGTTAATTATATTAATATGGATGGTGATTAGGGACCACAGTTTGACTCAGAACATACCTATAATTTAAGAATATTAGAATAGATGATGTTTGCTTCCATTAAGTTACCCAATTTTCTCTTCTGTGAAGATTCCTATGTAACTGTGCACCTGGATACTATGGGTCTCTGTGTGAGATGGATGTAAATGAGTGTGAAACTTTGCCTTGTTTGCATGGAGGAAGCTGCATCAACAGGCTTGGAGGCTATCAGTGTTTCTGTTCTCCTGGATTCACAGGTATGGTACATTCTCTACTGCAGCAAAGAGGGCTATTTCATATGTTTTACTTATTTTTAATTTCACAGCAATGGCCTCAGCTAAAACAAGGAAAAGGACACAGGATCTTTTGCTTATTGGAGGATAAATCAATATTAACTCAATATTAACTCAAACAGGACGTTGATCTAATTCTTGCTAAGTAGGTCAAGGTGTTACTTAAACTAAGTGTTGATTTAGAGTTTCTTTACTCACTCATACATTACGCTGAAACATGTTTAAATGAGATTGTATTTAGTGCGAAGTAAATCATTGTTTTCTGAAATCAACCAAGAAAAAGAAGTATTACCATAGGTACAAAGTAAATTTTGCAAGCACAATAAAATGCTACCTTGTCATCTAGATTTGCACATAACCATAGTAACACTTTGGCTTTGCTGACCTGTTGGGCTGGCCATGTTGCTATTAGTGTTAATCTTTACACTTTTACAGCACTAATGACAAAATATTTAATGGGTAGAGATGTACTAAAATTTATCTAAAACGATGCTGACATTTACTTAAATGCTTTATATGTGGCAGAACAATTAATGCTTAATGTTTTGAAGTATTCAGTTTATGCAACCTAAATACACTTGGTGTATTTAGGTTGTGCTTGAAGAAATGGTTACAGTTTTCTGCCTCAAGTTGCATGATTTCTGCATATTTTTTGCATAAAATTTTTCATACGCATTCCAGTCTGTGATGAATATCACATAAGTTCAAAAGACTATAAAGGATTCTGTTGGCATTCCCTTAACTGAGAGGAATGTAGTTTGTCTGCAGAGCGAAGTACAGTTTAGGAAATACCACCATGGTTGCATAACCTTCCATTTGTCACAGACTTTAGTGCATGTATCACTTGTACAGTATTCTTCACATTTTTCATGACATTTCAGCAAAGGTTAGGAAAATCCATGTAATTCTATTGCCTAAAACTTCAAAAGCATTTTTCCCAGAATATTCTCATCAGAAAGTGCTGTGTTCTGAATAATAATACTTCTTGGGTATCAAAAACACATTGGTTCATTAGTGGTGCAGTGATGCAGTGGTGCCAGTGGTCCTGCAGATGTAAAATTTTAACTGCTGGATTTTAGAACAATTGTCTTGAGCTTTACATATATATTTCTGTCAGAATTTCCAGTTGTATTCATAAAAGACATCTGTACTTGAAGGGCTTATGAGACTACAATTTGAAAGGAACATGCAATCTGCAAGTATTTTCTTTCTCTGATTTTTCATTATTTGACTAAGAAGGTTGACTTGAGTTCATTTCCTTTACATACTTACCCTCGAAGGACAGGTGTTTTTCGTTTTGTTTTTATATCAGCTATGATAGTTTTCTATTACAAGCAGTCATCTGCTACAAATATGATACTCTTCAGTGTATTAATACGATAACTATTTATTATCTAGTGTTAGTTATTTACTGACAAGGGCAATGTGGTATCCTGGTGACTGTTACTCAAAAATTAGTGATAGATTGCCCATCTCTTGATTGCAGTGCATGATTTTTTCATCCTTAAAGTGCAATGTAGTGGACATCCGCTATGGAATGTACCAGTTAAACAAGTGTCAAAGAGTAATTCATCCAATGCAAAGTGTTAGGGGTATTGATTGCTTTTTGAAACTTGATGTATAATAAGGGTTAAAGAAGAAGTTACAAAGCTGTATGTGCAGCATCTTCAATGTCTTGGTGAAAACAAACATAATCTTGAAAAAGTTTAAAGTATTAGAAGAAGTGAGTGAAAAGTAGTTTGATTCCAAAGCAAGGTCTTTTCAGAGCAAGACATCGCTCTTCAGAATTACAAAGAAAACTGCAGTAAAATTAGAAGATATGAGTCAATCTGTTGGGAATATTCCACTTCAATATGCTGTGCAGTTGGATGAGTATCATTGAGTATTTTAAGGCTCTGACAGCATACTAACATTGGAAGTTTTCTTTATTTGCTTCAAATATAGTCATCTACCTTGTTTACTAATTATAAAACTGAGTAATAACCGAATAATAGTATGGACAGCTGGATTTCTACCTAACACTGATACTTAGTCAAATAGATGAACCCCTCACCTTTTCCATTGTTTTTAAAGTAATGTAATCATATCACTTCTAATGAAGATAATACTGTCTCATTTTTTTTATAATAAAGTTGTTCTTGTAAATTTTTTAGCTCAACCTTAGGACTTAGAACCCAGGACACATCACATTTCCAAAAAAGAGAGTACATAAGGATGGTTAGTACTGGAAAGAAGAGGAGTAGATGGTGTAATTTTAGATCCAGAAGGAGTAAATTCAAGCTCAACAATAGTTACATTGTTTAATCTTGCTCAGAAATGTATCTAATGTCATATAGTTTCCTACACCTAGTGATGAGATCAGATTACAGATAATGACATGCAGTATTTTTACATGATTTTTTTCTTCTATGGAGGAAAAATACTTTCAGTGTCACTGTGAATGAAGAACATGTGTCAAGTGTAAGTTTCCTTAATGAGCATTAAAAATTATAAAGGAGTTCCCTGGTTGTTTTGAGATTTTAGAAACTTAGTCATTACAATAATTCATCAAATGGGTTAGGCCAAATTAGGTTACTTTTTTTCACTTTGTTTATAGAAACTTATTCTAAAAGTACTGTCTTTAATAAGACATTTTGAATGTTTTTTTCCAGTTATAATGTAACTTAATGTCTTAAAGATCAGTCTTTAAACACTGATCTCTACTGTGTAGGCTCTAGAATTTCGATAGCCAATGTATTGCTTAAAATTATGCGTTTTCTGTCAATTTACCTAATTTTTTATCCATTTTACGTTTTTCAACATCTTACTTCATTTTAAATAGCTGTTTAACTAAAATATTATAAAAGTATTTTATTAATACTTAAAACATTTTTTCTGAGCATTGTTAAGATCTGCTGTCTTGCAGCTCATGTAGACTTCTATGAAAAGTTATCACAGCTGAGATGACAAGTGCACGGATATATCCTTTGTGTCAGGATTTAAGTGGCAGCAACAATGGTCTTCTTAACCTGTAGAGAGATTGCCCCAGAAAATAAAAGTAAGAGATCTAGGCATTCAAGAAACTGTTCTTTCCCTGGTGAGAAATCATAAGTGACTTAATACAGCAGTGCTATATTAGAAGGAGGAGAAAAGTAACAAAAGCATAATAAAAAATAATCAACAATTTTTTATACCTGGTAGAGATAACTGCATTACCTCTTTTGCAGTATCCCTTCATACATTTAGTCATCCTCAATCACACTGTCGAGCTTAGCCCTTCTTGCTTTTTTTTTAATTTGCTTTGGCTGGCCAATGTAACTCCATGGAAGAATGCTGCTCAGTTCCACCAGGTACTCTTGATGATGCCAGATCTGACTATTCTAGCTTCATCAGCTGCTGCTGTTGTTGTACTTATGTTTATATAGAATACATCATCTTTGTTTCTGAAAATGACCTTTGTAAACAGATGTGTGTTGTTTTTTCAGACCAATGACTTCAGCAAGCTAAAGCTACATCCTGTCTCCTTACATTAGTGTGACCACTCGCTTCCAAGCACACACAATTAGTTTTTTTCCCAGATTTACACATCCTGTTGCAATATGTTTGTCCCTTCAATTCATAGTAAAGCTACTTTTAACTTTCCTGACATAATGAAGCATAAATGGCAAGAATCAGTTTTGGGAAAAAGTGCTTAAATTTATGTGTCTTTGCATTAAGAATATGCTGTATGTCTAAGCTCCCAATATCATCAGCAGAGAGATAGTACAGTCAAAGGATTCTAGCACCTTGTTCAGCAGACAGATCCTTACATCAGGATTTAGTTGCCTAAACACAGTTGTCTCGTACTATTTTACACTTCCCCCAGCATATTCTATCTTGTCTCTAGCTGACCCTCCAGAAGGTCATGGGTTTCCCATGGGTTTTAAATAATAACTACAGGACTTGCACTATTTTATTGTATGCCAGAGGCCTTCTCATATGACATCGTAAACCAATTTAGGTAACTTAATCCTTCCCTGAGTTCCTTTAGTGTTGACGGGATCAGTCTCTGAAGTTCTTAGGATTATTTTTATTTAATCTCTGCAGACTATATTGTGGGCTTAGACACTCAGCTCATATGTAGATATTAGGTGTCTTCACATAAAACTGAAGAGAGAACTGAAAGTGTTTCATTCTACTTGTTGGGCTCTTTTCTCTCCCAGATGCCATTTGAATGCCTTTCCCTTTGGGGGCTTCCATCGTCTGAGACTGTCTGGATAGTCTTTGTGGACTTAGACTTATTTACACTCTTGGTTTATGCAGACAGGAATGGGAAGATGCAAATATAATTGAGCTAGGAACAGATTTAGGACAACTGAAAGTATTTGAAAAACTGATCAGTACAGTTGGTCTGATTCTGATCAAAATATTAGAGGTACTGATACAAGCAAAAACATTTTGTCAGCCTTGTTTTTTGTTTGTTCTTTTAAAATAAAAATAAAAAAATAATTTATCATTTGAACATTGTGCTTTCTTTTAGAAAATAGCAAAACCAAAAATTATTAAGTTAAAGGAATCCTGTACTACAGGTTATAAAAGACTAGTAAATTCTCTATTAGTTTTTCAGCTGAAAAAAAATACTGCTTCAGTCATACTCAAGTCACTACACGTATAAAGACTTAAGTGAAAAAATATTTACTTGCATTGTTCTACAAATAATCTATGGTAAAGATACTTCTCTAGCCTCTACACTTGTACATTAAATATTGTGCCATGTTCATACTAAAAGCAGGAGGTTACTTAATAAGTGAATTCAAAAGGAACAAGCAGAATTGAGAGTAGAATTAATACATTGACGCTTGCTGTTCAACAACTTTAGATTAAAAAATATATATGGAAAAATGATCAGTGCTATTTTCCATTTTGCTGGAAGGTTATAGTTTTTCTCATATTATAAAATAGTTCTTCTCATTAGATAAACATCTATCACAGAATCACAGGAACGTTTAGGTTGGATGGGATCCCTTGAGATACAGGCCTACTCACTTCTCAAGCAAGGTTAACTAGAGCAGTTTGTTTGGGACTGTGTCCTATTGGATTCTGAAGATCTCCAAGAATGGAGATTCCACAGCCTCTCTGGGCAACCTGTTCCGTGCTCAGTCACCCTCACAACAAAGATATGGTTCCTTAAGTTCTATCAGAACCTATAGTGTTGCAGTTAGTGCCCCTTGCTTCTTGTCCTGTCTGTGGATGCCACTGAGAAGAGTCTGTCTGCCTCTTCTTCATTCCCCTCCCATCAGGTATTTGTACACACTGGTAAGATCCGTTGAGATTTCTTCTCTCCGGGCTGAACAGTCCAAGCTCTCTCAGCCTCTCCTCTTATGAAAGAGGCTCCAGTCCCTTAATCATCTTCGTTACACTGCTCTGGTGTTGCTCCAGTAAGTCCAGGCCTTTCTTGTTCTGGGGAGCCTAGAACTGGATTCCATATGGAGTAGAGAGGAAGAATCACCTCCTTCCACCTGCTGGCAAAACTCTTCTTCATGCAGGCCAGGATACGGCTGCCTTATTCTGTTGCAGCGATGCACTGATGGTTCACAATCAACTTGTTGTCCACTAGGCCTATAAGTGCTTTGTGAAGAGACTTTCCAGCTTGTTTTCCTGCAGAGCATACTGGTTCATGTGCTGTTCTTTCCTAGGTACGGGACTTTGCATTTCTCCTTGTTCAGTTCTTTAAGAGTCCTGTCAGTCCTGGCTTGGGTCTGTCAAGGTACCTTTGAAAGGCAAAACAGCTAACTGCAAATGTTGAGGGTGCACTCCATTAAACCATCTTAAGACAGTAAAGAAGATGTTAAATACTACTGGAGCTGCTATCAAATTCTGGGATACCCCACTAGTGATTGGCATCTGGATTGACTTTGTGCCACTGATGACAAACCAGTGGGTTTTTAATCCCCCTCACTGGGCACTTGTCCAGCCTTTATTTTATTAGTTTGTCTGTGTTGATGCTACAGGAGACAATGTTGGAAGCCTTAATAAAATTGAGATAGACAACAACCACTTCTTTCCCTTCATTCACTAAGACAGCCTTCTTTGGCAATGATAGGTTGGGCAAGCGTGACTTCCCCTTTGAAAATTCATGTCTATTGCTGAGCTTGATGTCATATGGTATGCACTATCCCTTTGGTCAGTTTGGGTCAACTGTTGCATCCCAGCCTCTTGCCCACCACTGGCTTCTCCAGTGGTAGTTCATTTTGAGGATTGTGTTTTGGGTTTTGATACCTAAAAGGGAAATCAAAGGAATATCAAAGGAATATGAAAGGCTATTGCACAGATTTCATGATGGCTTGATAGGTTAAAAAACCTTTGTTATAGAATCTGAAGATACAGTGCAGGCAAGTGGAACTCCTGTTACTCTTTGTGAAATTACATGGAACATAATCATCATTTGTAATTACAAGCACAATCATGAAATATAGTGAGTATAGCTATATCTTCATTATCACAAATCGATTAATGGGATGTTGCATTCTGAGTGCATTGGTACATAATAACGTAAATAAAGAGAAACACAAGAAAAAATACATAAATACATATTCCACACTGATATTAAAAACAAGCCTGTTAACTAAAACATTAGTATTACTAACACTTCATCTGTGAAATATGACAAAGTAATAGTAATAAGTAATTAAACATAATGTGTGATGATAACTTACCCTTAAGGTCTTCTTCGTGATTCAGGTGTTAATCATTTTTTCTTTATAAATCTTACCATCCAAACAACCTTATGTCAAAACGCAATCGAGATGATTCAGACATGCCTCAAATGAAATATTTTTCATGTTTGTGAAAAATTATTTTATATTGAAGTATAAACTCTTAAGTGTCAGGGTCACCAAGTCTGATACAGAATGAATTTAATTAAAATACAACTTTTTTGACTAGAGATTTTTTTAATATGATGCCTAATTGCTTCTTTCGAAAGGATTCTATGAGTAGCAAAAGTCTTCACTGCATTCATTGACATATTTACTAGTTCCAAGTCTTCATTTTCTGATATATACATATATTTAATCTTGAGGTTAACTAAATAGTTTTAGAGATTAGAATAATTCTAAGAATTATTTAGTCACCAGTTGAAAGATGTCCACCCAGCTGCTCTCACTCCACTTCTCAACAAACAGGGAAAAAAATAAGGTGAAAAAGCTCATGGGTCAAGGTAAAGACAGGGAGACTTACCAGTTACCATCAAGAGCAGAACAGATTCAACTTAGGCAAAACTGATTATATTGCCAATTAAAATAGATTTTTGGATAGTGAGAAGCAAATAAATTGAAACAACATCTTTCTTCTACCCCACATTTCTTCACTGGCTCAACATCATTCCCTGACTTCTGTTTTGCCCTCCTCAAGCATTAGAGTAATGGTGGGTTGCAGTCTGTTCGTAACAGTTCCTCTCTGCTGTTACCTACTCCTCACACTTTTCTCCTGCATGGGTCTTCTGCTGTAATGGCAGTCCTTCAAGTTAATCCTGGGAATACCCGCTCTGCGATGGTCTCCTGCATGGACTGTGGAAGAATGTCTGCTTTGGTGCCTCCTCTCCCTCCTTCTCTGACCTTGGTGTTCACAGAATTGTTTCTCACTCTTTTTCCCCTCAGTACTCACTCTTCCTGTGCAGCCTTATCCCCTTTCTCACATGCACTTTCACAGAGGCACCACCAGCTTGGCTGATGGAGCTGGCTGGAACTAGCTGTGTCAAGCACAGGGCAGCCCCAGCCTGTTCCCTCAGTTGCCACCCCAGTAGCCCCCCCACTACAAGGACCTTGATACCACATCCAAATACACAAAATAAGGTTTCAGTGACTAAAACGTGATGTGTATAAAACAGGTGTATAAATAAAAACTCTGATACAAACAGATGATTATTGGACATTTGATTTAAAAACTGCCTAAAAATGTACCATGAAAACACTTGGTGCTGTGAAAGTTCAATAGCTAGTCTCGTAATCTCAGGCCTACCCCTTATAGTCTAATTTTCTGTATGACATCAATACAAACTGCCACTTGGAAGTAACTAAGGACATATTTATGTCAAACCAACTCAAAACCTTGTTTAAAATTTTACCTCATCATGTATTTTTTCTATAATACCAGGTCTGAACTCCAACTTTCCTTACCCTGGGCCACATAACTTCCTGTTCATCTTCTCTACATGACAATAAATAATTCTGCTCTGCTTTTTATACAGTGGGCTGACCTAGCAGAAAAGTCCCACAAACCTATCAGTGAAAAGGGAGAAAAGTTGGGTTTATCTTCCTGACCTTCCCAGCTGCTTCTGCAGCTTCCTGCTGCCAGCCAGTTGGCATTGGTTGCATCTGCTGTCCTCAGACCTCTGTCTTTACTCCCTGCTATTGGTAGGCAGAAGTAGAGCAACTACACTGCACAGGAGAGGAATCTCTTGGTACGGTCCCTAAGATACCAAAGCAAGATGCAGCTTGAGTAAGGAGTTGTCGAGAAGGCATGGCAGGGAAGAATAGGGAACACCCTACTGAGCTCAGATGCAGAAAGGGAGCAGTAGATGGTAGAAGGGGCAAGGATGAGCTCCCTAGGAGGAATATTGGATCACTGTCCAAGTGTGCGGAGTTGAATTTAAGAAAGGACAACCCAGATAGAGCTGAGACTAGAGAAAGATGTACAAGAACTCCTTGTAGTGTCCACTGGCAGCAAAAGTAAGGGCAAGGAAAAAATGCACATTATTGGTGAGGGGAACCTAGAGACAAAAGACATGGAAAATTTGGAAGTATTCAATGTCTTCATTTTTTCAAGGTTAAATACTTAACGTAGTCCACTCAGGCCTCCCAGGTTTTTGGGCCTAGTGGAAGAGTCTAGTGTAATCCACTTGTTAAACAGCCTCCAGGTATAATACTACCTGTCTAACCCCAACCATCCAGCCTGCTTTTAATCCATCCTAATGACCACTGTTCCAGGTGTTACATTGTAAGTTGGGTACAAGCACAAACAGGTGAGGTGGATAATGGATTGAGAACAATGCTGAGGCCAAGAACTTGGGGACATTGGTTGACGAAAAGCTCACCATCAGCCATCAATGTGTGCTTGCAGCCCAGAAAGCCAACCATAGCCTAGGCTGCAGCAAAAGAAGTGTGGCCAGCAGGTCGAGAGGGGTCATTCTGCCCTCTACTCTGCTTTTGTGAGACCCCACATGGAGGGCTACCTTCAGCTCTGGGGCCCTCAGCACAAGGACATGGAGTGAGTCCAGAGGAGGGCCATAAGGATGATTGGGGGCTGGAACACTTCTAGAGAGAAGCTGGAGTTGTTCAGCT
The DNA here is from genome assembly GCA_011075105.1 of Heteronetta atricapilla. Lineage (NCBI taxonomy): Eukaryota > Metazoa > Chordata > Aves > Anseriformes > Anatidae > Heteronetta > Heteronetta atricapilla. The sequence goes on from CM021733.1 coordinate 90,788,178, forward strand.
TACATTGTGTCCTTCCAGTACCTATAAGGGGCCTACGGGAAATCTGGGGAGGGACTCTGTCAGGGAGTGTAGTGATAGGACAGCTTTAAACTAAAAGCGGGTAGATTTTAGATAACAGGAATAAATTCTTTACTTTGAGGATGAAATAGGTTGTCCAGAGGAGCTGTGGATGCCCCATCCCTGGGCAACCATGGTTCAAGACCAGGTTGGATGGGGCTTTGGCCAACCTGATGCTACTGGAAGGTGTCTCTGCCCATGGCAGCAGGGTTGGAACTTGGTCTTTAGTGTCCCTTCAAACTCAAACCATTCATTCTGTGATTCTACAGGAATATTGTGAGAATCAGTGTTAAAACCATGCTAGAATTAAGATTGATGCTGTCCACTTGACTGTCCTCTTCCACATACCTGTCCATTTACTCATAAAAGGCAAACAGACTGCTTAGACATAATTTTCCCTTGATAAACCTAAGCTGACTGTTCCACCTTCAGGTGCCCAGAAATGACTTCCAGTAAGTCATTTCTGTGATATTCCCAGGAACTGAAGTGAAGCTGAATGGCTTGCAGTTCCTTAGATAATTCTAGTTTTTGGATCAGAGATGAGTGCAATGTTTGTCCTTCCTCTGGTGATCTCCCCCAGTTTCTGTGGCTTTTCAGAATGATGACATTCCCCAATTTCTGTAAACTTCCAGACACTAGAAAGCAGCTTTTCAAGTTTATAAGCCACTCTTCTCAGCACCCTCAGATGCAGCCCATCAGGTATTGAATTACATGAATTGAATACAAGGCTTTGCATGTTTGGCCCAGTGGTCTGTATGCCAGAACAGAAACCAGGCACCCATGATAAAACAGTGTACTGTGTCCAACCTTTAGCTACACAAAGCCAGTTTTGGGTTGCCACCTTTTAGCAATTTTATTTCAAGTCTTAAAGTCACAGCTTCAGCAGCAGGGGAAGATGGACTGGTCCATATTTTCAGTGAAGTTACTGAACAGCTAAGAATCCCAGTTGTAAGGAAGAAAGTCTCTATAGTGCATACAAACTCTTAAGGAGTCTCCTTAAGGTCATTAAGGAGATGAAGTCAATAACTGCCTATTTTTTTCTAAGGATTATGTTCAAAATATGTGATGCTCCAGCCCATTCATAATGAGTGCTTGACAGCAGCAACTCTCACTGTGTATACAGATTGAATCTGGTGATTAGGATCTTGGATGACATTACGGTCTCCTTGTTAAGTAAAGTATAATTGTTTTGGGTTACAGATCTGTGCCTTTAGGGAAGAAAATCCTTGTCTTTTGGCAATGACTATCTAAATGTGAAGTGTTTGTTCTTCATGCTCATTACTGTACAATTTGTGTATTTTGTATAGTAATTCTAATGCAATTTCATCAATGTGCTGTATAGTTAGTTACTGTTGATCTTCAAACAGGGCTATCTTCTTTCTCGATTCATAGGAGTAAAAGAGGAATAGAACAAGCACTGCTTCTTAGACTACTGAAGATAAGAAGGATACTGTGCTCATACAGTCGTACATTTTAGGACCTGCACCCATTTTTCATTGTAACCACTGCCTAAAGCAATCACTGACTGCGAGAAAATCTCAATTTGATTCTCTCAGATTTTCATCCAAGTTTCCTGCACCTTTTCAGAGGCCACCGACTTCAGCAACAGTATTAATACAGAGTTCTGAATCACTTCAGCACGAAGTACTGCTTTTCTGTACATTTCTGCATATTGACCAGAACAAAGTCTTGAATCTGATTCTTACGCATAATGTAAGATTATCATGATGCCTTCTCTCCCACATTGTCTCTCTGTCTGTAGCTGGTGTTTTAAATATTAATTATTTATACTAAGTAGGAAAAAAAGATTTTCAATAAAAAATAACCAGTACAGTATATGCCATGGGTGCATTCTTTCAGTTTATCTTAAACATTATTCCTACAAAGCAAGCAGATTTAGAAATAGTTGGAAACAGTTTTATAATTCTTTAGTGAAAACGGGTAGGTGATGGCTTAGATCAATTTAGCTGACAACAGTGAACATACTGTATGTACATCACAAGTCAAGATTTCCCAGCTAGACAGAATGTAAAAAAAATAAAAAATTAACTGCATCAGCATGGTGTCAGCCCATCTAATTTATTCTCTTGAGAGGCATGGCAGTAAAGCCAGATATAATGCCATACTAACATGGCTAAAGTGCTTTTGACCTTCCAGAGCTAGTGCTTTGCACATATTTCACAGGGACTCTAACACTACTTCATTATACTACCTAGACATGTGCTGATAGCTGCTTCCTCATTTTACAGACTTCTAAAGTCCTTAGATACCTTTCCTCCCTTGTGGATTTCATGGAAAGGTTGGTTGCCTCAAAGTTAAGGATTTTGCTGAGGCTGCCAAGTAGAATACTTAAATTTACTTGCTGATATGCTACTAGTTCAGTGCAGAAATAACTTGCTGCATGGCACCTTTTGCAAGGATGTATCTGTGCATGAACCTTACTCCTCAACAAGGTCAAGGTCATTTAAATTAGCTTAACTGTAATGATGAAGCCTTTTACTGAGGCCTGAGCTGATCTTCCATAGCTTGTTTCTATGTCTGAGCCCAGATTTTGCTTGTTGGTGTCTAAGGTGTTCTTATTGTCAGAAAGCTATGTATAATCTGTATAATCTAAACAAAGTGAAAATTATATCCTAATTTATCTTATCATGAATAAAATCTATCAGATCAGTATTTCAGGATAAAGCAGATGCAACAGATGATTTTCCTTCCCTGAAAATTTTTGGAGCTGCTTGAAATACAGAATTTAAGGGCTAGTCCTATCCAGTGAGAATATCGGAGAGGTTGTGGTCAAATGATGAGATCTTATTTGTTATGGTAGGCTATTAGGTGAGAATTTAAGTTATCTAGGGCTTCTGGAGCCAAAGTCAGTGCTTTTCATTATATCCAAAACAAATATGAAAAGTCCTGATGCAACTGTTGAGAGACTGACTGTATTGTAATACAGCTGTTACTCCTAGCTAGGGAAGTTGCTCTACTTCTCAGCAAGTCTAAGTTTGCAGGGGTCTTTGAATGTATTCAAGTATACTACTGTGAATGTGCTAAAGGAGTTTCTATTCTGTAAGAGTTAGCAAGGCCCAGGGGATTGCAATCTCAATTTCCACACAAATTGCTCTGCTACAGATACCATGAAAAAAAGGAACTTTTAAGCAGCTTTAATGCTGACACCACAGAGGAACATTATGCATTACAACGTATCTATTCTTCTGTGATTCTGCAATATTTCTTTGAGCTTCCTATAAGTTGTAAATGTATTTAAAGTCTAAATCTTCTATATTAGATTATTGTAATATTTCTATAAGATGTTACAAAGGAAATAATACCTTAATAGTGACTTGCGGTGGTGTTTTTTTTTTGTTTGTTTGTTTTGTTTTGTTTTTTTTTTGCTTGGAACTCAAAAAAATGCCATGACTGGGAAGAGTTTAGATAAAAACAATTCATAATTTAAAAGTTTGTGGATGTTTCAGTCACAGCAATAAATAACTAAAGCAATGACTGCTGAGTGTTTCACTTAGCAGAAGTCAATGTGCTGTATGTTAGAACAGTTACTGCAAAGTTGTGCTTCTTCGTATTTCTGAACAGCATGGCAGTGATAGCATCATGGATCTGTCAGGTTCTTTAAGGCTGTCTTTGCCAGCAAACTATCTTAATCTCAGTAGGATTCAGATAAGTAGATGACTGCATAAAAAGTATTTTGTTCGCTGAAGTAGAATGGATTGACCTTTTGTGTGAAGAATTGAGTAGTTTTCTTAGCATTTCTGTTGGTCCTAGTTTGTAATGAAAAAAAATGTGGGACAGCTCTCTGGGTCTCACTCATTACATGACTTGGATCTGTTTTTACTTCCCATCAGTCACCCTAAAATGCAGTTCTGGATTGCAAAGTTCTCATTGGACATAAGATGTTACAAAGGTGTTACGCTGCACTACTTAAATGAACCAAACATCATTATCCAAATATACTTACTACTCAAGGCATACCCTATATTCTAAATGCTACATTTCCTTAACAGTAATTAAGATTATTTCCTGTTATTGTTTCAAAGTATATGTACAAGTATATGTACTTCTTGCTTGCCTGCATGGAGTCTCAGTGTGTGATTAGCATCTATCTCAAAGGGAATAAAAGCATAATAAATACCTTCTTCATTTACTTTATTTTAGGATTTTTTTTGAGGGGAGTTGAATTTGACCAGATAATGTCATTAAGTAGCATAATAAGTTTGAAAATGACAAGGCTGCAATGAAATTCATGCAGTTCACAAGTAATTTTGCATGCAATGTTGCTCAAATTTGTGCTGCATTGTCATCTCTTTCCATAACCCATTACATACGTTGGATCCTGTGCATTTTGCTGTTGACCAGGCTTACCAGGTCAGGCTACCAGGGCAGTTTCATTCTTCAGTTTTACTGTTCTATTGTTTCAAAGTATATGCACAAGTATATGTACTTCCTGCTCACTAAGAAAATTCAGGCTGGAAGAGACCTTGTGAGCTCTTTAGTCCAAAATCTTCCTGAAAGCTGTGTTAGCCATGGGGTAGGACCTAGAAGCTCAGGGCTTTGTCTTGTTGGGTCACGAGAACCTCCAAGGACAGCATTGTTCTCATTCCTGATGGTACATTCAAGCTGTAATGTGAATATTACATTACATTAGTAGTAGTAACTGTGATTCCTTGTGTCCCAAAAAGAGAAAGACACAATGAGTTTTTAGCCTTAATGTGTACTCTTTTATTTTCACTTGAGTCTAAAAACGTGCAAATACTTCAGTTTTTAATAGGAATATTAACAGACTGCATAAAATAAGCCTAATAGAGATGAAAATCAAAAGCTGTAATAATAATCATAATATTAGTATATTCTGGAGGTATTCATGTTATAGAGTGATAAGGAAATAAACGTGAATATAATTTCTTTTACACCAAACTATACTCTTATTGTTTTAGACTGAAAGTCCTTTTTTGATATCTTTACCACATAGTTAGGAATGCTCTCCAATTTTTCCATTAGTTTGTTTTATTTTGTGCTGTATTTTGTATTACAGTTTTAAAATTAAGATGGCTAGTAAACAGCACCTGCAAACATGGACATTTCTCTGTAAGACTGTATGTGTCTGTTTATATTAATAATAAATACACAACAAACAATGTAGATACAGTATATATGCAATACAATATACTGACACAGTTCAGTATGGATTTTTTTTCCCATATTGAACTGTATTAGTTCTAATGAAAGACACTTTGCTTCTTAGCAATTTCAGTCTTATGGTTACATTTTTTTAGTTATCTTGTAGTTTTAAAAGTTCTTCCTTAATTTTAGTAAAGGAATTGTTCATACTAAAACCGATGTTCTCAAAACCATTTTAAAATGTCATAAATATTGAATTGATATTTGCATCCTGCTCATCTACAGTGTGACCTACGCTAGCAATATTGACAACTGTGACATTTTGCTCATGATGTTTTCTATGTGCCATAATGTTTCCCATTCAGACAAGAATTAAGAGATTTTACTTGTTCTGTCTGCAGATTTATCTTGTTCTCTATGCCTTTCTGTTTCTTACACATGAACTGAATCTTAATTCTAAGCTGTGGTATCTCTAGGTCCCAGCTATTTTTTTGGCATTTTGTAATCCAATAAATATGATTTTTGCCCTTACCACAAGAGGTCCCAGCTTTCTGCTGGCCCGGCAGTGCAGGGGCTCAGCCTGGCCGTGGCCTGAGCTGGATTTTGCTGGTTCAGGCCCTGCACCAGGGCCCAGTGGCTGCTGAAGCCCTGCTTTGGCTCCACCTGTGGGCATCCATCTCAGCACCAGCAGCCACAGCCTGGTGAAAAGGAGCCCTTGGATTACATTGGTCTGGGGACTGCAACACCAGTGGAAAGGAGGAAGGTTTTTTTTTTTTTTTCCTTTTCACCTATGACAAGATCATTGATGTTTAAATCTGTACCATTTTCAGAAGAAAGATAGAAGGTGTTCAGATCACTAAGATCTAATGCTTGCCCTGATGCTCTCTATGACAAGGCAGTACAAAAAGCCAAGAAGGAATTCCCTGAGGTAGATTGCTTCTCCTGATGCTCTGGGCTGGAGTTCATATAGCTAAATAACCAGGCAGTGTATACTGCCAGTTTGTATTTAATCTATGTGTTTTGTGGATTCATTTAAAAATTAAATGTATATATATAGTCTTCAAAGGCTATGCCTGATTATCTTAGATCTGAAGTTGGTATGTAACAGAACAAATAATGTCTTAAATGTTTTAGACCAAGCAAATTAATCTGTATTAATATTAATTATGGTGTTTCCTGTTGTCTAATCTTGTAAAGATTTTTTCACTTTTCCATCCTGAATGGGTATCAAATTTGTCAAAACAAATAAAAATATATTCATTCTAGAATAGTTAGCAACCATGAAAATTTTCTGTAGTCAGCAGCAATTTAACTTCACTCAGTGCAAGGAAGGTGAAATAATTCCCTTAAATAAATCTATTACTAACACAAAATATAACAGAAATAGAAAATCTAAATCTCTGGTATTAGTCACTAAGCTATACTAAATCTTCCTTAAGATGACATCTACAAAATTAGGCTCAGCAGCCCTATCAGTGCTAGTTTTTCTTGCAGCATACATAGAAAATGTTTGTTAGAGCTTATTTACTCAAAATGGGGTGGATGAGGCAATACTAAAATGATGTTGAAAACACATTGTACTGTTCACAAAATTAATGTCCCTGTGACACAATGAGCATTAGTTCTTCACTGTCAGCTACTAATTTTAAGATGAAACGTGTTTTAGATTTGTTAGGCAATGGTTTTAGAATATGATGATTGGTGTATATAGTATCAAAAGTTAATTTGTTGGATTGGAGATGGAAGACTCTCTGCTGGAAAATGTCTTCCAAGGAGACTAAAGTCATTTTGCAATGTGGCTTTGTACTTATGTGTGTATTCAGAAAATGTATTTATTACAGCAACTATTTCAAAAGCAGTGGGAATAAAATCATAGCTGGTAGAAATTACAGATTCTTTAATGTCAGATCATATTGTTTCAAAATATATCATCAGCATCTTCCTATAATTGGTAAAATACCTGAATTTTTCACCTAGTATTCATCCCAGCTTTTTTATGCTTTAATTATGCAATGCTATAGAATATAGCACCCGGCCTGATGGCTGCAGACGGGTCCCTGTCTCTAAGGGGAAAAAGGATCCTGGGCCAGGAGCTGGTGGGGCTCATTGAGAGGGCTTTAAACTAGGTATGATGGGGGATGGGGCTGAAACAAGGCTTGTTGGAGCTGTGCCAGGGGGAACAATGGCAAGGCTGGGGAATAAGGCAATGGCCCAGCTGAAGTGCATTTACACTAACACATGCAGCATGGGTAACAAACAGGAGGAGCTGGAAGCCATCGTGCAGCAGGCAGGCTATGACTTGATTGCCATCACGGAGATGTGGTGGGACCACTCTCATGACTGGAGTGCTGCAATGACTGGCTATAAGCTCCTCAGAAGGGACAGGCAGCATAGAAGGGGTGGTGGTGTGGCTCTCTATATTAGAGAATCTTTCGATGTTGTGGAACTCGAGGCTGGGAATGACAAGGTTGAGTCCCTTTGGGTTAGGATCGGCGGGAAGGCCAACAAGGCTAGCGTCCTGGTCGGGGTCTGTTACAGACTGCCAAACCAGGATGAGGAGACAGATGAGGAGTTCTACAGGCAGCTGACAGAAGTTGCGAAATCGTTGGCGCTTGCTCTTGTGGGGGACTTCAACTTCCCTGACATATCCTGAAAGCACAACACAGCCCAGAGAAAACAGTCTAGGAGGTTTCTGGAAAGCGTGGAAGATAGCTTCCTGACTGTCCTGGTTTCAGTTGGGACAGAGTTGTTTTTCCTCCTAATGGCTGGTGAAGTACTGTGTTTTGGATTGGGATGAGAAGAGTGCTGATAACATGCTGGTGTTTTAATTGCTGCAGAGCAGTGCTTACACTAAGCCAAGGACTTTTCAGCTCCTCGCTCTGTCCTGCCAGCGGGCAGGCTGGGGGGGCAGCAAGAGCTGGGAGGGGACAGACCCAGGACAGCTGACCCAAACTGGCCAAAGGAGTATTCCATACCATCTGACGTCATGCTGAACAATATCTAGGGCTGGCTAGCCAGGGTGGGGGGGCCGGCTGCTCGGGGTTGGACTGGGCATCGGTCAGCGGGTGGTGAGCAATTGCATTGTGCATCACTTGTTTGTACATATTACTATTATTATTATTATTATTATTATTTTCTCTCTTAAATAAACTGTCTTTATCTCAACCCACAGGCTTCACTTTCCCGTTTCTCTCCCCCATCCCAGAGAGGGAGGGGGGAGGGTGAGCGAACGGCTGTGTGGTGTTTAGCTGCCAGCCGGGTTAAACCACAACACTGACGCAGCTGGTTAGTGAGCCTACCAGGGGTGGTACCCCGCTAGACCTTCTCTTCACAAACAGAGAAGGACTGGTGGGAGATGTGGTGGTCAGAAGCTATCTTGGGCAGAGTGACCACGAAATGGTGGAGTTCTCTATTCTTGGCAAGGCCAGGAAGGGGACCAGCAAAACCGTTGTATTGGACTTCCGGAGGGCTGACTTTGAGCTGCTCAGGACACTGATTGGTAGAGTCCCTTGGGAGGCTGTTCTGAAGGGCAGAGGAGCCCAGGAAGGCTGGGTGCTCTTCAAGAAGGAAATCTTAATGGCGCAGGAACGGTCTATCCCCACGTGCCCAAAGATGAGCCGATGTGGACGAAGACTGGCCTGGCTCAACAGAGAGAGTTGCAGCTCGAGCTTAGGAGGAAAAAGAGGGTTTATAATCTTTGGAAAAAAGGGCGGGCCACTGAGGAGGACTATAAGGATGTTACGAGGCTGTGCAGGGACGAAATTAGAAAGGCCAAAGCTCATCTGGAGCTCAATCTGGCTACTGCCGTTAAAGAGAACAAAAAATCTTTTTACAAATACATCAATGCAAAACGGAGGACTAAGGAAAATCTCCATCCTTTACTGGATGCGGGGGGAAACCTTGTTACAAAAGATGAGGAAAAGGCTGAGGTGCTTAATGCCTTCTTTGCCTCAGTCTTTAGCGGCAATACCAGTTGTTCTCTGGATACCCAGTACCCTGAACTGGTGGAAGGGGATGGGGAGCAGAATGTGGCCCTCAATATCCACGAAGAAACGGTGACCTGGTACGGCACTTGGATGTGCGCATGTCGATGGGGCCGGATGGGATCCATGCGAGGGTACTGAGCGAACTGGTGGAGGAGCTGGCCAAGCCGCTTTCTATCATTTATCAACAGTCCTGGCTATCGGGGAGGTCCCAGCTGACTGGCGGCTAGCAAACATGATGCCCATCTACAAGAAGGGCCAGAGGACAGACCCAGGGAACTATAGGCCTGTCAGTTTGACCTCAGTGCCAGGGAAGCTCATGGAGCAGATTATCTTGAGAGTCATCACACGGCACTTGCAGGGCAAGCAGGCGATCAGGCCCAGTCAGCATGGGTTTATGAAAGGCAGGTTCTGCTTGACGAACCTGATCTCCTTCTATGACAAAGTGATGCGCTTGGTGGATGAGGGAAAGGCTGTGGATGTGTTCTACCCTGACTTCAGCAAGGCTTTTGACACCGTTTCCCACAGCATTCTCCTCAAGAAACTGGCTGCTCTTGGCTTGGACTGGCGCACGCTTCGTTGGGTCAGAAACTGGCTGGATAGCCAGGCCCAAAGAGCCGTGGTGAATGGAGTCAAATCCAGTTGGAGGCCGGTCACTAGTGGCGTTCCCCAGGGCTCGGTGCTGGGGCCGGTCCTCTTAAATATCTTCATCGATGATCTGGATGAGGGCATTGAGTGCACCCTCAGTAAGTTTACAGATGACACCAAGTTAGGTCCGTGTGTCGATCTGCTCGAGGGTAGGAAGGCTCTGCAGGAGGATCTGGATAGGCTGGACCGATGGACTGAGGTCAACTGCATGAAGTTCAGCAAGGCCAAGTGCTTGGTCCTGCACCTGGGGCACAACAACCCCAAGCAGAGCTACAGGCTGGGAGATGAGTGGTTGGAGAGCTGCCAGGCGGAGAAGGACCTGGGAGTACTGGTCGATAGCTGGCTGAATATGAGCCAGCAGTGTGCCCAGGTGGCCAAGAAGGCCAATGGCATCCTGGCTTGTATAAGAAGCAGTGTGGCCAACAGGGCTAGGGAAGTGATTGTCCCCATGTACTCGGCTCTGGTGAGGCTGCATCTCGAGTACTGTGTTCAGTTTTGGGCCCCTCGCTACAAGAAGGACATCGAGGTTCTTGAGCGAGTCCAGAGAAGGGCGATGAAGCTGGTGAGGGGTCTGGAGAACAAGTCCTATGAGGAGTGGCTGAGGGAGCTGGGATTGTTCAGCCTGGAGAAAAGGAGGCTCAGGGGTGACCTTATCTCTCTCTACAGGTACCTCAAGGGAGGCTGTAGCGAGGTGGGGGTTGGTCTGTTCTCCCACGTGCCTGGTGACAGGACGAGGGGGAATGGGCTGAAGTTACGCCAGGGGAGTTTTAGGTTGGATGTTAGGAAGAACTTCTTTAGCGAAAGGGTTGTTAGAGATTGGAACAGGCTGCCCAGGGAAGTGGTGGAGTCACCATCCCTGGAGGTCTTTAAAAGACGTTTAGATGTAGAGCTTAGTGATATGGTATAGTGGGGACTGTTAGTGTTAGGTCAGAGGTTGGACTCGATGATCTTGAGGTCTCTTCCAACCTAGAAATTCTGTGATTCTGTGATAAATTTCCATATGCCAGTTTGCCTTCACATTGCTTTTGATCTCAGATAACTCAGCTGATACATCTTTTTTCTATTACTTTTTTTGTTGTTATTTTTTCTCTTATGTAAAAAGTCTGCTAAGAATGATCACTGATAATTCTTGATCATGGTCAAGAAGAAGATAATTTAAATATGTTTCCTATCTTTGCCCATAATAAGATCTTGAAAGCTGGAAATAACTACCAATGTTAAGTACTATATTATGCCCTTTAAGTTAAGTACTATAATGTCCTTTCACAACTTCTGTTGACGATTTATAATTGTTTACAGTTTGTTGTGGTTTAAACCCCAGTAAGCAGCTAAGCACCACACAGCCACTCATTTGCTTCTTCATCCCCAGCTGGATGAGGGGAAGAAAGTCAGAAGGGCAAAACTTGCAAAAGTTCTAAGTTGAGATAAAGACAGGTGGATAAGAAAGAAAATAAAGGGGGGTATTGGCTTGGAATCCACAACCGAAGGAGAAAAAAAAATAAGCAAAACAGTTGTTCTTGACTGTAGAATCATAGAATTTCCCGAGTTGGAAGAGGTGCACAAGGATCATCGTCGTGTCTCCACAGAGGACCACCCAAAAATCAAACTGTATGCCTGAGCACATTGTCCAAATGCTTTTTGAACTCCAGAAGGCTCCGTGCCATGACCCGTTCATTGGGGAGCCTGTTCCAGGGCACAGCCACCCTCTTGGTGAAGAACCATTTCTTTACATCTTTTTCAATATCATATTTAATTTAGTATAGTGTGCTAGTTCAGATTTCAGGTATGCTCTCAGCAGCCAGTTGTTCTTTAGCATGCATTTGTTTTCCTAGTAGTACATCTTTGGCTTTATTCGTATACAAGATTCTGTTTTTCTTCTCTTTTCTGCACTAAAACATAGCCACTTACTATAAATCAATAACCTAAATTTTTGATCTCCTGAAACAGCAAAAACCTAAATTTTTGATATTCTGAAATAGCACTCAAATCTCATTATCACCTCATAAAAAAAAAAAAAAAAGAACTGAAGTGGTCTATAAGTTAGCATCTTCCTCAGTTTGTAGCCCTTAAAGTTAAATATTTTTATATTTAGTATATAAATTTCTGGGTGTATTCGTATATGTCTTTATTTGTCTTCTTACATGTCTAATATGAAGAAAACAAACCAGGATACATACTTTGGTTTCAAAAATGAGAATGTTTTTATTCTCAGAAATGCAACACACAGCCACAACAACATCTGAGTACAAAAGGTTGTAAAAATGCCAAGGTTAGTTACCAGGACAGAGAATCTGGAGATGATCACAGGATTTATTTCTAAAAATGTTATTTACTGTCTAAGAAATGGAAACTTTGCAAATTTATGTTCATGTGTATAAAGGAACTAAAAAAGCATCTTAAAGTAATAAAACCAAATAGCCAAATGGTTTTAAGTGAAATAAAAACTTGCATAGACTAAAAAACTTGGATTTTCAGGGCATGAGCACATCAGTCATAAGTTCTAGTCAAAATGCAAAACTATGTAGAAAAAAAAAACATTACAGCTTTTAGTACTAGGGGTAGGGTTAGGGAATGCTTGTGCATGACAGAGATTGTATGCAAGTCCAGTGGTGTTTGTTGTATGGTCCATTATGTTCACTTGTCTGCTTGCAGCCCTATTATGTTGAAAGGCAGACAGTCTTGAAGAGCTCAAGTTCTGCAGCTAGGACAGTTTCCAAAAAAGTACTTTGAAGATCACAGTCATTTCAGTCTTCCTCCTTTTCTATTCTGAAATGCTTACGGGATGAAGTCTAGTGTGTGTTTTTTCAGTTGAGTACACTACAGTTCATAAAAAATCAATTGGATGTTGGGGGAATGTGTTTCTGGGATAAGGAATGCAAAAATGATTTTTTTTTTTTTAATTGAAGGGCTGAGACTAAATATCCAGTGATCAGAAGAGGGAAAGATTCTAGGTTGGATGAGAAGTTGGTGGGAAAATCCTTGAAGACAGAGAAGGGTATTTTCTAACTTGTGTTTACAGTTGAAAATCTGAAAGTCTTGATGTGATAATCTCTTCATTAGCATGTAGAAAAGGAGCACTGCAAGCGAGCTGCAAGAAACATGAAAGGGAGAGGCATCCCCAGTTAGTAAAGTGTGTTGAAGATTCAAAAGGCATTGGAAGAAGGTTGCTGAGTTTTCTTTATTAAGATATGAGACAGTCTGATCCTTGATGAATGTGAAGGAGTGGGAGGAGAACAGCTTTCACCCCTTTGTAGTGTTACTGTTAACTGCTCCATGCTCTTGTGTTTTGACATCTATGCCGTTTCCTTGCCATCTGCAACACACTGACATGTTGGGGAGCCCCTAGGTTACCATTAGTATCAAAAATCACCCAAATGTGGCATGTATGGGGTAATTTTCCCTTTTGTTGGGTGAGTGGAGGCATCGTTACTATAGCATGGTAGTACAATGTGTAAAGCAGAGGTCCAAGAGCTTCATCCCAGTGTGCCTGAACGCACCTGGCATAATCAAAGCTAAGAAACAGAACTTGCAGGCAGTGTTTTAGGTCAAGTGTTAGCTCTGTGTTATTGTAGTCGGTCTCTCACACCAACTTTGCAGAATATTTGGATGTTTATACTACAGCAAGAAGATTTTTATTAAAGTTTTCATACCTACAACAAGAATTGAAAAGAACGCAGGTTTCAAATTAAATGATAGTCAACATTGGAAGAGGATGACAGAGTGTGCAGGATACAGTTATGAATGATTACTAACCTTTCTGTGTCTAGAAAGTGACAGTTCACAAATTTAGTATATTTTGCTCTTGGAAATACCTGCATGCTAATGTCTATTCAGAATGGAAGGGATTCCTCTAGTGAAGCCAAGGGATTAATGCCAGGGAAATATTTGGCCTGATTTGTTCAGACAATGTTGGCATATAGGTGCTGAACTCGAAGAAATTTTAGCATGTGAATATAAATAATGCTTTTTAAAAAAAGAGCAAATATATTTGCCATGAGTGCACTTCAGCAAGTACATTTGAACTACCTTCTACTATTTATAAATCTGTTCTCTTTGTTAGAACTAATACTTCAAAATAACTTTCTTTTATTTTTATTTAATTATCTTTCCTGTGTGAGACATGCTCATTTTCATCTTCAATCCTGTTGTACCTAATCACTTTAATGATTGTAGTCTGTATTCACAACAAATCTCACAAATTCCTTTCAGGGTGGAAAAGACAAAAAAAAAACATACTCCATGTATGAAACATTAACACTAGGAAGAATATAAAGTTCATTTTGCCTATTAATAATGCTAATGCTTTCCTAGTAAGGGCAAAATATCGAGACAGTGGTAGAAGGCATTTTTGTTCCTTCCATCAGATTTACTCTTTCTTGGCAGACTCTAATCTTAAGTACATCTCATGTATTTAAAAAAAACCATAAGTACAAAGTTAGAGTTCTGTTGCTTCCCTTTTATTTTTTCCCACAGTGTAAAAAATCATTGGAGAGTAATAGGCACATTTTATCATTTTAGTCTGATAACCAGATTTTCATTAGTGGCACTTAATCACTGATTAATACCTGATTTTTATTTATTTTTGTGAGTTTGTCTGGATAAAGCACTTATTTTTTTAAAAAAACTATGTGCAGTCCGACTCAGCCCTTCAAAATATTTATTCTCTTTTCCGTTAATAGACATTTCAAATTGAATTACTTCTCACAGATTTTTTTGGGAATTTACTGGAGCACCATTTGAATACTGTAGAGTAGAAAGAGTCATTAAGAAAAAACAGTGATTGTATTGTTGAGTTCCAAGGAATCTAAAACAATAACAACAACAAAGTTGAAATTAGTGAGCTTGAACAACCCATGCCTCATAAATTCCCTCCCTGAACATCGCTTCATGGATACTTCAGGAACTGTGGTGCCTGTACTTCAGATACACCTAAAGACCACTTGCAGCCTAGCATTGTCTTAAGGAAAGGTCATCCTGAAAGGTGCTGTACAGTGTATTGGGGCAGAAATGAAGGAAGAAGACTGTGAAGTTTGTGTCAGAGTCAAAGGTGTGGGAGAACTGAGGCTGAGAAACGAAGCTTCATTTAATGAACCATGATGTAAGGGCTCATCCTGATATTCCAAAAACCACTATGCACACCACAAAATAATAATAATAAAAAGTACAAAATGTGGAGCAAGCTGCACTGCATGCATAATGGTGTTTACAGCTGAGAAAAGGAGCAGGCTTAATTTCCTTGAATTTTAGTCCTCTAAAAACTAAACAGCTAGTCCTGAATCGCGAAAAACTGACTCCACAATCAGTAAGATTGTAAAGTAGG
>CM021733.1:90803319-90920146 GCA_011075105.1 Heteronetta atricapilla
CCTTTATTCAATTCCCCCCTTTCTCTTCTAATCCCATGTTTCAGTCCAACACTCCCATTTAATTTCATTGTGCACTCATTGCCACTTCCAGGTAATTCAAGATAACTGCTGTCTCAGACAGATGATACAGGTTACCCTTTGAGGCTGCTTCTCTCTATCCATTATAAAGGGAGTATATATACCTTAAACAATCTTTTTAATTAGCTAATATTAGTGGAGATGTGTTAGACTGACTTACCTAACAAAATAAGGTAAGTCAGAGTATCTGAATTCTACTCTTTCCTTCACTGCCCCATATAAGTTTCGGAGTGGGTTGAAAAATTATGTCAGCTGTAGTTTCAACAAGATTGTGTATATGTAGAAAATAATTTTAAAAGTTTTTCATCGTGCATGAACACCTTGTCTAGAATACTAAAAGTAGTTATTTTCTTCAATTTATGAGTTACTCTGAGGGATTTTTTTTCATTAATTCATTACGAATATTCTACTTGATTTTCTGGGAGGAGGTATGCAAGCCTTTGCAAAAGATAAGAGACTGTATGACAGAGAAACATTTCTTTGTGTTAATAATATGTATGACTGGTTCTGATTTGGCCGTTTTTTCCTTTTTTCATAATCAACCAAACAACTGTTGTTGCAGTATAGTGGAATTAACCTATTGAATACTTCTAAGTATTCAGTAAGCAGGAGATTTGATTGCCATTTTGTAGCCTTGTACTGACGTTCTATTTCATTATGACTATTAAATATAGTAAGTTACATCTAGGATGAACTTCCAAATGTGTTACAGGGAAGAAAAATCTCTTCATATTATGTACATGTTGAGTATTTCTCCACAATTTGATAGTTCTGATTAAGTAAACAGTTAACAAAAAAAAAAAAAGGAACACTGCAATGATTCCTGTTTTCAAAACTCTCTAAGGTTATAACTGCAAGTTATAGGAATGAAAGGAACATGTAAAGTACGTTTTTTTCCCAGTACATCTTGTCTTTTGAAACATATTTTTTCTAATCATTTATTAACACATTAAATTAAGCACTGGGTCTTTTTTTTACTCCCAATCAAGTAATGGATTTTCACTACATTGCCATTGCATTCATTGAGCTGTTCTAGCAAAAATTAATTCAATGGCATTGTGGTAGTAGATCAATGTAGCATAAATAAAGGTAGATTAGGAGCAGAATAACGTAACAGAATCTATTCAATTTCAAGATGTTAATCATCTAAAGGAGCTAGATTTTTTTTTCTTCTTGAATATGTTATGCAGTAATGGAAGCATATCTGAATATGGAAGTGTTATCAATGACAAACCTTTAACCCTTGATCTGCCTTTCAGAAACAGTCTATCAATATGTGTCAACTTCAAATGAAAGGGTGTAACCATCTATCTCAACCAACTTTCTAAGGGGTTGATAATAGGAAATTCAAATGTAGTTAGGTGATCTAGAAATCTGCTACTGGTATATTTCTGATCTAATGTTTAAATATTTTACTAGCAAAATATATATTTTTAATTGATTTAAGGTTCATTTTCCTTCAGTGAATATGTTACACCTAAGCAGAGGATAGAAGATAGCAACAATAAATGTCACCAGTATGAATGAATGACCTTAGATTACTTATGAAGCAAATTATTTTGAGTAATTATTATTTAAGTAATCAGTAGCTATTGAACAGAACTGTTCTAGGATGATTTTTTTGTTGTTGTTGTGTTGTTTTTTTTTAAGATCAGAAATGTCTGCCTTAAAATTCTTAAGAATAGCAAATCTAATGTCTGTGATTATTCATGCTTTCACATATCTCATTATCAAAACCAAATTATAAATTTGAACTGAGAACTTCAACTCTTGAAATTCAGAATTGGACTTACTAAGTAACGTGATTATTTATTATTACAATGAGTTTCCAAAGATAACCACTATTGTTTTTGTAAGAGTATGTAGTGCAAAAAACAGTGGTGGTCTATACACTTAAATACTATTCACTTCATTAATAAGTCCTCTCTCTGATTTTGTGTATTTAAAATTTAATAAGACTTCACAGGAGAACAGACTTTTTTTTTTTTTTTTTTTTTTGCATAGGAAGCTAATACCATTTCTTTGAAAAGATTGGGAATATGAACATGATAGAGTGACAGTGCAGCTAGTTATGAGAGCAAAAATTAGAATTGCTCATTTGCCAAAAAACATAAATTCAGGACTGTCCCATTTTAACACTCAGCATTTTTTGCTAAAGGGATCAGGAACATGAAAAGATAGATAGTTATGAAATGACCTTTGTTTCTTTGTTTTTAACAATGTGGAATAGAAATATGATGTTAAAGGGATGGTCTCATAATTCAGATACAAGATGAATTATCATTTTAGAGTTGCAAATGAAGTAAAGTCAAGGTATATTATTGTGTAGTACTACCATCCTTCCTGCCAATGCTTTCCGAGCATTGCTTGTTAAGAGCAGATTAAGAATTGTCTTTCCTAATGTCAGTTTAGAGGGAAAATTTTCTGTTATTTAGGTCTTCTATAATAGAAGAGATGAACTAGTCTTTGCTGTTCTTGAATTTAGATTTTGACAGCATATTCACAAGACACTTATTTTCAGAGAGTTTTAAGTTCTTATATGTAGTGAGTTCAGGTAATATTCTCCTGATTAGAGAATCTGACACTGGAAACGAGCAAGAGTATCCAGAGCTGCTGTTTTCTGAATGCTTGTATGCGGTGGAGGATGAACATGTCAGAGAATTGCCCTCTAATTTGTACCAGTATATAGCATAGCGTATTGCAAGTACCACTGCACCAAGATCTGCTCAAACACAGAAATGTACAGCAGCCTCTCTCAGAGTGACCATTTTCCTGAGGATACCTGCCAAGTCCAGTTACTTCAGTACTTTCCACTACTGCACGATAGCAGTGCTCTAAGGCTCCTGGGGCTGTGGCTAGAGACTTCTAAGTAGAGCCTGGGATGTTTTTTAATTCCTTTTGAATTCCTTAGGAAGCTGAGTGTATATTGTGATAAAAGCAGTTTCCTCAAATGTGTACAATACTTGTAAATAGCTAACATTCTTACTAATATGAGTATTACTTCATTAATCTTCATTAAGCAAAAACATTTCCCATGATCTTAAAGACACTATTTGTAGCAGTGTTAACAGATGTACTCTGAACTCTACTTTTGATCTTTTGCTAAATACTCACACATAGACCGTGAAAAGGTTAGTGCCTCTCTGCTTCTTCCTTGCTATAGACTATTTTCTTTTAAAAAAACTGCCAGTAGTTGGGCTGCACAGTAATGAGAAAAGGCTATAGGAACTTTCCATTCATTATTCACTATGAAGTAGCAGTTACTCTTGAGTAGAGATTGAAGTACTTAAGTAAATACAGGTGTTTTGTGAAATGGAGAGCCAGAGGCATTGATCTAGCTTCTGGACTCTTCTACTCTGGCAGATGACTTTTTGCCTTAAGCATTCTTCTTCTCTCCCACACACCACACCTGACCCACACACACTAAAAATCAAGATAGTGATCTTGTTAACACAAGGTTACATATGCCTAGGTATGTGTTGATTGGCAATTAGTACCTCATAAAATACTTTGAGAGGTTCAGATGGAAGTTGTGTGGCACTGATTTGCAGGAAAACTATGAGCAGAAAAACATACCACCATATCTTCCATAATGGCTATCATCATAAAGATTTCAAATATTTTTTTGTCTAACATCATTTACCAAAAGCCCTTGAATTTTAATTTAGTTTGAGAAAATAAGTATTACAGTTAAATCACTATCAAGACATATATCATTTTAATTCTGCATTTCTCTTATGGGAAACCTGTGCTATTCATCTTTCTAATAACTGCATACAAAAAAAATCCCTCTTGAACTTTGTTTCTCCACTTAATTATTCTGCTTGAAAGTTGACCCTCACAGCCTTCTTGCCTTGCCACAATTGCAGACGTTATTGAAGTAACATCTTACATTTTAACCACTCTTTCTGGCATTTGCACCTATAATTAATTCCAGTGTGATACTCTTTCTTGATGAATATAATGAATGTGAATAAAACAATGTATGAAACAAAGTTTATCTGGAATTTACAGTATGAATAGATAAACTACTAGTTGCTTTGAGTTTAGAATTCAGAACTTAGTCGTAACTGTTCTGTTTTTTTACACAGGTGATAGATGTGAAGCAAATATAGATGAATGTATCTCTGCTCCTTGCCTAAACAATGGAAGTTGCATAGATGACATCAGTTCCTATACATGTCACTGTAGGAGAGGTTTCATTGGAACAAACTGTGAGATAAATGTTAATGAATGCTTGTCAGATCCTTGTCTTCATGGAAGGTGGCTATTTTTATTTAATTATTATTATCTCCAAGATAATGAACTTAACTAGCAATATTTAAGATTTAATGACATAAGAAGGGTGATAAATACTTTTTAAATTATTTTCTTCCATAAAGTAAGCGTACAATCACACTTAAAGATGACAGATGTTGCCTGTTAAAGCTAATGTAATATACTGTAAAATTGTCTCAGTCCCTTTTTCATTTGTGTTCATTAGCATAAACTGGTTTTCAGTAAATGTGAATTAATTAGACTTTAATATACTTAAAAGCAAATCTTTATCTATTACATCCAACAGGTTGAAATCGGAAGGGGTCTTTTAATACGAGAATCAGTATTCTTGTAAAACCCCTTAGCACCAATAATATGCACATTTGAAACCCATTAGGAAAACTAATGAAAAATCCCATGGATTTCAGAAGTTTGCATCAGACTGCTAATTCAGAATGTATAGAATGATACTGTAAGTACTGAATCTAGAATTAGATAGCTTCAGCTGAATAATACCGTTTTGTATTTCAGATGTATAGATCTCATTGATGGATATCAATGCTCTTGTGAAGCAGGATGGACCAGTAGAAGATGTGAGATAAATATTAATGTAAGTCTTCAAATCTTATTTTAATTATAGGGGAAAGGGTAAAATGCCACTCGAAACTCACTTTTTAATGTAACTTCTGAATGTGTCAGTATATTGAAAATGCATGACAAATTCAGTTGTTTCAAATCCATTCTGAAAAGCTCATTATTGTAACTCATATGAAACTGAATTTAAAAGAAAATTGAGAAAATGTCTAAAGAACTTTAAACTGTGAGTAATAAATCTGAAAAACCATAGCAAACTAAGCCAGCATTCTCTGAAAATAATTTATACTTTCAGTTTGGTATGGTAATATAAAACAATCTTACATTGCTAAGCCCATGGGCTGAAGCTTAACTGCATATTTAAATATTGAAGCCCAAGATGCAATTTTCTATACTGAAAGTCAGCATGAGTTAACGTTTAGAATTTCAAGTTCCATTTAATCATAGAATTCCATGATATAAAACAGTGGCATATAAAATGCACTACCTGTTTTCTCCTGTTAAAGGAAAGAATGTAGTTGCATTATCATGGGGAAGGTGAGTGTATATTCATGTCTGTGCCATGAAGATTCCAGTGGTCAGCAAACAAGTTTGTAGAAGATCTTTGCATCTGGCATAACAATGAACAGCTCTTAGAAAGCTGGCTGCGTTTTGGAGAAAGTACTACATTCGTTCAGACTTTTCCAGGTTTTGTGCCAAGCAGAGTTTAATCAGATTATGGTATTTGGACATTTTGAATGTATTTCTTCTCACGAGAAAGACTGGCTTGAGGTCTGCTTCCCTTCTGGGCTATCTGACTTCTAAAATTGTGCTTCTGAATTGCTAAAAACACATCCCAAAATATTATCCAAACCTTTTTTAAACTTATTTATGCATGTAGGGACTATTCATATTAAATACAGCTAAAAACTGTCAGACAACTAAAATGCCCTATATTACATAAAAGAAGTGTAGCCTGTAACTTTCCTGTTGAAAATGCATGGCGATCTCATACCAGGAGTGAATGTGGCTGGAAAGCTATCTTCCAACTTCCATTATAGAAAGAAAAAATAAGTAATTCAGCTCAGCAGAGTGTGCATTGTGATATGATATTGCAGATCTATATGATTATCGGTTCTTGCCAATGCTAATACAGCATACTCTTGGGTAACATTTTCTCTGGCAACATCCATAATTTACGCTTTCCTCCATTTTGAGAGAATGAGACATTAAATGACCTGTAGACAACTGCATAAAATCATATTCAAACATAACCACATTTCATACTGAGATGTTTGAAAATGTATAGATTAGAAATTCACAGGAAGAAACAATATACATATACACTTGACAGATCAGTCTGTCAGAGTGATGGCTTCATTCTATTTGCATGCATTGTGCTTCCCAGATTAGACTATGCTGCAGGTGTCATATCTTTAAAGGCTCTAATACTGCATTCATCCTGCTCAGACATATATCATGCCTATCCACGTCTTACAGAGATCAACAAGGCTTTCTGACTGCGTAGGGGTGTGCACATCTAGATAATGATGCTAGAATGGTGCTCTGAAATTGTTTTTCTCTGGATTAACATCAGCCAATTTCTTTGTTTGAAAAAGAACAATCAGGAGTAAATATATAAATACAACACAGTATTTTCTTCACTTGATGTATGTCTTTGTATTAAAGTATATGCAACTCATTGACTGTAGGTAGCAAGGTTTCAGTTTTGGTTTGGGGGGGCTGCAGATGTGGTCTCTGTGAAAGGAGCCAGGGGCTGACCTGTGAATGACACAGATGGTTCTGGCTAGCTCCAGTGGATCCACTGCAGAACACACACATATGAGCCCATCAGCCAAGCTGGTGACACATCTGTAGAAATACAATTAAAAAGTGTAAAAGTAGCTATGCAGCAGAGAGAGTATGAAAAAAAAAGCCTGAGAAATGATCCTGAGAACACCAAGATCAGAGGAGGAGGAGGTGCTCCAGGAGCCAAAGCAGAGCAGCCTATGGAGAGGGTCATCGTAGAACAGTTATTTCCCTAAAGCCCATGGAGGGGACCACTCTAAAGCAGATACCTACACTGCAGCCCTCTGGAGGACCCCATGTCTTGGAAGGTGGGCATGCCCTGTAGGAAAAATACCCCTCTTCCTGCATGCTGTTTCCTGCATGCTATTCAGGGTGGGAGGAGGAGGAGGTAAAACAGTGGGGAATGAAGGAGTAAAGTTAAGCCTGGGAAGAAGGGATTGGAGGGAAGGTGCTTTTTTTTTTTTTTTTTTTTTTTTTTTTTTTTTTTTTTTCTCTCACCATACTACTCTAATTGGCAACAAGTTAAGTAATTTTCTCCAAGCTGAGTCTGTTTTACTCATGACAGTAATAGATAAGTGATCTCCTTGTCTTTATCTTTAACCCACGAGATTTTTCATGTTATTTTCTCTACCTGTCCCATTTAGGAGAGGGAGTGAGAGAGCAGATGAGTGGGCATCAGGCAGCCAGGTGAGATTAGCAAGTAAGCTGATTAAAATAGTCCATATGTTTGTGTTTTTATACATATTTCCTTAGAGATGATAGGGTATTTTTCATTTTTTCCTCTTGGATTTTTTTCATCCTTCACATATGTTTGAAATAATAGTTTACAAGGAAACGCACTTCAAGACTTTGTCAGATGGTCTAATACCTTATGAAAAAACTAAACACTTCATAACTTAAAACCTCTAACCTTTGCATATGAAATGTGCAGTGAGGATGTAGGAACTTCCATTTCTATTACAGTTGCCATTGTTTTTTTCTTGTATAGAATTCATGCAAGAAAGAGAAAAACCTACCAACAGAGGTAAACAGATGGCTAAAACTAGAATATTATTGATACGCATTCTTTCTAATTTATTTTGGCTGCTTTGTGGTAGTGACAGTCACTGGCAATTGTGTTTCTTCCATGCTTAGCAAATGCATGGTCATAAGGCTGTCTCATGTTGTCAAAAATGGTAAGAAAACGTGTTTTGTGTCCTTACACAGTAGGATATGCAGTGTGTAGGTGCTCTTGCTTGCATCTGGTAGGAGGTTGTGATCAGACTATCTGGGAAAAGAAATAGATTGTTCAGTTAGAACTGATGGATGGGAGTGAGGACTACATCCTAGAATTCCTTTCTTTTGTCTGGCTTTGCTAATCTTTTCTCTCTGTTTTCATAAAAGATAGAACCAAGAGGGAAATCAGGAAAAACAACTGATGTTGTATACAGAGACACCACAGCTGATGTTCATGTGGAGACACAGAGCAGTATTCTGACAATCCAAGCAGATAAGCAATTATTCACTAGGACTTGCCAGATTGCACAGAAGACATGAGACCTGACAGCTATTAATTATGTATGATTTGGACTTGGGAAGAGCAGTAGGGTTCAGCTTGCCTAACTTGAGGTGTCTTTGTGAAAGCTAGTTGTCTGTGTACTTACAGTCAATGAAAATGTGAATATTGAGTGAAATCTAGAGAGCTGTTGAGCTGATTTTGAATGGGAGATCTACATTTTATTAGTAAGTCCAGACTCCACTGGCTAATGACTGGTTCTTAACCAACTAACGATAGGTAAGCCAGAGAGTAGGATTGTCTCCTCAGATCTCTTTGTATGTGTGTAACATGTACTTGTGTGACAACTGGTGGTGGAGAGTCTCCACGAGCTGGATGTTACAGTGTGTGCATGTGTTGGACTTCTTTACACTATTTAGTAATTTCTACCTATTGCTAATTAGTGTTAAAAAGGGTTGAGTAAGGTAAGTAGTTTCTTCAAAGAAGCTAACATAATGTAATAGGTTTCTTCTCTTAATGTAAGAGAGGCTGAACTGGAGATTCTCTTAAATGGAGGTGTAATAGAGGAGAATAGAGAATATAAATTAGAACAGTAAGAAGCAATGGAGAAGTAGAGAAATTGATGAAATCTACAACAACATTGCAGAGTTGTTTTGCCTCCAAGGTGATAAAAGCCCTCTGCTTCTATAGACGACAGAAGCCTTAGGACCTTCTCTGACAGGCAGATATCCAATCTCTTACATAAGAAAAGTCTGTTAGTTTGTATCACAGTATGCTCTTGCATCAAGGATGTTCTAGCAACAGAGAGTATGTTAAAAAATAGGACTGTTCAATTACTAGATACATAGGCTGCTAGAAGCCTTGGATATAAATCATCAGTATGTCTAGAGACATTACTTAGGAAAGGATCTGAGACCTGTGGCCTGTGTTGAAAACCAGTAATGGAGAAGAGTGTAGGACGGGTGCTACTAAATCTTTAAATTCAGGCTGGGCAGGAAACCGAAGTCAGGGACATGCTTCTAGCGTTTGTTAAAAGGCTGCCAGTTCCACATGAGACCTGAGACAGATGGAGATTCAGCCCCAGTACAGGAGTAATATGATGGTGTAGAAAAAAAGAAACTCAAAGGCATTTGAAAATTTAAAACCTTTTGAAATTGGAGGAACCAGGACAAGAATGGATTGTACCTTTATCATTATGGAATCAGGTTATTGAAGGAAAATAAAAATTGTTATAGGGGAATCTTGAAACTAGATGCTTAGGAAGTGCTGACTGGTATAAAAGAGAACTGTTGAAGAGTGACAATTTTAAAAAATACGAATGGGAGTAATGCTCAGTATGCTTCTGAAAAGACAAGCATCTGACTGAAGATATGTTAATGGCAGAGCTGCTGTCTATTAGTGACTACCGCAGAGTTAGGTATATGAATGTAGTATGAGAGAACATGCCAAACAAATCTAGCAGAGGGACATTCAACTTCAGGAAAGGAGACTCAGTAGAAATGGGCCATGTAATTGTCAGGTGATTTAAGAGGAAAAAAAAAAAGAGGAAAAAAAACCCACAAATCCACAAGACACCTACCAGCAGCCTAGGGGCTATTAACAAATAATGTGTTTGAAGCCCAGCTAAAAAATGTTTAACAATTCAAGAACACAAAGTGGTCTAAAATCCCTGAATGAATTAATGGGAAACTTAAGGAGGCTGCCGCAGGGATTTTAACAAACAGAAAGCTTGCCCAAATGAGGAAGACAGAGAAGTCCGCAAGACTTCAGTTTAAATGTTAGCTGAAAGTTCAAAAACCTGAAAAATAAATTGAAATGTGCCTTGTTAAAGAATATTCTTGTAAAAACCTCTTTACATTTATCAAAACCAGGAAGCCAGGCTGGGAACTGGTGAGATTGCTCGGGGGCAAAGGTTAAAGGTAGGCACTCAAAAAGCGTAAGGTTATAGCACAAAGAAGCTTATTGAATTCTTTGCATCAGTCCTTGCTACTGAAGATGCTAGGGAGGTTCCCACACCTGACACTTGGAGCAGTTAGCTGAATTTGAAGCAAGTACTCAGGAACTACTGAGCAGAAGCATAAGCAAGGCATACATGAGTCATCATGACCAGATGGCATTAACCCAAGACTTCCAAAGGAAGTCAGAAGTGAAATTGTTGACATGCTTGCCAAGGTGTGTAATGTATGATAACAAATAGAAACCCAAAAGATTTCCACTGTAATCCCATCTACTAAACTGTTTGCATTTTGTGCTACTGTAAAACCTAATTATGGGCAGTTTTATAAGATTTTACAAGAAAGATACAATCCACATAAGAAAACAAAAAGGTTTTGTAGTAAGTTTGTAACTTAATATGACTGATGGCATACTGAGCCAAGGCTGTGAACATTTGTTTGAGCTTTGAAATTATACTTAGTAACTTTTGATGATGATTTTGCTATTTTTTGAATTGCATCTTTTCAATTATAATTAGCTAAATCATCGGTCCATTAACTGATAGATTATTAATATATTCTGCTAATGAGCAAAGATAAAGTAGAAGTAGAGAGCAGTACAAGTAAATACAAATTAATAAGACTAAACTAAGTTAATGCAATAGAAAAACCAGAAAGTTGGAAGTGTGAATTGTGATTTTTGTATATAAACAAAACAAAGATGACTTATGTTTGCCAACAACAAATTCAATTAACATTGCAAAAGACTACTTCTAGACTCAGAAGTTCTGGCAGTCTATAAAACTATCCCCAACTTTCTTATGGGATGTATAATTCAATTAGTTTATGTAAAGCTCACTAATAAATCATCCTATATATACCCAGCTGGAGAACTTATAGGGAAATAAGTTGTTTTCTCACAATTCCCTGTGGGTATCTGAATTTACATTCTGTCAAAGCAACTGCAATAACTGCAGGAAATCTAAGTGCCCTTGGATATCCTTAAAAAAATCAAACCTTCTCAAGTTTAAGTACTGTGAGAATAAATTCCCTTTTAAAATACTGGGTTTAGCTATACTATTTGGCTGGCAGCAGCAAAATAAAACTTCTTTTCAATATAGGCAAAAAGTAGGTTTACATGCTCATGGGTAAAACCACATATTTGCACTGCAAATCGCACAAACTGTACTCTCGTCTAATTTCACAGAAACAGTAATTTGTGGCTAGTTTTCTTGTTTTGAATTTGATGACTTCCACATTAACTTTATCAGAGGGAATTGCTATTATGTGAACACATAAACATTTCTACATGTTCTTGTTTGCAATATTATGCATTAATTGATAATCAAAAAGTTAGCATTTATCAATACATACTTGATAGAATGGGGCTCATATACATTGGTTAGTATAAGTTATTTATTCTGTCCAGAATTGTCTTATTAATGTGGCTTTTTTCACTGTGAAACCACTATAAGAACTTAGAAGAAGGAATAATTGTATGAAATACAGCTCAAAAGCATTCTTTAATTTTTTTTTTTAATTTTTAATTTTAAAAGTAGTCATGAGTAGGAAGAACATACTTATATCTGTAAGATTTCTTATATAAAATATATTTGCATTTCTCCAGGATTAATCAGGAGGAGCAAGTATAGTTTCAAGACTAAGTATGAGCAGTAATCAAATTATCTCTATATAAACAGAAATTGACCAAAATTTGATCCTCTTGCCTATGAGACATTAAAAAGTCAATTACTCTGTTCCTAATCTCCAGACTCAGTTTCTTGAACTTGCTGTAGACATGAATGAATAAATAATGTGCTTTAAAACTGTGTAGTCACTGCATTGTTGTTTCTCTCCTCAGGAATGTGAATCTGTTCCCTGCATTAATGGAGGTTCTTGTCAAGATTTGGTTAATGCATTTGTTTGTATTTGCCTGAGTGGATACACTGGCAAGTTCTGTGAAGTTGATATTGATGTTTGCAGTGAACCTACGCTGAGCTCAGTTCTGTGTTACAATGGAGGTGTATGTGCTGATGGTCCTGGAAGAACTTTTCACTGCAGGTTAGTAAGAATACTGCTATTTAACTGCTGTAGTTAATACACATCGATTTGCTAAGATTTCAGGGCAGTGTTGTTCTGTGTACTATAAGAACACGATTGGATTTGATACCACTTAAGGGACTTGGCAGACTGAAAATGTTATAAAATAATCAGTTAATTATTGCAGTTTGCTGATGTGGCCACATACCACTTCAGACTTCTTGTAACTCAGAAAAACATCACTTTTTAATATTGAAGCTCTTAAGAATTTAGAAAATTAATGCAACTGCTTAGTCTGGTGCTCAAAAATATAATTTTAAGACATTTGTTGTTTAACATCAGGCCCTTTATTTTTATCTTCTAGTTATCTTCTGCATTATTATCTTCTAGTCCTTTTCAGAATTATATGTGGAAACCTAAAGCATAAACAGAGCCTAAAAATTGAAAATCAGTGTTTAAAGATAATACATGCTCCTGTGTTTTGTACTCAAAGCTTTTAATTTTCAAATTTACAAAACAGGTAGTTTGTGTATATCTGTGCACAGTCATGTGTCCAAGGAAATCTGCTGTGATCCAGCATCATCATTGCCTGGCTAAATACATATAATCTCATAGTTCAAGCACTTCAGTATAGCAAAACTGCCTTAAAATTAAACCACTCCATAGATTGTATACATCATTCTCTACTACATCTACTAAATGCATCAGCTCAGAATTGTTATCTAGGTTCCTGATCCATTGCTATACTTGTCAAAGTATCAAATACTAAGAAAAATTAATAATCATGTGCTCAATATCTGGATTTTGTTTTATGTCCAGAAGCGAAGCTTAAGGATGATAGTTTTTATTTAAAAAATAAATGCAGATGTTGAGACAAGAATAATGATTATTAGTTGGATGTAACAGTTTGATAGCATTATAATGTACAGTCAGAGATGGAACTATAAGAAATGTTTAAATATGCTACATATCTTCATCAGAGTCACCATGGTACTAAAATGAAGCTAAGGTTGAAATGTCATTTCCAACTAACCCTGTCATTTTCAAGTCTCTTAGAAAATATGTGAATCTAGTGAAAGTATGTTGAAATATCTCAAAGTATATGAAGCAGTCTTTCTGCATGACATAGGGGACTGAATATCTTGCCATGTGAAAACCAACATCATTGGAAAGTAACATTTTTCATTTTTATTTTGTCATAACCTTGTTTGAAATATGTTCTTTCATTTAGTTTCTCTCTTTTATAAGGTACTTGGACAAGTTATATTAGTGTTTGATAAACGTTGAATTGTTCTATTTCCTTACTGCACACTGCAGTTTTCTTTGACCGCTATTTTTTGACCACCCTAACTCAGCATTTCCAGTCTTTACTGCACTGTGAGCAGCAATGAGCCTCTCCTCATAATTCTTGTTTTCTAGTCCCTTCACCAGCTTTGTTGCTGTTCTCTGCACACGCTCAACCTTGAGCATGGAGTTACACAACTGCAGATCCTTCTTGTAGTGAGGGACCTAAAACTGGACATGATATTTGAGGTGTAGTCTCTCCAGTGGTGTGTACAATCCCTTCCTGAGACCTGCTGGCCACACCATTTCTGATGCAGGCCAGGATACCATTAGCCTTCTTGTCCACCTGGGCCCACAGATGGCTCATGATTAGCCAGCATCCAACAAGCACCCTCAGGTCCTTGCCTGCTGGGCAACTTCCCAGCCACTCTTCCCCAAGCCTTTAACACTGCGTGGGGTTGTTACAACCCAAGTGCAGGACCCGACACTTCGCCTTGTTGGGTGTTCTGTGACTGGACTTGGCCCATAGATCCAGCCTATCCAGATCCCTCAGCAAATTCTTCCTACCCTCAGGCAGATCAAGAGCCCTGCCTAACTTGGTATTGTCTGCAAACTTTATGAGGGTGCACTTGATTCCTTCATCCAGATCACTGACAAAACTGTTAAACAGAAGTGGCCCCAGTACCAAGCCCTGGGGAACACCACTGGAGACTGGCTGCCAACAGGACTGAACTCCATTCCCTGTGACTCCTTGAGCCCAGCCATCCAGCCTGTTCTTCCCCCTCTGAAATGTACAGCCGTCTGAGCCATGACTAGCCAGGTTCCCCAGGAGAATGCTGTGGGAAAGAGCTTTACTAAACCTCAAACACTTCACTAAAATCGAAGTAAAAAACACTCACAGCCTTTCCCTCATCTACTAAGTGGGTCATCTTGTCATTGAAGGAGATCAGGTTAGTTAAGCAGGACCTGCCTTTTATAAACTCACTGTGTCTGCATTTAATCACTTGACTGTCCCTTACAAGCCACGTGATGGCACTCAAGCCGATCTGCTCCATAACCTTCCCCTATACCGAGGTCAGACTATAATTTCCTGGATCCTCCTTCTTGCCCTTCTTATAGATTGGAGTCACATTCACTGACCTCCAGTCAAGTGGGACCTCCTCAGTTAGCCAAAACTGCAGGTAAAGTATTGAAAGTGGCTTGATGAGCACTTCCTCCAGAAGTAATGCTTAGTTTTACACACAGGCATTGTTCAGCTCAATTCTGGAACAACTGAGTCATTCCATTGAGCTGCTCAGGTAGCTAGCCTGTACTGGTGCATAGGGTTATTCTGACCAAGTACAGGACTTTGCATTTCCCATTGTATTCAAGCTGTGGGCAAACCTGATTTATACAGTGATATAATGATGCTTTTTCTCCTTCTCTATTCCTCACCTATTAATTCATAACATGTTACTGCTTTTACTTCTACTATGCAGTGAGCTGATACTGTAGTGGAATTATCTACCATAGTTTCAAGGTCACAGACCTGACCGGTAATGATCATCTCATTATTCAATATTTTCCACATAAGGTTTCCACCTAAGTGTTGTTTTCTTCTACTCTCTAACACTTTGGTTGACTATATTCATATTAAATCAATAGAAAACTAATCAATATATTTACAGTAGCCTACAGATGAATTCAACTGAATAGCCAATTTAGCTTGATATGAGTTGCTCCCTGGGCTCCCTCGCCTATTGCTCATTAGGTCTCCATTGCCTATAATCAAAGTTGAGACACATAACTGTGACTGGATACATATTTGTAGACATTACATTTAAGGTTCATTAACTTTAATTGTATCCTGCCTTAATTATCAAATTCTAAATTAAATCTGCAAGATGAATACTATTAATTTTGAGGGAAAACACTGAATTTGTTCTCTGCTAACAAAATTTGTCAAAACTTCAAAGTTGTAATAGAATTTGAGATAGAATACACTGAAAAATACACTGAGAATTATGTTGAACAAATATATTAGTATGTGTAGTTTTAATCTCTGTTTTTCTTCTGTAGAGTATCTATGATTAGCATGGTGTAAAAGCTTTACCTTTGAGTGGATATCCCTTCTTAGCATCATGAGAGTGGATATGCAAATGATAAAACTAATAGTGTATGGTCATTCATGTTTTCAGATCAAGAAACAAATTTATTCCTTCCAGTCTGTGGCTCAGTTTCCACCTGGTTTCCTTTGTGTCCTTGTATTAGAAGTTATGAAGTTTCATTAGTGTTCAACAGAATTAACAAGGCAAATGGCCCATGGACTGCCAGGACTTAATGGTTTCTGTAATTTAACCAAATATTTGCATTGATTGCTGACATCATTTTCCAGAATATGAGAAGAGAACAAGTATTGTTATCATACAAGAGAAATTTTACAAGTATGGCATTTTAAAGAGTCATTTTATCAGGACAACAGTCAACTATTCCAACCACCTAATTATCCTTTTTCTTTCGACATGCCTCTTTTAGTAGTGTATTGGGCTTATGTGGCAAGGGCTTGGTAGCAGGGGCTGCAGGGGTGGCCTCTGAGAGCAGAGCCCAGCAGCTGCCCCATGTCAAATCAAAGCCATCTCCAGACAGCTCCAAAAGGGACCTGCTGCTGGCCAGAGCTGAGTCAGGGAGTGATGCTGGGTGGGCCTCTGCGAGAACAGATTGAGGAAACAGGAAAGTTTCTGTGCTGTTGCTGCTGGCCCAGTGTTCCCATGTATCTAGATATCTTTGCCAAGCCTCTCATTCCTCAAAGGAGTCTGCAGTGGCAACAGCAGCTCCCACTCCAGTGTCAGCAGGTTTACGAAGCATGTATTCAATTCCGGTATCCATATCGTTGATAAGAATATTGAACAACACTGGCCCCAGGATTGAGCCTTGGGGAACACCAGTAGTGACTGGCTGCAACATACATGTGGGTGGCCCCACTTACTACAACCTTTTGAGCCCTACTGTTCAGGCAATTCTTCACTCAGTGTACTGTGTTCATCTCACAGCTGTACAAATTGTCCAAAGGATACTGTGAGGGACAGTACCAAATGCCTTGCTAAAATCTAGAAAAACTACATTCACTGCCTTTCTTCTGTCCTCTAACCAGGTGATCTTATCCTGAAAGGATATCACATTAGTGAAGCAGGACTTTCCATTTGTTAGCATGTATTGTCTGGGCCTGATGATTATGTTTTTCTTTAAGTACCTTTCAGTGATGCCCAGGATAATCATAGGTTTTTAATTTCCAGGGTCTCCTCTTGTGCGCTTCTTGTATGTTGAGATAACGTTGTCTAGTTTACAGTCAGCGGGGACAGCCCCAGACTCACGAGACCTGTGTAATTGAGAGAGGTCTGTGATAGCACTCACTGACTTTCTCAGTACTGCGGAAGGAATTCCATTGGGCCTGGTGGACGTATAAACACACAGCTGATAAAACTGATACCTTACAGTTTTTATGTCAACATGAGGAAGTTTGCTGCTCCACCGGTCATGGTCCTCCAGCTCACAGAATCAGGCAGACAGAGGTCTACAGTTAATGCTAAACATTGAGGCAAAATAAAAAAAATAGAAAAAAATAAGGCACGTCTGCTTATATTGTTATGTGAACATCCCTCCTTTTCTACCATTCCTTCCACCTGGTTTAAGAAATCTGAACACAACTCATGTGCAAACTGGAGAATAGTACTTAAATGGAGAATGGAAAGGGAAAATAATTGAAAAATAAGGGAAAAACAGCTCTTACTCAAGTGGAATGCCACAAACTTCCAAACAAATGGGTAGTCTTAGTATTGCCAATTGTCACACAATTGGCAATACTCTGTGGAGTGGACAGGGGGGAAGACAAAAAGCCAGCGTCTTGTAGAGTCTCCGTATTTTGAGGATCTCCTTTCAGATGTTTGTATTGCTGTGTCTGGTAAAACTGGAAATAGCAAGTAATAAAAAGTGTCCAGTAATGGTTAAGTGTCAGGCTGCCCTAACTATGGGCAGCACTGCCAGCTTCAGCTATGATGTATGTGATGCTTTACCCAGTGGTATTGTGAATGGTCCAACTCTCCTTGACTTATGTGGGAATCAATTACATGAGCAACGCTACAGGCTTCTTCCTGAAATTAATATGAAAAATACCCTTTGGGATAGTCCTTGAATTGTGTTTTATCTGAAATATCTTTCTGTCTTTAAACCCATTGTTTAAAACAACTCATTGGAAATGAGAGAGGTGCTGGGAGTTGTAATTCAGTTCTATCCTGGGCAGACTGCCACTAAATCAAGGCTTCAGGAAACAGATCACCATCTGAAATGCCCACCTACCTTGCTTTGTATTGCGTATTTAATTAAAGCAACTGGCTGCCACAACAGTGAACACCATATAAATTAGCAAATTAATAATAAAGCTATTATGGAGCCCAGAGGGGCTTTCAGTAGACAATCCAACACAACCTACATATGGCTGATATATTGAGTAATAGGAATTTTGAGGACTTTCCACAGAAAGAAACCAGATTTTATTTTTCATTATTTTTAATCCATAGTTGGTTCTTCCCAACTTCTGCGTATTTTGGTCCCAAGACCATTTCATATGTTTGGTTTGGAATTTAAAAAGTGGAAAAAAAAATCTCCCTCTCCATCCATGCATGCATAGAGCTTTTCTCAAATGTCCTTTTCAGGTTCTTCCTGCTGACTAGGTTCAGAAGTAATACTATTTTGAGAAAGGTTATCTGTGCAGTGCTTTTAGCCTGATTGCATGAAAATAATGCCAACAACCTTATGATAGTTCTTGTCTTAGATTAAATTGTTGAGTATTGTTGCTTCATATTACTTACGTTTTTACTAGACAAAACAGGTAATTTTTTATGTTATTATGTCCTTGATCATTAGCTCCAGACTGTTTTTTTTTCCAGAATATTTAGTACTATAATGTAACTTTTTTGATCTTAGGGTTACTTTTTTGATGTGTAGGGTTATGATTGTGATCCTATCCTTTGGTTCATAAAGGGAGATCAGTACTTCTTAAATCTACTGTCTTGATTACATTTGATACATAATTTGGTTTAAAACAGAAACTATTTTGGAGTCGTCTGTCGGAGATTAGTTTATACTTAGAAGGCAATTTCTGTGAAACTGAGTTTTGTATTCCAAGGGCATCTAAGAGCAAATATTTGATCAACAGAATACCTGATCATACCTGATCAACAGAATGTCAAGGTTTTTCTTAGAGCTCATGAGATTTTAGTTTGGAAGAATTCTAAAATAGGAATAGATTGTTCTACGTTTCCTCTAAATGAAGTGCAATTATTTTAAATGTTTATTTTGAAATCTACCTTTTAATCTAATTTTCTTTTGTTTTTTTTAGTGGCATGGAGCTGGGATGGGTGGTTCAGGCTGGATATTAGGAAACGGTTCTGCACCCAGAGGGTGGTCAGGCACTGGCACAAGCTCCCTAGGGAAGTGGTCACAGCACTGAGCCTGTCAGAGCTCAAGAAGCATTTGGACAATGCTCTTGGACACATGGTCTCATTTTTGGGTGATCCCTTGGAGACCCAGGAGTTGGACTGGATGATCCTTGTGGGTCCCTTCCAACTCAGGATATTCTGTGATCCTATGATTTAATTGTGACCCTGAAGTGATTGTAATGAATTCAATGATAAGTAGTGAAAGGCTAGATACTGCTCTTTATAGTCCACATGGATGTGAGAAAGGTGCAAGGATCTTTAACACATATTTAATCAAGCATTTGCTAACATTTGTAAGAGATTATTACCCATTATTACTTAAATACAAAGTTAAAGGAACAAATAACATTGTCAAAAGCAGTTGTAGTACAGAAAAGTCTTTCATTTTCTCCTTGTTAGCACTCCTACCTTTTATTTCTATCAGAAGACCAGATTGTGTGAATGTTAGATTACATTATTGTATACATTCTCTTTATTAAATTTGAACATGCAGAACATGGAATTAAAAAACAAAGCTGTCCTACAATCTTCTTATTCTATTGTTTAGGAAAAGCTGATAAATAGAAATCAATACAGTAATATTCTTGCATTCCACTGATAAGGAAGCAGAGCTCAGATTTGAGAATAACTTGCTTCCACTTCCCTTGTGTTTTAATTTGCTTGATCTGTGTGATCAAGGTGTCCCACTGGAGAACCAGGCCTCCAGGCCTCATAAGTAACTGGGGCCTCTGCAGGAATCCACAAACAATTGAAGAGTGGGGCTACTGTATGAACAGAAAACAAGTCTGAACAACTTGCCATGCTCTAGCTTTGTCATGCAGAGGGCATATAAGATAAGAAATGGTAAAATAGAGTGCTTTGTCTTAGAGCATATATGAGGTAAACAATAGACTGAAGCACATACTTGTTTGGGGGAGTTTGAGGGTGGAGAGTCTTGCAGGGCAATGTGTATCTAGGCATCTGTATCCTAAAAAAACATTGTTATTTAATTCTGTCATGGTATGCAGAAAGAGTTGATCCCTGTGGTTTTGAAAAATCAAAGTTGTTTAGGGTTTGATAAGTGAAAACCATCTATTTAAATGAAAAGATGTTGCAGATTGCAAATCAAAATAAAGTTCAGTCTTGAAGAAACACATCTTAACACGGTTGAAGCTGCACTTTACACTGATGGGGCTTTGCATTTCTCTCTATGAAATTGTCCTTGGCAAATTGTGATAGTCCTGTATGAAGCTGACAAATGCATATATTGCTGTACTGCTGGAGTCCACCTTGAAAAAGTAAGATTGAAATTTTGAAATTGGGCCTGTGTCAGTGATAGAAAGCATGGTGAACACTTCCAACTTTTGCTGCTACAAATATGTATTGCTTTATCGTTTCCCTTACAGCTTCCTAGTGAACTAGATGGCAAGACACAATGCCACCTACTGTTTCTTTTTTAAACAGAGAATTTCTTTATGAATAGTGTGCATTCAGTCCTTCATCCCAAAGGAGAAAAAGCTATTCTTTGGAACTCTGTGTGTCAACTGTACCTCCAGGCAGTAGTAAAAAGCTTCTCCCGGACTTCAAAAATCTGAACTTCTGAAGCATTTGCACAGCTGTGTGCACTCATCAACCCAGAGTGACTTAATGATACAGTATTCATTTTGAGAGCCACTCAGATCTTATGTGCCGCAGAACAGAAAAGGCATGCTCCCGTTGCCAGATTGATAACTGAAAGGCTTCCTTTCATTCAGCAGATGATAGACAGTTTACATGGTCTGACCAAAGCCGCAGTGTACACATTACACAGAGCTATGTAAGTTTCTCAGAGCACTGAGATAAAGGTAGGAAGAAATGCATTTTGTGATACAGAAGGAGTGACTCCAATTGAGTGGAACATCAGAACCTCTTTAAATAGATGGGGGGGTTCCTGAGCGTGTTGTGGAGCATAGTGAACATAGTGAGTCTCAAAATACTTACCAATCTTCCCTTGAACCTATATAAACTCCTCTTCTGAGGAGAGGTCTTCAGCTAGGCAGTGTCCAGAGATCCCTTCCAACAAGAGACAATGTGACAATACCATTCAGCAGGCAGTCCCACAGGTCTAGCCTGCTGTACAAGGAACAACTTCCCTTGTTTTATTTTAAGCATTGCTCCTGATAGCTTTATTTCATGCCCCCTCGTATGAATGTGGAAAGGGAGAATGATGAGCTGATTCCAAGCCATCTTCTTGCTTTTGTGGGCCATTGCCATATTTCTCCATGCCCCCTGCTGTCCAGGCAAATGATTCCTAGCCCTTCACAGTCCTTCCTCCTGTGGAAACCATCCCAACTTCCCAGCTTCTGGTCATCCTTGTTGCTCTTTACCGAGCCTTTTCAGTTTCTGTTTTACCTTTATTTAAATGAGGAGACAAGTATCCTATCCAAGGTATGGGCTAATCTGTGATTCACACAGTGGCAATAGTGTTGTTTTCTTTCTGTTCCTGCCACAGTAATGCCTGGCATTGTATTGATGCTGGGAGGAGAGGAGACTCATGTTTCCATGTATGCTTAAAGTGGCTGATCGTAGTTTCTATATTGAGTGGTTAGATAAAGTTGGCATCCTAGCAAGTTCATATACTACTTCCATGTTTAATATTTTTACCATAAATAATCATATATGTGCATGATTATATTGTACTTCTTTTTTAAATCAAAATCCTGCCCTTACTGTGAGACCAGCGAGAATAGGTGACTATGTTAATGACAATTTCTAAGCATTTACTCCATTTCATAATGACAAGCGCATTTATAATACTTACCAATGTAATAATATCAAAAAGTGGTATAATAAAAATGCATATAATGAGCTGTATTTTTCTTACTTTTCTGTATATGTAGTCGTATTCCTTATATACATACTACAAGTTTATATATAAAACAGAACAAGTACACCATAGTCTGTATTTGTTACATGCTAATACAAAGGTAGCTGTGAATTTAATAAACTGCATATGCTATCTGGTACTCTTAACATATCTCTACACTTTCAACTAGAACCAAACTGTAATCATAATTAAAATCTGTAAGTAATTTAAAAATAATTCACCAAGTGAATTATAGTTCTGAATGATTTTAGGAATAGTTTTTAGAAATCTTGTTGAAAAGATTTGGCATGCCTAACTTGCCTACTTCCTAATCAGTTTTGATGAATATATGTCTTTCTTATTCAGATTGAAACAAATTGGTATGTTGCTCTTTTTTTATGATATTGCAAGAAAGTTAAGGGAATATTTTATAGCTGTTAAGAAGCAACACGTCCATTTTAGAAATGTTTCTGTTATGCTAGCAATTTTACCAGAAGGTCAAAATCACAGGATACAGAATGAGTATTTAAAACAAACAGATAATGTATCTAGGGATCTTTAATGCGTGCAGTGTGTCTGATGGATTAGCTGCTACACCTGTGTCCCCTAGAGCTCTAAAATGCAGAAAAATCAGCATTCTGTCACTCAAGTGGACATTTATATTAATATTCAAGCATTATATCAAACTATTTGAAGCATCTACAGAGTCATTTTGCCAATTAAATTGGAAAACTGAAATAGGAAAACTTGCAAATGCTAAGAGGCTGTAGAAATGGAACATGAAGAAAGGTAGGACATTAAGAAGCATAGCAGAAGTATGGCTACTGCCTTGGGGGGTTCTTCTTTGGAACACATACATATTTTGTCTTGTTGAATTTTACTAGTGATACTTAAAATGGTAGTACTTCATCTAGGTAAACTTGCACAGTCTCCCTACCATTTAAAGTTTTAAGATTCATCGGTAAAGTGTATTATGCTAGAGGACTAGAGGATTGTCT
The DNA here is from genome assembly GCA_011075105.1 of Heteronetta atricapilla. NCBI lineage: Eukaryota > Metazoa > Chordata > Aves > Anseriformes > Anatidae > Heteronetta > Heteronetta atricapilla. The sequence continues at coordinate 90,826,086 of CM021733.1, forward strand.
ACAATAGTGCAGACAATGGTGTTCGAAAATGAGTCACACAAAAGTAATACAAGAAGCACAACCCAAAACCAGAATACAAATCTAGTACAAATCACCCAGCCATCTAGTCTTGGAATAAAACCATTTTAAAGCTTATATCTGATTGGATATGGCCAATTGTTGTTTTTTCGTTGGTGGTGGTTTTGCCTTTTTTTTTTTTTTTTTAAGGAAAACATTCTAAAAATGCATTGCCTGAAAGATACAGGATATCCCTTCCCTATGTATCTGTGTTTATCAAGGAGCTTTCTGACGTTGTGAACCAGAAGCCATTGCAAGGCAAACAAGAAGAGCTAGTGGGAATCACACACACCTCCCCCCTTATAGTAGATGGAGTAACTGAACAGTTGGGAATGTGCCTGTAGCATAACATTTCAGTTTTTTCTAGCCACACACAGAGAATATTTACTTCAACATTACCCAAAACATGCACGCCCAAATAAAATCCAACACGTGCAATGAGATATAAAATGTCACAATGCTTTAATATGTAAGGTGTTGCTTGTTCAGAATTCCGTATAGAATACTAAAGCATATTGCGCAAGTGGTTCAAACACAAAACATCACCTTTGATGCTCTTTGCTGTCGCTGTCTTGAAAAATCTATATTATTAGCATTCTTCTTTTTTCTTTTTCTTTCTAAGATACATACTCTGAGTGCATATACACAAATGTAACATATCATGTTAATGATTATTTTGTACTATAGTAGTAATTGTTAACAAAAACAGCAGTAGATTTATCATAAATCATAACTTAAAAAAATGTTTTTATTGAGAAGTTACTTGATACATAAATTTGTTAGCACGTTATTGTTTAAAATTCTTTATTTACTCTTTAGAATGCCAAGCTACTTGCATTCTATGAATGTAAGAAACGTATCTTGAGGACCAGTCCATAAGTTAAAAAAGGGGCTATGAAAACTGTTACCTCAGATGAGAAGATACAGTTTACAAGAATTCCTGAGGGTCTTCATGAATTAATAAATTATGTCAATTTTTACAATGCAGAATAGTCTCTAGAAGTGTAAAAAATCAAGAGAAAGTATTATTTCTTATTTTAAAACAAATGTAGAAGTAGTAGTAAGTGTTTCAACTTGTCCATATAAGAAGGGCTTCTTCCAAACTGCATGCACTTCTCCATAAACTCTTGGTTTCCTCAAGAATTTAAAGGGCAATCTCTTTAAAATCATTGTATGAAACAACAATTTCCACAGGTTTTCTTCTTTTTATCTTTTTATATGCAAAAATTATGGTGTAGCTTGTGGTTCCTTGGTTTTGTTATAATCTCCATGAAGATGGTGAGAAAACAAATTAGGTCTGAAAAAAAGTAAGATTTAACTAATTCTTTTTACCTTTTTTTTAGCACAAGTTCTTTCACTTTGTTATTCAGTTGTACAGATTATTACTTTTTAGAAAAGAGAAAGGGAAAGAGAAAAGGAAAGGGAGAGAAAAGGAAGGAGAAATAAAAGGAAATTGAAATGGGAAAGGAAAAGGAAAAAAGAAAAGGAGGGCGTTATTCAGGTAACTGTCATTTTGGAAACCCAGAATGACCAGTAAAACTTCTCTTCCATCCAAGTTCAGCATGAAAATGGACATTTCAGAATTAGTCTCCAGTATTTGACATGCACATATATATGTTAGTATGCATTAATGTGATTACTACCTTAGGGTTTGACTCTGTGTTTATTAGTGAGCAACGGTTTAAAATAATCTATGGAATTTTTTGGATGTGGAAAACACAAGGATGGGATTAGTTCATCTCATTTGGCCACTTTTTTAGGAAGCAGTGAGGCACTTCTCAAGTGTCTGAGAGCCTGTATCATCAGTGGAGAGAGAATGACTTCAGCAACTTTTGGAGAGAAATTTTATTTGCTTATGTTAAGGTATCTTTATTAGATAAGCAATCTTTCCATGAAAATTTATGAAAGCACTTGTGTTTGTCTTAGTTTAGAAGGCAGTTTGACTAAACATCTATCATGTTAGAATGGTGTAAATATCTAAGTTACACTGGACTATATCTCATTCATTTGCTTTTAAGAGATTCTATAGAACCTCTTGTAGAAGAACCTTACTATGGTTTTTGTATCTTTACTGAAAAAAATCTTAAATACACTTAATTTCCATGAGGAACAAAGTGCAAAAATAAATAGTTATATCTACATCATGATACACTTTTAAGAAGCAGTTTGGATATCTAAGATTAAGCTAAATACTAAGTACAGATAATCAGCCTCTTCCATAAAGGAGCTGAAAGACCCTAGCCAGTGTTTTCGTGCAAGAACACAGTGGCTCAAGGCAGATCTTGCTTTATGCTTTTTCATCCTATTGTCTTGTTTTGTGTTTGTTTTGTTTTTCTTCGATGTATGCAACTGTAGATAATAGTAACACTTAAGTTGGAAACCATATAGCACAGACCAAGATGGAGAATATAGTGAGATAGTCAGGTATTCCTTTCCAAACGAAAAGTAAAATTTCCAAGAACTCTCATTAAGACCAGGATTTGAAGCTGAGGACAGGTTCTGTTCTTCTGCTTTGGTTTGCTGAGGAGATGCTTTCTAAGCTTAGACATTCTCTGCATTCTCTACAGTTCTGCTGGAAAACAAAACAAAACAAAACAGTAATAATTTAAGCCTTCAAACTAACAGGAAGATTTAAAACAAATCATGGGGGATACAGTTGTTACATACATCTGTCTGGATAGTAATAGTAGTTATGACAAGTCTGTTTATCTTCAGAACGTATATGTGAATTTATGTTATCTGAAATAATCATGATCCTAAAATGGTCAAGATCCATGCTGCTTAGTGTAGAATGCAAACATGCCATTAACTGCCTCTCCTGTGGCATTCAAGATAAATTTTTGGAAATCAAAAATAGTGCATCTGTTTATAACAGATTCTCAGACATGTTCTGCTGAGATCACCAAATAAGACTGGTGTCTTTACCGAAGAAATTTACTCTTCGCAAAGTCCCCAGAAGTTACTGTGTCTGTTCTGATTTTAACTAGCATTTAATCTCTACTCACATTTAAAAGTGTATAAAAGGTGTTGAGTACTATGTCCAAATGTGGCATAAAATGTCATTCTACATGAATTTCTCTGAAGTATCGTGAAAAGCACATATTAATGTAACTGGAATTAAATATCATGTCTGTATGTGGTTTTACTTGAGGTGCTGCTTCATTCTTTCCTGAAGGTTTCATACTGAAACCTGAAGCTCTCATTTTCAACTTTGTAGGACATAGCTTAAGGCAAGTGTTCTTTTCACGAGGTTTCCATGCATCTTCACTGGAGAAGTAATACTTTTATTTACAAATTAATCTCAGTGGGGTAACTTTTCCTCTTCTGAAGTTATCGTCCTGTAGTACCAGGTAATGGCTACCATGGTTCCCAGAACAGATTTTTCTTTTTCTCCAACTATGAAAGTAATATTATTTTAGGAAGCACTAGCGCTAAAACAAGTCATCGAACCTCTGTAAAATACTCTTCCTCAGCTTTTGAGTGCTGTTGCAAAACTTTCTTGTGCACTGTCACTATCATTTCCAGTTGCTCTGTGTAATTTCAGTGCGTAGTTCTTTGTACTAGTTATTGTGTGAGGGAATTTGGAGAGACAAAATGGAAGACATAAAACACCATTTACAGTCAGACCTCAGCTTCATCTTGTTCTCTGTTACAGTGTAACCAGACTTCAGAGGAATGCCTGAACGACTCAGTAGATAAACAAGATTTCTTTTTCCCAACTCTTCAACTGCACACAGATCTCAGTTTAATGGGTCACTGGAAGTGCTTACCCTGAAGCATAATGTTGAGATCCTTCCCAAAGATTATTTTCAAACATTTTTAGATTAAATATAGATATGAATCCCATAAAATGTATAAGCCCTTCCAAACTTTCATTTATGTGCACCATTAAAAATGGCTCATCTGTGATAAATCTGATCTGTTAAAATGTTGTGTATGTCATGTATACTTGCTTTATATTTCTCCCCTCGTGAACTTGTTCCAGAACTTTTTTTTCCAAAACAAGTATTTGTCATTCTGGATAGGTATTCCCTGAGACGCTGCTTCCTGCAAGGTTGTTGATGCTCTGGCTTCTTTCATGATCTTCAAATATGTACTTCAAACACTGTATACTTTATTTCTCACTAAGTAGTCTTAGGATTTTTCTAATTTCTCATCAACTAATTTCCTTGCGATGGTCTTGCTGTAGGAAATAAAACTCTTGTTTGGTCTTAAATAATAGACAGGAGCAGAGACATTTCTAAAAAGTGATGTGTCCACCTTTGCCTTCCAAGTAACTGTATAATAGTGCCAGAAGTTAGTTAATTTTAATGAAACTAGGGAACAGAAGACATAATTTGTCATTCACAGTGCTTCATTGCAATTAATGTATTCTTTTTGCATACTGAATATTCAACTGATTGAAAAAGGCCAATAAAAACTAAAAATCCACCACAACAACAACAAAAAAAAACAGTCTCCCACTCTGAAGTTTGGCTGTTTTGCTCTTTTAAACTCATTACACTTCTGAGAATTCCTTGTTTGTGTTTAGTGAATGCTCTCTGGAATTTACTGGAAAAGTCTATTTCTTGAGTATGCTTCCTTTTTTTGTCAGCAAGCAGGTGTCTCCTTTTATAATCCTTCCAGCTATTTAGTGATGTTTGATGCAAGGTTTAGAAAAGGTTAAAGACTTTTCTATAGCATCATGTCATAAAGTTTAAGCAAGTTTTCATCCCACTTCTACATTTATGCTGGTTAGAACTTCAATTTGTTTTGAACTGTTTTTTTGTAAATCTCTTAATGGTTTTCAATATCTGCAGCTGGCTAAATTCAGAAATTAGGATGGGACTCAAGGTACTACATTGGCAATGCAAACACTGAAGTCATCTTTGTAAAATTTTTAAAAAGCAGGATGCTGTGAAGCTTGTGCAATGCCTTAATCATATCATTTGCAAGTATCTCCTCTAGAGAGGTGGCATGCACTGAAAAAAAATAAGTAGAATCTGTTTTTTATTCCAGGTCTTGCCAGGTTTAGGAACCAAGTTAGTTTTAACTGAAAAAATAAATTTATAGATTACTGATGTGCAATCCCGGGAGTTCACATGCTTGTTTCCTGAAGCTCTTTCCAATGGGAAATTTACTAGATAGGGTATAGTATATGAGGATCTGTTTGGACTTCCTTGGTGCAAGCTGGCTGAATGATAAAACAGAAATCAGTGGGGGAAAAAGGTAGATGGTAGAAATTTGAATTTTTATAAAGAGCAAAATAAATAATAAGTGCTTTTCTGTTTTTCTTTTTCCAAAGAAGGAGGAACTTTTCATTTTTGTTCATAATTATAATGAATAGAGTCTATTAAAAAGTTGGTATTTGAAAACATTTGTCAAAAGTGCCATCGTAAATGTTATTTTTTCATTCTATAAAGGGAAATGTGTATTACTTGCTCTTAAATAAGGATTTATTTTGTTTACTGAATCACTGTATCGATAGGTTTATTATATCAATAAATATATGTATGCACATAATACATATTAAATAACTCCATATACATCTGAGCTATTATTTCACAGAATTGCAGAATGGTTGAAAGTGGAAGGGACCTCTGGAGGAGAGGGGAGAGAAAATATGATGAAAAAAGTTCATGGGTTGAAAAAGGACAAGGAGATCCCTCTACAGTTACTGTCCCAGACAAACCAGACTCAGAGTAAGGAAGATCAGTGTAACTTAGTACGTACTGATAACAGACAAAAGCAGTGAGAACTAAAACCAGGCCCAAAACACTTTCCCTCCATCCACCCTCTTCCACGTTCTCCCCTCGAGCAGTGCAGGGCATCATGGGGGCTGCGGTCAGTCCCTGACACTTTATCTCCTTCATGGTCGCTTCCTGTCCCTGCTCCATGTGGGGTCCCTCCCACGGGATGCCGTCCTTCCTGAACAGATCCTGTGGGGGCTGCCCACAGGCAGCAGCTCTTCAAGAACTGCTCCCACATGGCTCCATACCATGGGGTCCATCTGTCAGGATAGCTAAACTATGGATCAAAGCTTTTTTTCTTTCTTCCTGCTGTGAATACTACAATTAAAGAGCCTGCCTAGAGAGAAAGATTGGAGAGGAGAAGAAAAACATTGGAGAAAGACATGGATAAAAGTATTGGCACAGAAGTAGTTACATTTGAACAAGACGTGTCAAAAGATGATGTAGTGATAATTAAACTTAATTGGGTATGAATGATAAAGATACAAATGAGCATCTCAGAACATTACAGAACATTAGCCCAGCCATAGTACTTTCTTGACCCCTTTTACAGCAAAGAACACTCACTGTATCTACAAAGTTTATTAATTTTAGTTTTACAGGAATGGGAGAACTCATTCCAGTAGGAACAAGCATCACTGTCCCCATCACATCTGTGTTTCAGCAGGGAAGAGAATTGCTTGAAAACAGAGCAGCTTGACAGCATAGCTGGAAATACTGGGTTGGTACCATCCTACTTGGCAACAACCACAATAAAGCACATCTACCATCAACTGGTCAGCCACTCAGAAAATAACAGAATATAATGGGTTAAATAAAAATTACAGAGATGGAGTCTTTTCCTCTGCAGTCCGAGTTTTCTCCTAAGTCTCTGTTAGGCTGGTAATAAAGGTCTGCTCTTAAAGGTCTTGTGAAATAAGGAGGGAAAATAATAACAGAATCATAAAAAAATCTGCTTGAAGCAACCTTTTGCTTAAAATTGGACTACTGCCAGTGAAACCTTCTGCTTAAAGTTCGTTTATTATCAGTGCTGGATCAGGTCATGGCTTTGTCTAGCCAAATCTTGCAAGTTTTCAAAGATGGGAACTCCACAGTCTCTTTGAAGATGTTTTTCTAATATACAGCTTGAACCTTCCCACTCACAGTCTGTGACTTTTGGCCCTTCTTGTATTTTCTGCCATAACTCAAGCAGAATTTTTCTCCATCATCGCTGTACCACTCCAAGTTGCATGCTGTTATTAGATCACTCGCTCTTGGCCTCCTCTTCACAAGATTAAGCAAGATGGTTCCTTCAGCATCTCCATGTAGATCATGTCACCTGTATGCCTGAGCATTTTGAAACTCTGCACAGGACTCTGTTGGGTTACTTAACTGCAGGGGGGCAGGGGAGTGTGTGTGGGGGCAAATCTAGACAGTATTCCAGCTGCATCTATACCATTGCCAAGAGGAAAGGTTGGTAACTTGCCTTGATCTACTGACCCCATTACTCCTAATAGAAGCCACTGTGCAGATTGCCCTGCCTGCATTGAGAAGGTACTGTTGTCTCAAATGCAAATTGTAGTCCACCATAGCCCTCAGGTTGTATTTTTCAGCGGGACTGCTACTCACTTGGCTCTGTATTATAGCATAGGCTCACTCAGACTCAGCAACAGGGTGTTGCAGTCCTTACATGAGCTTCATGGTTACTCCTCTGTGAGGCTGCTAGTCCAGGTAATTTTTAGGTAATCTCCATATAGTCATCTAGCTCAGATTTTCTCAGTTTACAAATGAGAATGCTTTGGGGAACAGTGTCAAAAGTCTCGTTATAGTCAACAAATGTTGAATGCCAATCAGTAAGAGAGATCTAGCAATAGCATACTACCACCTTAATGCATGTGATAGTTGATTATCATTGCTGTAATTGTTTTATAATCAAATCGAGATGAACTGAATGGTCTGTGTAATGTTTTAGTGACCACCAATTTATTATTTTCCCTTCACTGAAATTGTGATTTAATTAGAGGTATGTGAATAGAATACAACATACCAAGTGTAAATACATCACTGTTTGCTGCTGCTGAGTCTTCTCTTTTTCCTATTTGTTTGATGCACAGTACTAAAAGAAGAGAGCTAAAAGTCATTGCTTCCTGTTTTTAAGGGTCTTTGGGGTATGAAGGTGTGTGTATGACTGACTGGTATAGAACAATAGCCAGCTTTGGGGATAGAAGAACACGGGATCTAAATACGTTTCTACGTTGTGTTCTCAGAAATTGGAGTTGTGCTGAAGATGACAATATCCAGTTAAATCAGTTGTTCTGAGTACTGTCATGCTGACAGTTAATTTGTTTTTGTTTCATAGCTGTGGATACTTTCTGAGAATCAATGACAGAATTTGTGAAGATTATAGTGTTTTTCACTTTGTTTTGAGGGAAAAGCTGTGTTTCTATCAAAAAAAAAAAGGTAAACGTTAGTGGCATAGACAGACTTCTTGGTTGCCTTATTGTAGCAGGTGTGCAAAATTAGAAACAAAAGTAAAAGAAAGACAAGCCCAGACCACTAATAAGATAAGTGAGTTAAGGGATGCTTACCAGTATGAGTCCTTTCAGAGGCCTGAAGCAGCATGTGTGGTGCTTATTGCTAGGATTATTTGGAAAATGGGAGCAAAGCTGACTGCATGGCCTGCTTTCAAATGAGAATGAATGCTGCTCAGCGTGATGTTTTCTTTATACTCAAAGCTAACTGCTTCAAAACAATAAAGAAAATCCTCTCCAAGTCACATCTATCCTTCAAATAGAAGGGCAACAATAGCTGGCAGTGAATGGAAGAATCCTGTGTACTCTTTTGGCATATGATTTCAAACATTTCCTTTGCTCATGATTCATGCAGTAAAATTCTATTCCAGGATGAAAACTGTTATCAGCTATATTATATATACCTTTATACACACCCATACCATATATGAATATATATACAGTTATGTTGTGAAAGAAAAATTTATATGGAGAAATTTAAAAGGAAAAGGCAGATTTCCAGTACTAAGTATGCCATTCACTGAATTTAAGTTACATATTTTTAGTTAAAAATAATAAAATAATTAATAAATTAAGCTCTATGACTGTAAATAAAATTATAATAATAAAAAGTATGCTTTTACCTGGAAAAAAAAAATCTGTTTTTACTGACCCAAATAGTAAGTAATGACTTCTGCACATTGTTATAAATATTTGGGCACAAATCTTGGGACATAACAGGGCTTGATGTCAATAAATACACTTTTGATTTAAGGTTCTTGAATTTCACTCTTGAAAATGTAAGCATTGAAAATGTTATATTAAAAAATAACCGCATAGACTGAAGACAATACAATTATGAATGCATCTTGAATGACGCAGTCAGTAGTGTAATACGTATATGGTATGAGAGGATTAAATATCAAACACTTAACATTCACTATTTAGATGCCTAATATTCATGCAAGCAACATCTATTTCTTAAGTGACACCCCCGTTTTTAAAGTCAGCAAATTTCTGTTGTAATTATGATCTTTGTTTATAGTTCAGATATTTTTTCCTTCAAGCAAAATGTATCTAAGTAATTCTTGCAGAAGTTCCCTATTAGTTTGTGTACCTTCCAAGCAATATGCTAAATAACCAAGGAACAGAAAATAGCACCAATCAAGAGGACAGAGCCCCTTCAATGTACTTTTTGAAAGGTGACAAGCAAGGATCAATCCTATTACTGCAAGAGGTATAAAAGTGAGTTTCAGCCAAGATAAGCATTACTGAGTACTGGGTGCTTCTCAGAAAGCATTTAGCATTTCCATGGTTAGACCCATTCTGCACTCATGACCTTCACGGTTCTCTCATGTATTACCTTACCATTTACTGCTTACACATTTCATTAACTTAGGTTCTTTACTCACTGAATTTTCTAGAGGCAGCTCTTAGAAGTTATTAAGCATAGGCTGCATTTCTGAACCTTATACCTGTTGAGTCACAGCATAATCTGAAAGTGAGAGCACAAAAAATCAATAAGACTGAGAGGTACAATATGCTGTTCAGTTTAAAATGTAGCTGGATCAGTCTTCTGAGACTTATGTGGTAAATGTAGACAAATCAAAGCTTGCCACTAATCCAAATGCATAAAAATAATAAGAAAATGCTTAAGGAAGTACATGTGACAACCATGACTTTGCAAGTTAGCACAAACAGAAGTATATAGGAATGGTGCTAGAATGCCACCATCATGCCATTATAAAAACAGCTGACCTATCAACTACAGAGATTTGCTTCCTGTCAGGCCTGTACCTGGGATATTTTGAGGGACTTCCCTTCAGCCTTGGCTGGAGTGACTCCTTGGCTTGGAGTGGTCAAGATCCTTATGGCAACAAGGAAGGTGCAGACAAAGGTCATAATGTTGGACTTCAAGAGAGTAGCCAAGGATCTGCTTGGAAGAATCCCATGGAATAAGGTCCTGGAGGGAACGTGGACCCCAGAAATGTGTCTAATGTTCAAGGATCACCTCCTCCAAGCTCAAGAGCAGTGCATCCCAACAAAGTCAGGACTTACTAGTCAGGCAAAAACACCAGGAGGCCTGCATGGATGAATAAGGAGCTCCTGGACAAACTCAGGCAGAAAAAAGGAGGCCTACAGAGGGTGAAAGTAAGGACAGGTAACCTATGAGAGATACAGAGACCTTGTCCAAGAGTCCAGGGATGAAGATGGGAAAGCTAAAGCCTAAACTGAATTGAATTTGGCCAGGGATGTCAAGGGTAATGAGAAGGGCTTCTGCAAGTACATTGGTGACAAAAGGAAAACTAGGGAAAATGTGGACCCATTGCTGAATGAGACAGGGGACCTGATGACTCTGAACATGCAAAAGGCTGAGGTACTGGATGCCAATCCTGTAGTGCGTTTACGTGGCAAGGTTTTGGTAGCAGGGGGCCATAGGGGTGGGTGGCTTCTGTGAGAAGAGTCTAGAAGTTGCCCATGTTAGGTAAGGGTTCTGCTGCTGACCAGAGCTGAGCCAATAAACAATATAGTTTGCACCTCTGTGAGAGCATATTTAAGAAAGGAAAAACAAAACAGAACAAAACTGTGGCCTCACAGCAGCTGGGAGAGTGAGAGGAGTAAGGAACAGCCTTGTAGGTGCCAAGGTCCCCTCTGGTCAGGGACTGGTTGAGCAAAATGATTTTGAAATTTTCATGAAGTGGTCCAAGAAGTAAACATAAACTACATAAAGAAACTTTTTCATTTTAGCTCCCTATGCAACGCATCATAGAAAGTTCAGTAATGTTTCAGTCAAATCCTTAAATCTTTGTTGTAGCTATAAGGCCTGATATTGTGCTCTTCAGAAAAAACAGAAAGGTGCACCTGAACATCTCTATATACGGTATAAAAGAATCATCTCTCTGTATCACATATATATATATATGTGATATAGTTACCATAGAAATCAACGTTGCCATTTAAACAGACTCTTTTAGTAATTAGAAATTATGGACCTTTTTTTCTGAAGTTGATCAAACAAACTTATTTGCTGTAGTCTTTGAAATTGAGCAAGATCAACTTTTTTTTTTTTTTTTGTATTTTCTTCTCTTTCTTTCCTTTTGATGTCTTTTCTTGTCTTATGAAATCCCATTGTGTTATAGCTGAATTTCAGTCTGTGAGACTGCAGAAAGTTTGCTTGTACATGGATACCAATAAACCCTTCTACTAGAGAAATACCTACCTGCAAAAGAAACTCTTTCTCCACCGTAATGAAACTGCCTTCTTGGATGGCATAACCCATAGCAATACCAGGAATCGTTTTCTTGTATAAATCATGTCTGCCCAGAGGTTTTTGTTCTCAGAGTTGTGTTGGATGGGAATGTGTTTTTTTTGTTTGTTTGTTTAGTTGGTTGGTTGTTTTTTTTTCCATGTTCGCTGCATCTATGCTAGCAAAACATTAAAAGTTCAGCCCCAGCTCTTTTGCTTTTCTCCTCAGGAAAAAAGTTGGCAGTCTGACAAAATCATAACTGAACGTTTTTAGGAGCTAAGCTCATGCTGCTGCCAAAGCAACACCTGCAGCAGCAGCGTACACTGCAGTTGGAGTGCCGGGGAGTTGCCAGAGCAGTTTTACATGCTGGGGGAGGAGATGCCTTTGTCTTATCATCTCAGTGTGCAGATCTGGCACAGCCAGGCAAGAGATTCTTCAGAATTCAGAAAGGTGTGACTATACAAGAGAGGAGTTTGCAACAGACTCCTTTCACAGCCATTTGGATGTAGTTTAGTAGTGCACCTCTGTTTAGAAATAAACTTTCTCCAGATGCTGCCTCTTGTGGTTAGTATCTAACTAAAAGTGCAGAAATACATGTAGGTAATTTGGAAAGCTGAAGATTCAAGCCATACACTTGTATGCAATATATGTGTACATGTATTTTGTGTAGATTTATGCATATATTTGTGTGACTTTATCCTTTTGCCTGTTGAACTACATTCTCAGAAAACTTACACTAAATCTGCTGAATGGACATTGGATTACGAAGTCAAGAGGTTGAAGTATAGAATATGTTGAATCCATCATGCAAGTCATGCATAAGATGATCTTTCTGTAGCCACATAATATTTTTAATAGTGCTTCATCTGCATGGTAAATATTTCAGATAAACATAGGGTAGACTATGACGTAACTTTTTCATTGAAAATTTCTCTTGTACGTATTTTTTTCTGGTAAGAAATGAAGCAGTTGTGGTTTTGGGTTGTGTTTTTTTTTTTTTTTTTTTTTACAGTGGGTACCATTTTCTTTACTGAGATACTGCCTTCTTCATTGGTGGCATGATTATCTACCCTACTCCAGTGATTTCATACAGCCAAAAGAATTTCTGGCTGTTAGACATGAGAAGAAATTCATAGGCATAGTAGACATGTGGATGACACCGTGAAGTACAAATAGTATGATCGCATTAGACATGTGGCTGGCAGGATTTCAACAGATGGAATTAAATGATTAGCATAAGGAAATAGTTGATTTTAATTACACAAGGTGGTACAAAGCACAGGTTCTGCTGTGTGATTAGTCCTTTATGTTTATTCACTCACATTTAAGTAGTTCCCTTCTGCGTGAAGTAGCCAGCAATGCAGTAGGAATGTTCCCGCTAGCATGCATACTTGCCACTGTCACTTTGACATCTTCTATGACAAAGATCATTACTGACAATAGTATGAGACTCTCCCCCCCCGCCATCCCCTCAAGGAAACGGAAGTAATAAAAGAAATAACCCAAATATGGAAATGTTGTGAAAAACTTGACCCAGCCAGTTTCTACATTTCCTTCAAATTACGTGGTCAATTTTATAAAAAATGTGTGTAAGATTTGTAGTATCTTTGTGATTCATCTGGAATTTCTCCAACTGCATTTTACCTTCTCACAAGTTACCTTCACTCTTAAAGATTCCACAGTACAAGCTGAGTTCTTTGCTACCCCAGTCTTTATGATACCACTATCCAGCATTATTTTAAGGATTCTGAGCAGCACTTCAATCGTTCTACTGTTCAGCTTGCATGATGATCAAGTAAACCTGTAGCTACAAAAACAGATACTGCTTAGGTATTCATCCATCACAGTGGAAGACAGAACTGTGAATCACAGTTTTGAGCAGGAATCAGTCATGGTAACTATCTGATGGTTCTTAGAGCTTGTTGATGCTAACCTGTATCCTGATCCTAGCTTCTTCTTTGGGAATCCATTAAATGGATTGGTACCCAACAAAAGGTTTGCTACAAATTGGTTAAAACACTATTTTTCTCTGCAAATTAGGTATATAACAAAATCCAAATAATAATAAATTGTCTGTGATATTTTAGTTGCATTTGAAAATTCAACATTATCTACGTGGTATTTCCAAGTTCACATCTGAAAGCTCTTCTGCATTATATGGAATTTCTGGGTGCTTGGTCTGCAGTGGGGCTGTATGTGTAGGAGTGATTTTCACAGCCTTTGCATCTCTAATTTAAGTCAGACAAATAGTTAATTTGTTGTCTCTGCTTTGCATTTTCAGCACAGGTGTGGATTCCAAACCCTTACTTTTAGAAAAACAGTCTCAAATATGCAAACATCCGCAAACATTAAAATCTTTATTTCCCATATTTCAGAAGTACTTTGGAATGTCACAATAGTAGTTTAAGCCTCCTTTCTATTTTCTCTTGCCAGTTTCTCCCAACAATTTCTAATTTTCAAGTCTAATTGAAATCCGTAGTAGCATCACTTTCAGTGTTGAGGCCACCTTATTAGATATCTTTGGAATATCTGTCTCTCAGGGTTGTTCACTATATACAATTTTTCAGTGCATGAACTGCTGGCTGCCCATCTGAGTACCTTTCCTAACCCTTCACAGACTATGTTCCACTCCATTATTAAATGTATTCCAAAGCAGTGTGTGTACGTGTGGTGGAGAGTGGGGGCTAGGTTGCCAGCGTTTGCCTTGTGATTTTTCTGTGGTGAGAATAACAGCTGCTAGAGTCTGCATAACCTTTAACTTAAATGTGTATTTAGAACTACTGTTAATGATTTTAAATAAGTAGCTGAAGAAATAAAATTATGTAGAAAAATAAAAATCAGAGTTTAATGTTGGAAGTATCTTCTGTACAGAATTTTGAGCTTAAGTCTTGTGAGTTGCAATACTGAATATAAACTTTCATGCTTTCTTCCTGTAGCTAGTTCCTTACTGTTTTTCTATTAGCACACATACGTAATAATTGCCATAGGTATCACACCCTACATTTTTTAGGCTTAGCTAGAAATACAGTCTAATTCAGTTCATTTGCTGAAGTCCAGGATACGGAGATTTCAAATCACTGTATATTCTTTATATGTTAGCATTTAATACTTAAGCTTAAAACTTGCCACATAGGACTATACAAAACTTTTCCATTTAGGAGAGAAAACGCTTCACTACACACACAAACCAATTCTTTAGAAATGTGCCATTTTTATGGTTCCAGTGTTTCTTTTTTCTCAGTTTAATTTCTCTTTTTCATGTTTGATTTGTTTCTCCAGCAAAAAGGTTCACCTCTTTTACTGTGTGAATTCTTGTGTGCTAATGATATTTCCCACTGACTGGCATGCCTCAGTGTCCTCCAAAATTATTTAATATATTGTAAGATTATTTCCAGATCATTGTATTCTTGATAATACAAGATGCTAGGATCAGCTGTACTAAATTCTGAACAAAGCAATATAGCCTGGTCATTTCATATTTGAAATATCATAAAAAATACAATCAAAAGACAGTTCTGTTCTAAAAAATGGGGAAAAATAGTAATGATAAAGACTGTAGAAACTGTAAGCAGCAGTAGGCAAAAGTGTAATCATAGAACTAGCTAATACTATACTGCCTGTGAAATCTGATGACTGAAAAATTCAGCAAGCTGATCAGCTAGATTTATATCTGATATCTGACTGATTCTGACTGGCTTCAGCTTACCCATTAGCAAATAAATAAATGAACATGATGTACTGGGTGGAAATGGCTAAAGGCTAATGGGCTCATTTTCAAGGGTAACGTATTTTGCTATTTATTTTATGTATCTCTACATCTTAGTAAAAAATGATAAAGCAGAGTGCTGTAATTTCACTAATAATTCAATTCAATTTTATTATTTTTTTTTTGCAACTGTCTGTACAACTTCAGTGAAGTTTTAAACCTGACTATATGTAGCTTCTGTTACTGCAGTTCTGACTTAACAGAGTATTGATTCCTAGCTCTATAAAGTCAGATGTCACCTGGGACTAGGTGCTCAGTCGTAGCTTTCCCCAGTTGACATGTACAAAATTTAAAGCTGATATTCATAAGGGTGCAACACAGGAAGCTAGAGCTGTTGGAAATTGGTGCCTAATACAAATTTGGGGGGGAAAGGCCTTTCCAGTTAATTTTAAAAACTGATTCAAATGGTAAAGTTCCACCAATCTGCTACCTGCAATCAAATGGAAGTGACAAGCTCTTAATTTAAATTGTCTTCTGGTTCTATCTTTACGTTACCTGTCTCATGAGACTAACCTCTAAACTTAGGTGTTTAAATGTATATAGTGTGTTTCTTATGTAATATTCTACATCATATACTGTAGTATTTCCATTCTTATCTGTTTTTCATTGTATCTAATTCAAAAATTATTAATCTCTTCAAAAAATTCCATGGGTCACTTCTGCCTTATTGTTATGTGGCAGCTGGGATAGGAATATAAAACTAAAATACTTAATACCTTTATTATTTCATACAGTAATAATTTTAGAATTTATGATTTAAAACATCTTTATAAACATTTTGACAATTCAAATAATTAATTAGGAAGAAAACTGATTATACTTAAGAGTCAAAGGCAGTTAACATTTATGCAAGGTATTACAGGACCAGTGTGTTAAGCTTTGAAGGACTAGGATACCAGAGATTTAAGAAGTTAATATCTTGGTGTACATTATGTAGTGACTTACTGTAAGCTAAAACACCTAACTTCAAGTACACGTTTCTTGAAATCTCTTGAGTATTTTGCGAAGGGATATACCACCTCTACCTATGTGTCATGCTCGAAAGAGAAGCATTTCATAGTGCTCAGTTGATAAGTAACTTACATGCAACTACAACTTTAGTGCCTAACAATTCCCATTAGTTTGTAATCATAAAATGGTCAAGTGAACAGTCATTCTCTGAGCACTGTTATCACATACCCTTATGATACATGAAATGTCTTCAGCACAACTCATACATTTTTATGGAGAGCAAATGAGAGTTGTGTCCCTATGTCTGCCCCTAATGTAAAGTTGCAGTCTCAAATGTCAACATAAATCTTTCTGAGAGCTGTATACAGCAGTCAGAAAGTCAGTAACAGCTGTTTCTGTCTTCTTCTTCTGAGAAGGTTACACATTCTATTTCCTCTGTGTTGTTGTACTACTGATGCCAGCAGTTATTTTTTTTAATAGATATATATATATATGCACACCATTTAAAAATATATATTTTAAAAGCTTCCTTGAACTCTTCTGATCCATTTTGTCCTCTTTGCCAGGAGAAAAGCCAAATACACTGATGTAACCATTTTTCATCATGCATGCTCTTAGCGGATGTTCACATTGAGATACCTGTAGCTCTGCTGACAAGACCAGATAGAGGTTGGCAGAAATATGAAGGGAATGTTCATCATTATTGACAATTTCTCTTGAGTCTCAGCAGATAACCTAAAATGCATTCTGTTTAATAGAACCCCATTAAACTTAAACAGTAGTACAAATGTATACATTCAGGAAGTATGTTACAGATTTTTTTTCCCTCTTAATTTGCTAGTGAAAGAAAAAAAAAAGAATGCAGGTACAAGTATATTTAGTTACAGCAAATAATGGAATTTAATCTAATAAATTTGGGAATACGTATGAATTTATAAAAGATAAAACTAAAATAATAAAAGAATGCTATGAATACTCTGGTAAGACATATATAAGAAACAATAATGGAAGCACTTCATAAAAACATCGATTTATGGGTGAGACTCCAAATTACCAAGACTACAGGTATGTCCCATGATACAACACTTCCAGCTGGTGATCACGTTCCAAAGTTTTGGGATGAAGTGGTTGAGTTCAAAATTTACGGTGACAGAAGGAAAAGTGCCACCAAAACCTCATCCCTAGATATGGGGAAGGCGGACTTCAGGCTGCTCAGGGAACTAGTCAGCAAGGTCCCCTGGGAAGCTGCTCTTGAAGGCCTCGATGTCCACCAGTGCTGGTCATTCTTTAAGCGATGCCTCCTAGAAGCACAAGAACAGGCAGTTCCTAAATATCGCAAGTCAGGCAGGCGGGGCAGGAGGCTGGCGTGGCTGACCAGGAACATTCTTATGGAGACTAGGTGGAAACAGAGAGTGTTTCGCTACTGGAAGGAGGGCCAAGGGACATGGAAAGAATACAGGGATGCTGTTCGTGTTTGTAGGAAGAAAATTCGTGTGGCTAAAGCACACCTAGAGTTGAAGCTGGCTGTGTCTGTGAGAGATAATAAAAAGGGTTTTTTTAGATATGTGAATGGAAAAAGGAGAACTAAAGAATACATAGGGCCGCTCCTTGATAGGGAAGGTCTCCTCACAGACAATGACATAGGCAAAGCAGAGACGCTTAACGCCTTCTTTGCCTCTGTCTTCAATGCCGATGATGGGCTTCGGGACCCAGGGTGCCCTGAGCTGGAGGACCGGGACGGTGGGGATGACAAACTCCTAACTGACCCTGAACGTGTGCGGGATTTGCTACTCCACCTGGATCCCTACAAGTCCATGGGTCCGGATGGGATTCATCCCCGGGTGCTGAAAGAGCTGGCGGACGTCATCGCGGAACCTCTCTCAATTATTTTTCAACTATCCTGGGAGTCTGGAGAGGTCCCGGTAGACTGGAAGCTGGCAAATGTTGTGCCGATTTTCAAGAAGGGTCAGAAAGAAGACCCTAGCAATTACAGGCCTGTCAGTCTCACGTCAGTGCCTGGTAAAATCATGGAGAAGATGGTTCTCAAACTTATTGAGGCGCACCTGGGGGACAAAGCAGTCATTGGTCCCAGCCAGCATGGGTTTGTGAAGGGTAGGTCCTGCCTAACTAACCTGATTTCCTTTTATGATAAGATCACCCGTATGGTGGACCAAGGGAAACCAGCTGATGTGATTTTTTTGGACTTCAGCAAGGCTTTTGACACGGTTTCCCATAGGATCCTACTGGACAAAATGTCCACCATACAGCTAAATAAAAACATCATCCGATGGGTGAGCAATTGGCTAACGGGCAGGGCCCAAAGGGTTATGGTGAATGGGGCTGCGTCGGGCTGGCGGGCAGTCACCAGTGGGGTCCCTCAAGGCTCCATTTTAGGGCCGGTACTTTTCAATATTTTTATAAACGATCTGGATGTAGGAATAGAAGGTATTTTGAGCAAGTTTGCTGATGACACCAAACTTGGAGGAGTTGTGGACTCGAATGAGGGTGGAAAGGCCTTGCAGAGGGATCTGGACAGGTTGGAGAGCTGGGCGATCACCAACCGCATGAAGTTCAATAAGAGCAAGTGCCGGGTCCTGCACCTGGGACGAGGAAACCCTGGCTGCATGTACAGACTGGGCGATGAGACGCTGGAGAGCAGCCTAGAAGAGAGGGATCTGGGGGTCGTGGTAGACAGCAAGTTGAATATGAGCCAGCAGTGTGCCCTGGCAGCCAGGAGGGCCAACCGTGTCCTGGGGTGCATCAAGCACGGCATCGCTAGTAGGTCGAGGGAGGTGATTGTCCCACTCTACTCTGCGCTGGTGCGGCCTCACCTCGAGTACTGTGTGCAGTTCTGGGCACCACAGTATAAAAAGGACATGAAACTGTTGGAGAGTGTCCAGAGGAGGACTACGAAGATGGTGAAAGGCCTGGAGGGGAAGACGTACGAGGAACGGCTGAGGGCACTGGGCCTATTCAGCCTGGAGAAGAGGAGGCTGAGGGGAGACCTCATCGCAGTCTACAACTTCCTCGTAAGGGGGTGTCGAGAGGCAGGAGACCTTTTCTCCATTAACACCAGCGACAGGACCCGCGGGAATGGGGTTAAGCTGAGGCAGGGGAAGTTTAGGCTTGACATCAGGAGGGGGTTCTTCACAGAGAGAGTGGCTGCACACTGGAACAGGCTCCCCAGGGAAGTGGTCACTGCACCGAGCCTGACTGAGTTTAAGAAGAGATTGGACTGTGCACTTAGTCACATGGTCTGAACTTCTGGGTAGACCTGTGCGGTGTCAAGAGTTGGACTTGATGATCCTTAAGGGTCCCTTCCAACTCAGGATATTCTATGATTCTATGATTCTATGATTCAGAGTTATCTATTTGAAGCTAAATTGTTTACCGCCAGAAGAAATACCATAACCAAATCAAGAAAATGTACATTGTTTTTATTTTCTTTACATGGGGCTACCTATATTTTGAAGCAACAAACTCTGAAATCTGGCGTCAGAGATTTAAAACAGCTCTTTATAAATTTTTCTAGTTCATTTTTTAAAAAATTGTATAAATATAATCAAGCCTCAAAGAAAGTTAATTTAGTCTGTTTATTAAATGAAATCTTATAAATTCCATATCCAAAAATGTTATATCCAGGTTTATCTGAGCAGATACTCTGTGGATCAGTAAGCATTCTTCTTCTAAAATGAGTTTATTCTAGTCCAAGGTGAGGTTTCTAACTGGTGGTGCCAAACAAGTGGTGGAGCCAAACACTTCTGAACAAGGATAAGTTCCTTATTTGAAGTTTACATACATAAGAATACTTTAAAATATCTTAAAAATTGTCAAAATTAACAAGATAGAGGCCACAGAGAATGTAAGGCACATGAATTCCGTTGTTAACCAAGAAACACAGAAATTCTATGCATCTTGTTATTACCAGAAGAACAAAAGAAAACAACACAATTAAAGCTAGACTATGAAAGGAAGTGTTGATTCTTCACATGCATTTCTTTGAGCCCTACACAGATTAATAATGGGGTTCTAATGCATTAAAGGACATTCAAGTGAAGATTTTAACATTTCTTAATGAGATCTTGTTGAATATTTTAGCTTGTTTACTTTGAAATACTACTGTTAAAAAGTACAAATAATCCTGAAAATTTCAGACATCATCCAGATCCAGTCTACATCAACCATGTTTTTTTTGTGTGTGTCAAGGTTATATATATCTTTCTGTCCTCTATTCTTAATGTGCAACTTTTAACACTTCTAACTATCTGAAAACACATTTTATAATTTAAGTCTATTCAATACTTTGGGAAAGAGAGATCTTCAGAAGAAATACTGTGATTAAAAATCTTGAGCGACTTACATTGTAAATCTTGAGCAATGTTGTTAATTAAAACCGGGCTAGCAACCGAGCTTCTTGCAGTGAGGTACATCTTTCATTTACTTATGGCTAAATTGCAACCTTTGACATTTGAAATATAAGTTGACTCTAAGGGTGATTTTTAAAAACTGGGTTGTCTATTAAAATAGTTATGGTTTGTACATATCTCCTCATGCCACCTATTTAGAAATATAATACTAATTTTTCAAACCAAAAGCTGTTATAGTGTATGATCATTGGCAGCATACAAATACGTGGCTTCTTTCCTTTTTTTTTTTTTTCCTTTCATTTCTCCAAGTGCTTCTGTTCACCCCCATTCTTTTATTGTCTTCAAATGTAAAATATTAAAGAAGTGCCAGCGTAACGTGCACTGTTATCTTTCCCTTGCTATGCTGTCAGGATTCTGATTTGCAAATTATCAGATATATCTTCTTTCTCATCAAAATGTCTTTGACTTTGTTATGTACAGCACAACCATCTGTCACACTGACAGTATTAATATGTGCTGTTTTTATTAGATAGTCTCCATTGTTTAAAGTGAGTGATTTTTCTGCTTAAGCTAAATTTTTGTAGCAGGACTGGAGTGCTGTGAAGTGTGGAGATCTGTGCTTTTTTGTCTTATTATATTTTTCTTGTTGGTGCTGGTTGTTTACAACTTACGTGACAGACATTTTAGCTTCCCTCTGAAACAAAGGCCTTTTTTACTTGGGAACATCCATTACAAAAGGTGGAGTTGTGCTACACTGAAATGAGCCAGGCCAGCCTACAGCAAAGCTCAGTGAGGAATTTGTTGTCCCTTGCTGTAATATTTTGTGACTTGAGTTATCCACACTGCAATGGTACATATTGCTTCAAGTACTACAGCATAATCCTGCTTTTATACAAATCGCTACCTACTTTACCACTCACTTCAGAGCTGCATAGTCAAACCTTACATTGTAAATGTGAGTAGAAGTTTCCTGTTTCACAGTCTGATCTTAAGGTATAAATTCATATTTGCATAGTGTAAGAAGTTTATGATAAGACAATCTTTACAATTAGGATTATTTTACGTACAGATATAGATCAGTTGTTCAGTGCTAACCTGTCCTGTCAGTTGCTGTGGTCCTTGCCTATTTTTTTCTTTTACACACACAACTCAGATTTATATTTTTTTTCTGAAAAAGTATAAAATTAAAGCCTATATTTTACCTTTATGAAATAGATTGTTCATAACTGCTACATCTTTTGGACATATATCTCATTCTTGAAGCTTAATTATTTTAAAATATTCTTCCACCTATCCATAACTTCTCAGTGACTGGTTCTCTCCGTAGGTATGTAACAGCTATTATCAACTCATTATTCATTCAGGTCATTTTCTTAAATTAGTCTCTGGTGAGTTTAAGGTGATATTTTAGGCCTAGTGGGAGGTGTAATAGTCATTCTTTCAGTTTACTCCTTGTGAGTCAGATCTTGCATTAAGCCTCGTGGAAATTGTTTTAACTGTATGGTATTTCCTTAAAAAAATGCATTTATGCAGCAGTCTGTGTGGATATTGATGTCAAATTGTTTAACAGCAATACAATTTTAATTACAGATGATCTCTATTTCCCTTCTCCTCACCCTAACTGAAACAAAAAGAACCAATTGTGGAGGCAAAACCAAAGAAAGAAACAATTCTACAAGATAAATAAAGGGCATAAAGCTTCCAAGAGAATCCATTTTTGGCATAAGTCTTTTACCTTCATGTAAAACAGCAGAAGTATGATACTTTATACTTCCCATAGACTACTCCAAGATCATTTTTTCCTGGTCATGTCTGCAGTATTCTGTCAGTGCTGTAGCTGGAGGGAATAAACTATAACTTCATGCCATTTTTTACAAAATGCTAATCTTATTGGGTGGCTATTTCTGGATTCATCACACTATTTTTTTCTAGAATTTTTAGTATTCATATAGAAAAAGTATTATACAGTGTTTTTTTTTTATCTTAAATTACTGAAAAATATTATTGCAATCAGTAGCACTACCTCATGTTTGCTGGTAAAGAAGAGGTTAAACATTTGAATGGTGGCCTCTGAGCTTTCTTTCTTATGTAATATGTTTATGCAAAAGTTCACGGAAGTAACTACCGATATGCCATTTTCTGGTTTTTGATTCTTATTTGCCAGCTTCTAAACTATGGTGGAATGGATAACTCAGTTTTCATGGAAGAAACCAATCAAAGCTGATTGGCACAATCCTAGATTTTAAATGAAGTGTTACATACTGTAGTATTAATTTTTGTTGAATCAGTTTAATCTCTTTCATCCATGTCCCCTCTTGTACTGGGGAGCCCAGAGCTGGACACAGGACTCCAGGTGAGGCCTCACCAGGACTGAGTAGAAGAATGACCTCCCTCAACATGCTGGCAATGCTCTTCCTGATGCAACTCAGGATGCCATCAGCCTTCCTTGCCACAAGCGCACATTGTTAGCTCATGGTTGCAAGACTAGGTTTTTAAAAACAAAATTAGAGTAAATTTCAGGAAAATCACCGTGTTTAAATAAAAAGGTGGGGTATTTTTCTCAGTGAAGTTATTTCTATCAAAAGATTACAGTAAATAACTATTAGCTTTTATAAATGGGCTATGTTTGTCATCTGTTTATTCTGTGAGTTAGGAAGGATTTGGTTCTTTAACCTGGAATTGCTTTTCAGTACCTGGTTTCACTGGCACTTGTAAGGAGCCAATTCAAAAAGCTGTTCTCAAATACATAATCAGGCCAGTAAGAATGATCTGCATAAACATTGGTATGAAGGGTATATAATTCATTTTGTTTGTGCTCCAAATAAAATGAAAATAAGCCCCCTCTGAAATATTGACACTTAGCATCCAAAATGGACTGTTATTCCAGATGACAACTAAGCATGAGTAAGTACTATTTTTCTAATTTATCCTATGTAATTTGCTTCAGTTAGCAATGACAAAACATCAGTCCACTATGCAGCAGTTCATTACATGAGCTTTGTAGTAATATGGTAATAACCCCTTCTTGCTCTTTTCAAAAATTCATGATGCATTTTTCATCATAAAGCCATGACTTGTGGCTTCATAAAATAAGTGAAAACGTAATTTTTCAGTACCTGTAGGATGTCACATCAGCAGTTGCACTTTAGCTTGTGACCCGGACTTTTCTTTGATGGCTGTTCACTGCAGCATTTAATACAGTGTTATTAATAATTTCTTTGATTATGGTTACCCCAGGCATCCTACCTTATTTTACTAGAAGTTTCTTCACCCTATCACTCCCCGCCCCCTCTCTTGTTATGATATGTCTACTTTTTTTTTTTTTTCGCTTTGGAATTCAAATGGAATATGTAGCTACATAATGACCTGGCTATAATATAACGGAATCAAAAGCAATATTATTTAACTTTTCTATACTATTAATGTTATTTACCGCCTATATTGTATGTACATAAATGCATACATATATATATATAAAGTCAGTTTCTCTTACTGGTTTCTACGATGCTGAAATATGTACGGGTATGTGTTTCAAATGGAGATGGCAGTGACTTCTTAGTCATTTTGTTTGTTTGTTTGGTTGGTTGATTTTTTGTTGTTTTTTTCTTTCTGGAAAACAAAGGTCTTCCCTCTTCTGTTTTATTCTAGCCCCATCTGTAGACTTAAAAGTAATACAGCCATATAGAATATGCTTAAAATCTCAGGATACAATGTACAATCAGCTGTAAAATTTAACTTATCAACCAATTGACATTGCATGCGAATGCATCCTGGAGAACATGCATGAGAACAACCATTTATAGCCTGAGGTAAAACCTGGCCAAACATCAGGAATGTATAGATTGTACAGAGGTGCATAAAGAAAAAAAACAAGTTCTCCTTTTAGCTTATTCTGCTGAATCTCTCCTTCTCAGGCTCTAACGTTTTGAGCCTTGTGAGCGTTGTCTTTATGCTCATCTGGACTCCATAAAGTTTTTCTGCGGTTCCTGGGTTCAGCACTGCTGGCAACTGAGACATTTTGGAATATTTTGTTTAGAAGGGAATAGTAATTTTGAAGAATAAGTAGTGAACATCTTAAAGTGAGTCATCCCAACAACTCCCGTCAGTCAAATAATATGGTTCTTATGGTAAAGAAGTTAAGAATAACAGAGTCATATTCACCTAGATTTCTTTGGGTGTCTTCAAATCCCTTTTCAATGGACAATTCAGATGAAAAGCAATAGTAAAACGTAAGAGTTTTTACTTCAAGAGAACTAAAATATTTACGTAGTACTTTCCCTTTGTATATACAATTCCTCTTCTAAAACAGTCAGAAGATTGCATGACTCTTCGAATCTCTGATATTAATCACACATAAAGCTAATCATTCTCTAAGGAAGTTATAGCTAGCAGAAGGTAGAGAGCCCTTCTCTTTAGAAGAATTTTTATAACTATAATAAAATTGCAACAATTAGATGGTTTCTAATTGTTACAACATTCAGCTGTTCCAGACTGCCTAGTAGGGGGTTCTGATTTTTCTCTATCTAGGTCAGCCTTTAAAAATACTTTCATAAGAAAAATAAAATAAAATAAATATATATATATATTTTACCAAATCTGCAGGCTAAAAGTATGAATGTTTCTTTCTTTGCTAGGTTCTTTCACATCTGTGTGTGTGTGTGTTCTAACATTTGTCTGTGTTTATACTTTTTTTATTTATTTTATGGGTAGAAGATCAGATTAGCTGATATCACCATTCCTTTGTTATATATACCTGAACAGAAACACAGAGATTTACATTTCAGTGTGAAATGAAAAAAGACGAATATGGAGATAATGCAGTATATTTTCAGCTCAGCTGTACAAACACAAATGGCTTAGTTATACATTGCCTAAAGATAAAAATATACAAAATGTCAAGAGAAATATCTTATCTCAAAAGCTGATAATTTGAACTTGCTATAATGAAAAAAAATGCAGAAAGGTTGACATAAATATGAAATACTAGAGTTTTACTAGGAATTATTAGATGCTCTGAATATTGACTTCCATGCAATATTTAATTTCTGCCAGCATGCCAGGTCATACTACAGGAATTGTGGGTTATTTTTCTGATAGAGAAAAGAAAGAATTAAACCAATTACGTTCAAGCAGAAATGTGCTAAATATATTAGTTAATAATAAATGTATACATTTACCCCTAAAGTAATATTTCATTTTGTTGTGATTGATCTGTATGAGTAGGGTTAGGGCTAGGGCTGAAGGAAAGAGAAAGACTAGAGGTACTTTTGTATTGGGGCTGGTAATGGGCTGCCAAAGACAACGTGCAGCTGCATAGAGCTTTGTGATGAGAGAAAGCTTCTGGGTGGGACAGAGGTGAGAGTGTAATGCCACTGTGAGATGGAAATTAGGGCTAGGGTTGAGTAAGGGAGATGTCCATGGAGTTGAGCTGGAGAAGGGTTAAATATACAAGTTAAGGCAGCAAAGAGATCTGTGCCAAGAGAAACCTCATGGCATGGGCCTGAGATGGGATCATATTCCCCAGCCTGAGACAGAAACTAGGGTTGGGGTTGACCAAAAGAGAAAGCTTTGAGGTGCTGTTGGAGTAGGGTTTGAATTGGGTAGCCAAAGACACAATTAGGACAGGAAAGAGATCTGTGCTGAGAGGAACTTTGTGGTGTGGTCAGATGTGGGACTATTACTCCCAACCTGGGATGGAAATTGGGGTTAGGGCTAAGTGAAAGAGAAAGCTTAGAAGTTATATTGCAGTGGGGCTGGAATTAGGTGACCCACACCAAGTTAGGATCACAAAGAGATCTGTGCTGAGAGGAACTTTGCCATGTGTGCCAGAGGTGGGGCTTCTTAGTCCCATCCTGGGCTAGAAATTAGCATTAGGGTTAGGGTTGATCAAAAGCTAAAGTGTAGAGGTGTCATTGGACTGGGGCTGGAATTGGGCTGCCAAAGATAGGTTGGGAAAGCAGAGATCTTTGCTCACAAAAAATTTGTGGTGGGCCAGACGTGGGGCTATTTGTCCCGGTCTGAGCCAGGAATTAGGGTTAGGGCTAGGACTGAGAAAAAGAGAAGGCCTAGAAGTGCTGTTGCATGAGGGCCGTGGGTGAGCTGCCAAATACAACTTAGGGCTGCAAAAGACATCTGCGATGAAAGGAACTGTGTCTTGGTAGCCAGAGGTGAGCATGTTAATCCCAACCTGAGCAAGAATTTAGGGTTTGGTTTAACAGAAAACAAAAGGTTTAGCTTAGATGTTGATGTGGGGCTGGAATTGGGCAGTCAGCGACAAGGCAACAAAGAGATCTGTGGTGGAACTGTGGGGCATGTGTCAGAAATGGGTGCCGTAATCCTAGCCTGAGTGAGAAGTTTGGTCTAGAACTAGGTTTAAGTTCGGGGTTAGTGTTAATGCTAGGATTAAGCAAAGGAGAACACCATTTCCAGGCACATGAATACCTTTAAAATCATCAGAATTAGTTAGCTTGTTTCACAAGTGAAAGTCTGCTTGTCCAACTTCATGGACTTCTACAATTATAGGATTGTCCTGGTATATGTGGGGAGAGCAGTGGATGATACTTGGTCTACATTTAGGCCTTTGACACTGTTATCCCTGAGATCCTCATAGGGAAGCTGTTGGTACATGATCTGTCTGAGACTTTAGAGAGGTGGACTGCAAATTGACTGAATAGCCAGAAGGTGGTGATTTGTGGCACAAAGGGTAGGAGTCAATACTAGGTCTATCCTGCGTGACAACTTCATTGGTGGTCTGGCTGATGAGGTACAGTATACCCTCAGCAATGTTGCAGATGACACACAACTTGAGAAGTGGCTGATAGGCCAGAGTTTCATGCTACCATCCAGAGAGACCTGAACAGGCTGAAAAAAATGGGCTGGTGAAAACCTTATAAAGTTCAATGCAGAGAAGTGCAAACTCCTGCACCTAGGGAAAAATAATTCCATGTATTATTACCCAGCTAGAAAACAACATTATGGAGAAGGACCTGGGGTCCTGGTGGACAACGAGTTGAACATGAACTAACAATGTGTACCTATGGCAAGGAAGGCTAATGGTATCCTGGGCTGCATGAGGAAGAGTGTTGCCAGCAGGTCAAGGGAGGTGATTCTTCTACTCAGGACTGGGGAGGCCACACCTGGAGCCCTATGTCCAGTTCTGGGCTCCTCAGTACAAGAGAGAAATGGGCATACTGGAGAGAATCCATGAAGGGACACTAGGATGATTAAGGGGCTGGAGCTTCTCTTGTGGAGAAAGTCTGAGAGAGCTGGGACTGTTCAGCCTAGAGAAGAGAAGGCTCAGGGGGATCTGCCAGTGTTTATGGACACCTGAAGTGAGGGAACAATGAAGATGGAGCCAAGCTCTTTCAAGCGGTGTCTAGTGACAGGAGAAGAGTCAATGGGCACAAACTGAAATGCATCAGGTTCTGTTTGAACATTAGGAAACACTTTTTAACTGTGATGGTGATTGATTGTGGGTACAGGCTGTCCAAAGGTTGTGGAGTCTTCAGGTACTCAAAAGCTTCCTGGACATAGTTCTGGGCAACCTGCTGTAGTTGGACCTTCCTGAGCAGAGGAATTGAACCAGGTGACCTCCAAGCTCAGTGATTAATTTCCAATAAGTATGCTTGTTTATGTTGTTTCATGGGAAGGATTTTAAATACAATATCATGATTTTGATTTTAAAAAATACAATCTTACGGCTACCATGGTTCTGTACCTTCTTCACATAATCTTTAAATATGAAGATTGAGTACTTTAGAAATCTTGCAAGTTATGCTGATAATTTAAAAAGGCTTTAAAATTTATTGCCAAAACTTTAGGTGTCAATGTATTAAGTCAGGGTAGTTTTTTGTTGTTGTTGGTTTTTTTTTTTTTTTATAACTCACATACATGAGAGTGGATTAGAACTGATTTCTACAGAGAAAGAAAAATTGTTTTGTAATTGCAGGAACATTGTTTTCTCAAATGTATATTGAGCTTTGAGATTTTGCAATATATCTGAAACACTGGATAATGTACTATTATTTCAGTGCTGTGGGGGTGTACCTGAGGGATGCAAATGCAGAGGTTATAAATAGCTGCTGCCTTCAACTGCCTTAGATTTCTTGAAGAAATCTTACAACTATGTAGATGTATAGAATTGTATGCTGAACCTAAAATACTGAATTACATTTTTTAATATACAAAATGTAAAAATATGAATTTGAAATGTGAAAAAAGGGAGAGTGGGGATCGCAAAAGAGTGAATTATTTTATTTGTTAATTTGAAATACTTTGGAGAAGGCATTTCAGAAAAAGTAACATGTTTAATGCTATGTATAGCAAACAACCATACGAAGAGGGTGATGGGTTATATATTTACATTTGCTTGGTTCTTCTGTAGACATGTCTTTTAAAAATACTGAATAAATTAAAAAGCACTAATTTTTGAATAGTGAGTGAAGGGTTCATACACATCTGTCAGACTTGACACAATATATTGCATTAAAAATATATTTTGTAGAGACCATTCAAAGTGACACAGCTTTATTTTAACACAATTTTAACTCAATTGTTGTTGTATTTTTAATTGGCTTTCTGTATAAAGGCCCAGTCCTGGATTATAAACTACCTGGCAAGTGAGGTCTGCTGTCTCTCACTTCCTGTCAGGATTTTCTACATAGTTTCATTATTTCTAAATCCTATTATTCATATAAACAGCCAAAGAAAGATTTTTGTCAAAGAAAACAGTAGGTATTTTTTAATCTGTTTAATAACAGTATAATTGAAACTAATAGATAATATGTGTATTGCATTGCTGAGTTGCTGACAAATAGCTCTAATCATTGCTCATTCTATCAGCCCTAGGTTGTATTCCATGAATACATCTCAACTGGTTGTGTCAGGTAGGAGGAATGATGTTTAGATTTGCGTAGGCAAGTGTCATTTACAGTCAAATAAGAGAAAAATCAGTACATTTTATTTTAAAATACCACTTTTGGTCAAATGAAACTGTTACGTGAAAGAACGTGTAAAAAATTTCCTCTGGATTTTTTATACACTCTGTTACAGTACTGATAAGGGAGGTCCCCCAGTGATGAGACAGTATTTTGTAGTTTATCTCCGAAGTTCATTCTGTGATTTTACAACAAAGCTAAATGTGGATATCATGTGGAAGTTTTTTGATATATAATTCTAATGGCTATTGAAGCAAAGCGAGGAGGTGAACCATTCACACTACACAGTTCTGTAGTTTCGAAAGTGTGTGCTTCCAGAAGGTGGTTACTGAATGCTTCCAGAAGCTGGTTACTGCATTGGGATTCAGTAACACTGGATTGTACCTTGCATATTTGAAAAGGATTTCCAAGCGAGTTTGCTACATGTACTTTCAGTTCTATGTCCATTCTAAAGCCACAATCTTTTAAAAGTCAGAAGAAAGGAAAATAGAAAATGTAGAGGCTGTTGACAAAAATATGCACACCAAAACAGTGACTTAAAAGTACATTAAAAAATAGGTTCAAAATGATTGTGATTTTGGATAGAAATGCAGAAGATTCCACTTTCAGTTGTGACTCAAAAATACAGTATTTGTGAGCCTGTTCTTGACTTTTTGAGCTTCCAAAGTTTACATGTTATTTCTCTATGAGTATCCTAGGCATCTAGTAAAACTTTAAAGTGTTAGTGAATAGTTCAAATGCAAGTTCATATATGAAGATTGTATATTGCATGTTCATTCTATGGTCATACAGTTTCCCAGATCATACAATGAAAGACAAATAGTACTATAGCGTAACCTGAGGTCTGAGAAGAAATTGAGTGTAAGGGCCATAGTGGCAAGTTTTCTTTTCCTGTTCCCTTGATGTCCATATCAAATTACAAAACCGAGACTTCTCAGCAATTAAGCTTAAATCCTTATTCAGCAATCTTAAATCATGGACTGCTGCTCTCACAGTCTTGTTAATTTACAGATGCAGTCAAAGCACTATTCTTCAATTAAGTCAGCAAATACTTGTACTAATTTTTGTACAAATTTGTACAAATCAGTTGTGCTGCTTTTCACAGATGAAAATATTTCTGGATTTCTGGACTTTTATTTTTTGGAAAAGCCCAAATTGAATAAAGCTCTTCCTTGGACAGTACAGATCTCTACTCAAGGATTTGCATTTCAGGGCCAGTTATTTGGGTAATTATTTGAATGTTTTGGCATGTTTCTTAAGTAGCACATTAATCCACTTAGAGCATCTTTGGTTTCAGGAAAAATGGCTGGTGGGAGAAGCAGGGCAACTAGGTGGAGGAACCTATTGCCTTTTGTTAAGCATAATGTATCTGACATTGTAGCCATGACAGTGCAATGCCGTGTTGGTTACCAAATCCTAGAGACATGGTACACAACCTGAAATTAATCAGTTCTACTATTACGGAATTGCTGTTTGCCAGCTGTGATCTTCATTTATGAAAACAAGCAATCAAACTGATCTCCACAATAAAACAGAAGGTTTCCTATATGTACAGTCAATCCTAAACCCACTTTATTTCTCACCTTTTGGTCTTTAAATTATGAAGGAAACTAACAAAGGGGATTACAACATTGATTAAAACATCTGCACACATAAACACAGTTGTAGCAGGATGAATAATTTAAAAATCAGACCTGCCTTCCCCTTAGAAAGTTTGTGTTTGCCAGGGAAGCAAGCAGTTCATTGTTCCATGAAGTGTTACTGTATATAGGGCCCTACTCGCAAAAAGAAGAAAGCGATAATGAAATTAAAGGATAGGAAGTCACAGAAAGAATAATCCAGACTAATGTAGAATTAACAAGAAAGAGAGAGAGATCTGTATAGGAAAAAAAAAAAAAAAAAAGAATTTAAGATGTATGTTAAAATTGAAAGAATGAAAGAAATGAAGCAAAACAGTGTTACCACTAGGGAAGCACCATGACTGTGCCTTGATCAGGAGTTGGGTAACTTGCCATAATGAGTGATGACCAAGGTGAGCAAGAACTGAGGGTGATGAGCCTTTGTACAAGCAGTCAATTAACAAGTCAAGAGAACAATATGTGAAACTGCTGGAAAAGTTTACTGTGCTAACACTGGACACTGGTTTGATTGGTGGCCTGTAGTGATATCTGATTATAAAATGGCACAGTAATAAGGACTGGGGGGAAATGTTACACAGACATGCAGCACTGCTAAAGGCAGAGGACTGAGGTGAAACTGAGCCACCACTGAAAACGCAAGAGAGAAACCACATCAAGGAGTTTTATACTTGGGGGATTGGACCCGATGATCTCTGGAGGCCCCTTCCAACCCCTACAATTCTGTGATTCTGTGATGCTCCAAAGCACACACAGCTGTAGCTAACTGCATCCTGTTCCCATTACCCCTCCAATGAGTTGGCACAGTCCAGCCTGATGGAAATAAGACATTTATCCAACCAGTCCCAGTGTTAGGCTGCTAATTGGAAGAGCAAAAGTGAGAAGAACTCACAGGTAGAGATAAAGACAGTTTAATAAGTGAAGGTAATAGGAGAGAAAGAAAAAAGTGATGCAAGGGAAATCGCTCATCACTGAGCAGACTGACACCCAGGCAAGCTATATCCTAATGCAAGTTATTCTCCAGTAACTTCTAAGTTGTTTTGTTTTTACTATTCTATACTTAATTTCTTATGTAAGTTACAAGACTATATTAGAATTGAGGGGAGAGGAAAGAAATGGAAATATTTTTATACCTAGTGTATATGGCAAGCAGTTCACTACTTACAATTGAACAATATGGACTCATTGAATAATAAAACACTAAAGTGTTTGCCTGGATATACATAGTTCAATGTTTTTTGGCACTGCTAAATAACTAAATTAGGCTTAATCCTTGCTTAGAAAAGGATGTAGTCTTAGATGATGGTCTTCCCTTGGGATTCTCCAGTAGTAGCAGAATAAAATGTCTGAGCAAGTCAGAATACATTATTAGTTGATCAGAACAGTGTGCGTGGGTAATGAAAGTAAATGAAAATGCATTGTGATATATATAGTTTTAGAAGTGCAGTATGCAGTATTTTGGGGGTTGAGGTGGAAGGGAAATTTTTAAGTGTACATTATGCTGCAAATGATGAAGAACACGCATTGGGGAGAGAAGGAAAGTTCTAGTACATATAATTAATTGCCTGCAACAGTGAGGCTTGAAAAGGTTTTTAAAGCAATGATCCTTCCCAATACTGACTGCAGAATGATGGACCCAATAGATGATACGTGAAAAAAATGAGGCTGTGTACACACAATCAGTTTAAGCAGAAGTTGATGGGCTCAATGAATAAATTACTGTGTGCAGTTTTCTGATCTCTGTTTTGTCAGAAATCTGAATAGTTTAGGGTAGCAATCCCTCTGAATTTAGAATACATTAGTCTGTGCAGGGCTATGGCAAGGGTTGGATAGAAGTGAAAACAGTCCAATGCTAATGTTATTAGGGATTATACTCCATGCGGAAACAAGTAATTCATCTGTAATATCTACCGCAATAAAGAACCAGATATACTTGACTTCCAATATGAGTCCTTTTTCTTAATGTCTTCAACATGTTGAAGTATTAATGAGGAACACTAAACTGACCTTCTTCCTTGGGCATCAGTATCTCAGTATCTCATGCTTAGATCATGGTTCTATCTTCTTGTTTTGTTTTGTTGTCTTATATATGTTCACTATTTTTTTCATCCAAATGTGTTTTTTTTTTTTTTTTTACATTGCCCAGCCTTCCCTTTCAACAAAAGCTACCTGAAAACAGCTTCCCTGCCAAAGAACTGTTTGTAACTGGGAAGCTCCTATTGTTTTGCTAGTGTTACCTATTAATAAAATTTAATGTGATACAGATAGCGGCAAAATAAAAAAAATCCGAGGTGAATTACTAAGAGAAGCTATACACTTTTTCTTTTTTAAAGCCCTAGATATACATTTATGTTATAAAGCCATTGTCACTACTATTCTGTAGCAAGTCATACAATGAGAACTGTGGCATGGTGTAGCACTGGAATAATATCTTCTGATATATAAAAGCTATATACGTTTTAATTTTCCAAGTAAAAGTGAAGACCACAGACTATTTATGTTTTATTCCAGGCACTGCCTAGTAGAAAACTTGAGAGCCACATCAAGCACTTTGTTTTCCCAAAGTAAGCACCTGCTGGATTATGAGATTATCTATAATACTCTGGCAATTTGCCAGTGCTTTTATTTATTTATATAGATTCGCACATTGTGCCTTCTAGCAAATCTCTAAGCACACTTGAAATCAATCGGCCAAAACCGAAAGGACTCAGTCAGCCCTAATCAGATTTTGAAACATCTGCAGCTTTATAATTGACAGGTGCTGAATTGAACACGACTACATATGGATTTTTTGTTTTTCGTAAGCACACAGCAGAGTCTCTTCTTTGCGTATGCAAAGGTCCTTGAGACTGTTATATTTGTTGATTTACATCTCAGTTGCATTCTACATGGCCTTCTGATATAACTGCTGCCTGGTTTTCTGGTATATCTTAATTCAGAAGCAAATTAACATCTAGTATCCAATTTGCATCAAAGCATCCAGTCACAGCAAGAAAACATATACTTAAATCCACACATGCAGTTTTGAAGTTGCAAACATCTGCATACACAAATCAAATGTCTGCCCTAAAAATGGATTTAATGAATTTACAAGATTTAATGTCAGGACATATCCAAGTGTTAAAGTTTTTGAAGTGCTTTTTTCGGCTTTTCTAGAGTATATGCATAGAATGCAAACTTTTATTTCATTCAGTAAATCAGCGTTAGAAACAGATAATAAGCCCTTTTGACATACAATGCTAAACTCGTAAAACCCATCTGCAAATGATAGCATTGTGTTTTCTAGTAAACAGGCAGTTGAGATATGCACACAGGTGTTTATATGGATTTAAGTGTACACATTTATCTCAAAAAGAGGTCATAATGTGTACAAATACATATAAGACACTTTTATGTGTTCAAAAATAACACTGAAAAGTATGAAAATCCCACTTTTGATTTTTTTTTCTACCTCTTTTGTTTTTTATCTTTAACTGAACAACAGTGATTACTGATTGTAGAATGTTCCTGTAGCAAGAAAAAGGATTTTGTCCCCACACTGTATGCTCTTTAATTTTTGTAGACTGTTGTTCCAGATCTTGTGCATTTAGAAAAATAGATTTTGTGTCATGCTCAACTGAGACATTGCAGGGCAAGTAAAAGCTAACGATGTAAACCAGTGATTGCTGAAATACTAGACAAACTAAACCTCAGTTCTGCTTATTTGATCTAAAACTGCAGTTTGTATCCTCTCAGTTTGTAAACTTTTGTAAGCTACTTTCAACATTGGTATTGATGAACAGGTATACAAATAGAAGCAAGAGCTAGGGCAGCTACAGGTATTTCTTCCAGAGCAGGAGAGTGCAAACTTTCACACTGCTGAACCACATAAGAATGAAGATACATGGAAAGCTTGAAGTGTGATAAATAGAGCCCAAACAAAAGGGAAGGCACTGTATGCACTTAGGATACCCATTGAACATTTCACTACAAGATATGTGAACTGCCCTGTGTTCAAAAGGGCATACCTCCCAAGGAAACTTTCGTTGCTGTTTTTTTCTACTATTGACATAGGTGGATCATTTCTTGCTGCCACTGAAAGCAGACTTTAAATATTCAGTGGGGTTCATAGGCCTCTATGCAACTTTTATAAAACAGTACTGTGCAGCACTACTCAAAAATGCCATCTGTGGAATGTTTTCTATGAAAAGCAGCCTGAAAAAACAAAAGATGGTTTACATTTCTCCTGTTAATTAGTATGAGAAAAGTAGTTGTAAACATCTCAAATGATTACACAGCTTAATAAACATAGTACAGCTCTGAATTAATTGAGTGTTAATTGCATTATTATGTTCATACATGTAGAAACAAAATGAATCTTGGGAAAAAAAAAAAAAAGCAGGAGTCTATTTATACAGCTGCATCTCCTGTTCTAATTTTGATTAATTATTTGCATTGTTGCTGAAATGTGCTATAAGGCACTAATATGAAATATAATATTAAACCTTATAAGCAACATCAAGATTAACAAGTTACAAATTATTATTACTTTGGATTGTTCTGAATTTATGTCAGACTGGATTAGCAAGCCTCTATAGATTCATTTAAAGAGATCAAACTAGAGGGTATTACATTATGCAGAATAACACTCTAAATTTAGATGGTTTTAATTTGGCAAGTTGTTTATATTACTTTTGAAATGACTACCACATGGTATGCTTCAGGAATTTTTACTAGGAGAAAACCTCAGTTCTTTCTCACTAATATTTCGAATGACCTTGAGTATTTCACTTCTCTTTGACTGTGTTGCCATCCCTGTAGTTTCATCTATTTATGTTGCTAGCACTTTCCTTATGTATACAGATCTGCAGCTGTTGATCTAGCTGTTTTGATATTACACTAATATGAAAGATAACAACAGCAACAATAAATAAATCAGTCATTGATTTTGAGTCTATAGAAAAAAAGTAATGCTTCAATGGTTGTTTTCTTGCCAGGGAGAAATCAGCTGGAAATAAATTAAGTCCCTTAAACGTATATATCCCTTTCAGAATTGAACAGGGTCAAGGAAACTTAATGTGCATAAAGCTGAACTAGTATTTTTGTATGGCTTGGCAGATTGTAAGTGAAATTATTCTCTCCTGTGAAAGTCACTGTAACTGAATTCTAGGATCCCTGCAGTATTTCATTTCTCTTTGAGTTGCAGGGAAACAGCATTGAAGTAGTTTGAGTCACTCATTATTTTTAAGGCTTTAGTTCACATTCAGCCAAAGAAGTTAAATTAATGTTTTTCTTGTTGTCTGCAAGAGGCACAAAAAGAAATATATTACTTGTAACTTCTATCTAGTGAGCAGTTAGTGGCTTCAAAAGATTGAGCAGATCAGGCTTAGAAAGCTACCTAGTTCAGTTGTGCAAGGTCCCAGCATCCCAAATGGGCTGGAGTGAGAGAACGATGGCATAAGAGAAGTATGAAAAATAAAGGTGTTAGAGCAATTTGGTCCTCTCTGTTTGTACTTGACACACTGTCAGAGTCAGTAAGAGCACCAAAATGTCACAGAATCTTTGGCCTCTTCTACACTACTGCAAAATTCATTTAAGAGCTGTAGATGGACTGGGGAGACTGAAGTTTTGTGAAGTTTTACATGGCAAAAAAAGATTTGAGGGTGAAGCTGGACGCTCCTAATTTTTAGTGATTTGGTTCACTGACAAAGCCCATGAGAAGGAATCTTCATTCCTAGTGGAATGAAGGGTTAT
This sequence comes from Heteronetta atricapilla, assembly GCA_011075105.1. Taxonomy (NCBI): domain Eukaryota; kingdom Metazoa; phylum Chordata; class Aves; order Anseriformes; family Anatidae; genus Heteronetta; species Heteronetta atricapilla. Next base: position 90,862,998 of record CM021733.1, read on the forward strand.
GGGATAATGGGCTCTGGACAGAAAGGAGTTGCATCTATGTTAACCCCAGCTTCTCTACTTAAAGGTGCTGGAGAAACCTTTTAAGAGTCTTTTACTTGAGCAGATTTAAAGTCAAAAGCCTGTTAGATCCTAGAAAAAAAAAAAAAAAGAAAAAAAAGAGGAGGTTCTCCAGAGCATGCTGAATGTTTTTATAATATGTCATTAGATGTCATCATGTTTTCTGCTTGCTGTTACTTGGATTTAAAACTCTAGTGTACAGGAAAGACCACACTGAGTCCCTGCTTCCTCCCTTGTATTCCTTCAAAGTGAGGAGAGTGATGAGGAGTGAGAAATGGGGAGGCAAGAAGCAAGTGGAGCTCCCTGAGTGCAGAGAGAGCCTGTAAGTGTATCTGCAAAAACAGTTTCCATTCTGCAAAGTAAGAACACTGGGCAGTGAAGGAATCAACGTTTTTGTGTCAGGTTTATTGTTTGTTCCTGGTTTTGTCCTGCAGCCTCTCCTCACGCTGGAAGCATTGGTGCTGTTTGGTTACTCCTCATTCCCTCCTGGTTTTGCCTTGAATCCCGGCTGCTTTTTCCAGAGACTTCCGGTAGCTTTAGGGGGGACTCCTGCAGCCAGCAGAGGCGGGCCTGTGGCTCCCTCACTGCGGGCTGAGGGAGGCAGAGGCAGGGCGGTGAAGCCTCCCCTGACATGGCGGTGGGGACATGTTGTATGGCTCACTCCCTGTCCAGTGCTGTCCCCTGGGTTGTGCTCTGGTCACTTCAGGACAGGGTGAATCGGGTGGGTTGGGCATGGGGTCACCTCTTTTTGGGGCCCTAACCCAAAACAGCTTTCAAGAAGGCTTGATCCACAGATCTCAGTGGTTGAAGCCAGCTGTGGAGCCCACCTCTTTTTTTTTTTTTTTTTCCTCACCTACTTTTAGATGGCTCCTCGTCCTAGAGCTCATATCCAGCTTGGCTTTCCTGTCCCTGGATTTACCAATTGAATGTTATGCTGGGCAGCAGACTTCCAGGCCCACTTAAAAATGAGGCAGTCTGGTTTACTCAATCTGTGGGGACAAAGCATTTGGAGATTTTAACAAGCACGGGTGCTGCATATGAACGTTTTCTTATATCCCTCCTTTTTCTCCCTTTGCCCCCGCTTGACAACCAGATTTTATTACATGGAAAATGTACATATATTTTTCTACTGCTAGAGTAAAATCATCTTCATTAAAGGGCCATGACAAATCGGACATGTTTACTTTTTCCCCCTCATGTGAACTTATTGTGTGTCTGAGGAATGACTTGCTTTTTTTAATTGACCTGTTCTGAAGCATTGCAAGTGAGAGAAATGATCCCCTCAGATTATTAAGATCTGAGGAAGGTACAGATAAATTAAAAGTGCCTTAAAAAAGGGTCATGTAACTTTGCTAATGAATATTTGTGATAGCTCTCTGGATGCCAGGAAAGAATGAATAAAGGTAGAAGCAATCAGGCAAATCAAGCCTTCAAGTATAAAGGTGATTGTAGTTCCTGAGTACTTAATCATGAAATCGTAACTTTCAGTATCACTTTCTATGCAGAACGTTTTGCATAGCAATGGGCAAGCTTTTCACTTCATCGGATGTGTGCATTTAGTATTGTGACTTGAGTTGTGGCATGTGGTAGCAATGACTGAAGGCATGAGAACTGTCCTGTTGTGCCATGGGGTGGGATTCAGGTGTTAGGGCAGTGTTGTGATGCAGTCAGTGATTATGGACAAAGGGGAGCACAAAATACAGAGGAATCATGAACTGGTTTTATCAGTCCAGTGGTCTGAACTATCCAATTAATATGGGAAAAAAAAAAAAGCCAGGAAATGCGGTTAAAGTTGTTAAGTAAAACTTTCTTAGTACTTGCCTAAAAAGTAGTCGGGTCAATATAGAGCCTGTGTCCTGCTGTTAATAGCTCAAATCCCATTTAATGGAGTTGTTCAGTGCAGTTGGAGTTTCTCTTCTGAATCTGAGACATCCAGACAGGGTAGAAAATATGGTATGGGACCTCTGGGAAAGCTAAGCACTTCTGGAAAAGTGGCAGGAAGCTGAACAGAATTCATTAGATTGCATAAACTGCCACTTGCTATCTCTGTGTCGGCAACCGAATCCCACTCATAACACTACAGCTAGCAACCAAAGGCTAGGTAACAAAAATAAGGAGAAGACACTACACACTGCAAATGGTGAGAATGAAACCTTCACTGGAGAGTATAAAGGAAGTTCTAAACAGAGCTTAACGCGTTGAGTGCACAAAGTTGAGTAGATAATGGAGATGTTCACGTTTGCAGTTGTGGTTTTAGGTAGGTAAGGATTTGTAAAGAATCTTTATCTGACTTCTGAAAGATGGCAAAGGAGCTGCATTGTACTACAACTGTTCTGAATGGACAGGAGAGGGTTAATGTTAAAGGTGCTGGAAAGTGGTAGGATAAGATGTATAACATATTATTTCCACTACTAAATTTTACAAACTCAGTAACTCAGTTCTTGACTGAGAACTCCCTAATGCCATTTTTATGCTAACAGTTATCCTCTACATTTCTGGGGAAGGGAAGGTAGGAGACAGGTGGGGTAGGTTTCCACTCCTTAACTTAAATTTGGAACTGGAGACGATTTGTCTCTGGCAGCGCCATTGGTAGCTTAGCGCAGATTGTCATCAGTATTTATAAGACACCAGACCATGAAAGGAAGGCATAAGTTTTCCCTTATTTTATGCAGTAGGTGTACTTGCTGAGGAAATATCCTGTGCCAAGGAAAAATCCAAATGTGAAGTACTGAAAAAAGTCACAGTATTTACTCAGTCTCACTTAGAAAGCACAAGTACTGATTTCTCCTAAATGTTCTTTTTTGTCTTTAGTATTTATTTTAGTTTCCTGTTTTTACCAATTGTTGTAGTGTGCATATTTTATAGAAGGTTTATATTAATAACAAAGTCTAGAGAATTTTTGTCACTATACAGGATCACGCAATGTTAAAAGACTGAGTTGTTCAGCAATTACACATAATAAGCAGAAAACCAACATGCTGGTTAGTGTGGAGGGCTCTTGTTTAGAAATACGTTCTTGTTTCATCCCCATTGACCTCTATACACTCTGTCCAAGAGGTTGGCATGTAGTAGTACCATTCTACATTACCCTTTTGAGAAGGCTTGAATAAAGCAATAAATACATGCTAAAAATAGTCCAGTAAGTACTATGTTTGCACTCAAATACTCTAATCTATTTTTCCATTGTTTTCTTCTATTGTGTCAAAATTGTTTTCATCTCTCCAAGAATTATTATGGCCTTGTCCAACCTTTCAAAGAGATGTTCTATCTATTTCTGTGGGAATGCTGTTTTTAAGTGTTTTAACTACATTGATGGCAGTCAAATATGTCCCTTGATAAACTGACTTGACAGCGTTGTTCTCTACTACTATTAAATGGAGCTATATGCTCTCCTGAAATGGCTGCTGTGGAAAAATTGCTGTGGATGCTAGTAACCTGGACAGATTGCAATATTGTCTGATTATGCTTCTGGGGAATTTAAGGTAACAGTTCTGCCTTTAAATGAGTTGCTCCTAGCCATTAGAGACATTTTTTATATATTATGGTTTCTCCTTGCTAAGATATAGTTTGCTGGCACTTCATCCTCACCACCATGGGAAAGCTTTTAGTGCATTTCCCTTCAGCCACAGAAACAGTAGCAGTGACTGGTCATGAAAGAGTAGCATTCTTCCAGGTGCTGTTGCTCCATTTTCTTAAATCACTCTGGTTTGGGTAAGGATACCATTTTTGTCAGAATGTTTTCAAATTTCATCCTGCTTTGTACTAGATTTGCTGAGAGAAGCCTTTAGATAAAAGAAAAAGGAGGGAAAAAATGGGAAAAATGTTCAACTAAATTTTAAATCTGTGTGCTTCACCCAGTATGCCATATCAAACTTTGTGCCATATCTTTATGCCATATCACAGTGTGCACAAGAAACATGCTTTATATACAAATCCAGGAGTTTATTGTTGGTCTAATTGGGATCTTAATGGTTTTGGCAAAGAAGTATTGTTGATCTGGTTACAAAAGCACTAACACCATGCAAGTTACCCATTATTACAGTGCTGTCACAGTAATACTGATTAAAGCCTACATACAGACTTCCTGCTTTCATGGGTGACAATCAGGAGGTCAAGGTTAGTCACCGTCCTGAATCCTTTGCCCCAGGAATGTGGTGGGGGCTTTCTTCCTTCTCATAATAGGGGCTATTTTTAACCATTTTTTTAAGTTCTATGTTTTGCTTGTTCTTGTATTTTGTGTTACATCTGCATTTGTTTTTAAGCATCTGACACACATAAAACTCAGGCTAGTCTCTTGTTTCTCCTAAAGCCAGTTTCACTCAGCTACAAATGCATCGTCCCTTTAATGATCAGTAGTTAGTCCATGATGATTAATTCAGAGCCTTGATTGCCATCCTGTGTTTATGTTTTTCAAAGCCTCTTCTGTTACCCAGTGCTGGTGTTCCACAACGCCACCTAATTTATTCTGCGTACAATGAGCTGTGACACTGGAATGGCACTTGTTGCCACTATCTGTTACTCACAGAGCTATATCAGAATTACTCTAACAAGAGGCATAACACCACACAATTGTACAAAGATAAGCAAAACTCCAGCAAATTAGATAAGTCTGCCAGAGCTAAAAAGCTAAAGCAGGGCTCCAGGCAGGCTTAAGACAAGTCCAGACAAATCATGCCTGATAAGCCCCCATCCAGCCACCTTGCAGTGTTAGCACAAACCCTGTGGTTTCTCCTTCAGCAAGACCGTATCTATTGAACTAAAAGACTACAGAAGTGAGACACAGGGAACAAGCTGCGTCGATACCACCTGTAAAACTGCAAATGCATTCTCCAACATAACTTGTTACATTCACTTGCTTTCCAACCATCCAGATTCTGAATGGCTGACACTGGGAATCAGCTGAGACAACCCCTACGAAATTATCTCTGGGGACCCTAACAGTAAGCTAAATGGGGGCAGGGAGCTTGGTCTGGCAGCAAATAGTAGGCTGCTAATGAAGTGTTCACAGTTCTGCATTGTGTATGTGTTAGAGTTCGGAGGTACGAAGGATTCAGTACTTGCGAACCTATACTAACAGAAGTAGTAAAGAGTGTTTTATATCAGGAGGGTTATCTCTCTGGTTAACATCTCTTCTCTCCTTCTTTAACATTTTATGAGCTATTCACTTGTATTATAAGCTGGTATACACAAAGGAGTTGAAGTTAAGCACCTACAGTGAAGGAGCATGAAATGTTGGCTGTGATTTCTCACATTAGATCCCATAGTGATTCACAAAAGAAAAGTAAAGGAACAGCATGAGGGAAAAAAAAAAGGCAAACACACAAGTGAGGACCTCAGCTGTGATACAAATCAAGTACCAACCTCTGTTGTTGCTGACAAAGATAATTCAGTTAAGGGGTGAAGTTCTGGGAGTAAGTTAACCTGAAGTCCCATTTACTTGAGCAGAGTCTGCATGCGGTGTCTGGACGTGCAACAACATAGCTTTCTGGCAGGCTTTGAGGCAGTGTGAAAGGACTCTAACTCCACAGAACCCTTGTACTTCGTATGTCAAATTCAGAAGCAGGATTATTAAAAGAAAGCAAAATCTGGTGGATTTGAAGACCAGACCCTTGCATATTTGTTGTGCTTGTTCCTGTTCTGTTAACATGCCCACCCAGTAGTGATGCCAAATGCAAATTCCAAAAGTTCAAATGCACACCCCCAGCCAGCCATGCTGATCAATGTGGCACTGCCTTTACATCTGCCCACAGAAATGTACCAGTAGTCACATGGATGTGATCACCAAGAACTGCCTGTTCATTCTTCCTCTTTCTCTGCTGATGGCCCTTTGTTTAAAGTTCTGTAGTGCTTTGCACATCCTTACTGTCCCCTTAAAAAGAAAAATTTTTACACAGACCCAAATGCCTCCTCATATATCCTGTGAGAAGCTTGTTGTTTCCTATCATATGTATGATAATGCTGTTTTCTTTCTTGTTAAAAAGTTCTGGTTGAACCTCTCCTCCGATCTGCTCCACTGGTTCCTTTAATGCCCCATCAGTCAGTGACCTGAGACGTCTTGTGTTTGTTGTCTTCTCAGTTATCTATTGCTCCTTAGGGTTTGTGTTGCTGTTTTGATTGGTACTTTTCTTTTTTCTTTTTTTCTTTTTTCTTTTTCCTTTTTCCTTAACGATGAATAGCTGTTAACCAGATGACCGTACAAACCAGGTATCCTTACATTTCAGGTATCCTTAAGGAATTACGTGACTAAACCAAGGAAAAAATTATGTGACTAAACCATCGGGTTGGATTTAGCTTTGAGATGTGCCCTGTTACAGAAAGCCTCCTGTATCTAGAGCAACATCTTTGGTAACTTAAATATAACTGAAAAGCCAATTTCCAAGAGTAAGTTTCTTTTCAGTGAGAATTTTATAATCCAGTGTACTCCTGTAGATTTCTCCCTCAGGATAGGTTTCAGCTTGGAACAGTGAGTGCTTTGCATCTTCTTTAGGAAACAAAAACCAAACATACTGTACTTGTCTATAATTTGCAACTTTTTAAAAGAAAATACTTCTCACGAGCAGTATTTGTAGATCCTGGCTATTTATAAGCAGGGAAGAATTTTAAGTGCAAAGCTACTCAAAGTAATTAAGAAAGCTTAGAGAGCAAACAAGATTTTTTTTTTAGCTAACTAGCTTTATAAATACAAAATCTCACTACTGATGCAATAGTCCAAGGAATACAACGTTAATAATGAGATCCACCTTGCTGAAATCTGCTACGCAAAAGTTAGGCATCTGTGTAAACGTGTTGTGGAGCTTGAGAGGTAGGCTAGATGTCTGAAGTGGTGTGAATTGCCCTCTGGAAGTGCCAGCCTCCCCCGGTGAACATAGGGAGATCTGAGAGGGGTGGTTGAATGTAGGTGCCGACATTTTAGGTTACCAGAGTATGTCCAAGACAATGCTGTAGATTGAATGCAAGATACCCCCCATCAGTGGTTTAAAGCATTCAGAGGAGGACAATGGCCTTGTATGGACACAGAAAAATCTGGGCTTGTGGCCATGAGCCAACAATCCAGACAACTGTATTGAAGTAAAAAATAGATGTTGCCACTCTATTTTGGATGTTTTGGGTCTGTATGAGGGCCTTTAGGCACTCTGGGACCTTCGTGTTTTGTATGCTGCTGTTCTCCCCTGGGATTTTAATTCTGTTAACTGTGAGACTGGAAAGAATGCACAGCATTTGTGGTTCTGCAGCTCTTTGGTGAAGAGAATACTTACACCACAGTCCCTTGCTTGTGCACCTCTGCTCTCCCTTCGTGATGGGTACAGAGGATCAGTGGAAGTTACTGCTAGCAGATAAACACGTGCACATACGTATATGTATATCCTTACAGGTGGAACAGTCAGTCTGCTGGTTTCATTTTGTACCTCTATGCAGAGGACATATATATGTGTATATGACTACACTTTCTTGCTTAAGTGCTTCCTTCTCATGTACATCTCTTTGCACTCTGTGCAAGTTTACCTTTTTATTTTTTTTTTTTTGTTTAAACCTACTGCTGTATATTTGAAAATTCAGGGAGGCCTCGGAGAGTCTAAAGAGAATTCCAAGGATGCTCATTGTATTGCTTAAACAAGCGTCTTAAGGGATCCTTAGAAATTTTGAAATTTGCAAAAAACACTTTGCCTTTTTGAGGGGTTGGGGAGAATGTTGCTACTTTTCCAGAGAGGATGAGATAGACAGCTGGCATGTGGAGCCTAATGTCAGCCTCTTACTACAATCTTTCTTTTGTGTTCAGGAGTAACAAATTTCTCATGTTTAAGAGATAAACATCTATTGAAACAGTTACTTCCTTCTTTTATGAAGGGATTGAGAATATCTTTTGCTTTTGAGGAGAAGATATTTTAGGCATACAATAGAGTACTGATAGAAGACATTTTCAAATGTAGGAGTCTAACATTAGTCTAACTAATCTAAGAGGATTTTCACAGTTATTAAGCTCTCTAATTGCTGTTGTTTTCTTAAGATGAAAGCCAGAGAGTTTGGAATGCTTAATGTAAATGATCAATTAGTTAATTTTTGTCCTGCTGTTTTGAGGACTTACTTTCAGAAATGGAAAGCATCTGTAATTTCTGTTAAAACCAGTGAGAGCTATTCGCGATTTGAACTATTGAAAATCCAGCATCAGGGTTGGAGACAAAACTTAGAACTTCTGTTCTTCTTGCTTGCTGATTTTGTCCAAGACAGAATGAAACTGGAGAAAGAATGAAAAATGTAATTCCAAACAGAAAACACTTTGTAAAAGTTACTTAATATTGGTAACCCAACACTTCAAGAATCTCTTCTTCATTGTAGAAGGTTCCTACAAGCAAGCTCAGGATAAATCTTCCATAAAGAGATGTGAGCTCTACTTCAGACATTTGAAACTGAAGGAAGCCATTATTCAGTGAGAGTAGAGTATTTTCTGCAAAAGACAACACACTTCAAAGATTAATGCAAAGCCTTTTATAAGGTAAAGATTTTATGACAGCATAGAAAAGAGTGGGGGAAATATCACATAAACAGAAACAAGTAATAGAGAGTGCAAGAAATAGATCTTTCCATAAACAGTAATGGAAAAGAATGAAGTTTGCAATGCCCTAGAAATTATGATGCCATTTGCAGTAACTTGGTAAAAAGAAAGATAAATGTTATCAATGCTGCTTAGATGAAATTATTCTTCATAGTATATTAAATATTCAGAGAAGTGAACTCTCAGAGGATGACAGAACTTCACTATTATTCCACTCACTTGTTCAGAAGCAGGTCTTTGAAATCACTTGATGTTTTCCAGCTGAGTTCTAAGAATTGTTTTAGACAACTTTTTGGTTAAGATACAGCTGAGTCTGTAAATAAAATGTATACATCACTTCTTATGTCGTTCCACCATCTTTGAATGTTCTCCTAATGTTGTTTCATTATCGTCAGGAGACTGGGGAAGAAGGTGGTGCAAACAAAAAAAAATCCATCTTCTGTGTTGGCTGGAATGGGCTAATGGCCGTTGTGGCTACATTCATTCTGATTTAGTTGCTGTTCCATCACCAAGAAATTTCTAAGACATTTCAAAGTAATATATTTAAGTGGAACTATGTAAAAGCTATGAATTCAAAACTTCCATTTTGGTATGTAACACCGCTGCTTAAGGAGACAAAGAAACCAAAGAAACTGGACAAAGAAATGAATATTTTTTTTCTGATATTACGCTGTTTTTTATATCTGTGATTGAGACTGAGTGCCTAGATAGCACAGAAAGATGACAAAACTGGTGCTGCAAGAGCTTATATCAGCTCTTAAGGACCTGTTTTAACATATCTGCTCATGTACAAGAACAAGTAGTTAGGAGCCCAGAAAGACTTAAGTTTGAAGGATTGATGAGATAGATTAATCATAGTTTTTCCCTGTAAGAGAAATCTGAGTGCAAATCTGGATTATGTTAGCAAACAGCTGAATGTTGGCTTTACATTAGTCCTACATGGCCACGCGTGCACACACACGTGCGTGTGCACACAGACACACACACACATTTCCAACTGGATAGATTAATAAAATACGGAAAGGAGTGTGTTAACTCTAATATACTTTCATCAAGGAACAGCCATTCTGGTTGCTTGCTGTATTCCTTCTAGCCTGAGCTTCCGCTGATTAACCTTTTTTATAACATTGTCACACCCCAACAACTGTGATTTAGCAAGTACGTAATTTATCACTTAATACTGTGTCCATGATATATGGACACAGTATTAAGTGTGTGGACATGTATTAAGTAATATCACTTAATACATGTCCATGATAACCACAGTGGGAGATTTTACTGGCAGTAAAATCTGCTTTTTCTCTCAGGGAAAATAAAGCATGCATCCAAGTGGACTGAAGAAGTTTAAAGTCTCTTACGATGAGGATTACTGCAGGAGCGCTACTGATAGTAGGAGAGTGACCTTAGAAAGAACAGAACTTTTTTATTACCCAGTGTGTAGGATGTGTTTTGGTTGTCCTGAGATGTTCTGTGAGAATTAAGACCCTTATTGGCCACTATTTTTATAAATAAAATTAAGTGTCCTGAGTAGTTTTGTGTATCTGGAGTAGTAAAAAAGTAGTTTTGTTTAGCACACATTGCACTTGTATTATTATAGTCAGGCATAAAGCTCTAAATATAGTAATATGGTCCTTACAGCTCTTCCATTGAGTTGCTTCCTTCTCCCTCCTCCCACAGGAAGTAATCATTTCTCTATTTTATTAACTCTTTTTTTCAAGCACAGTAGGAAGCAGAAAAGCTGCAGAGCTTCTAGCTCCAATCTGGACTAAACTACCTGAATCTGTTGTGATCTGCTACATGCAACATCCCTCCTCTGAGAAGAAAGACACCTTGCACTTGTGTATCTAGCATGGTATGCCGACAGGGGTACCTTTCCTGTCTTAAGAGGACAAAGAGCAGGCTACTCCTGTTTCTTTTATTCCCTTCAGAGTGTTTATTTATCAGTTTATTCTTCCATATATTTACTCCTTAGGCAGTTACATGCAGTAGAGGTGGGGCCAAAAACCAGCAGTAAATGTCTGATGTCTTTAAACCAGTTTTGTAAGCTTATGGTAAATTCTGACTGGTAGTGAAAATTTGAAGCTGTTAAAAGTGAACATATAGATAAAGTGGCAACCTAATGGTTTGTAGCTCCTACTCTAAAATCAGTTCCCCAAGAGACTGGAAATACTAATTACCCTTTTAAAATGCATTTTACCTTTGCAAAGCTACATTCTAAAGAAACAGATGATGAGCATGGAGAAGCTCCTAACTATAAAGATCAGAGTAAAGATTTGAGCAAACAAGATCTGTCCCTAGATCTCTTGTACTATGTATGTGACTCCTCTTTTCAGCTTCATTTTTCTGTAATAATTATTGAATGGCTTCTCCCATAAAGGAAGAAAGAAAGGCAAAAGATGACTTCTGCTATCTTGGGCTATAAATATCTAGGAGGCACTCTGATGCTAAAGTAATGGGAACATAACTGTAGATGAATAAATGGAAGAAAGCTCTCTAAAATCAAATATACACTCAAGTGTGTTATTACCAAATTTCTTCTTTTTGATTCCCACTCACTATTCTTTAAAATAGAGCTAACATTTCCCGACAACCGTGGAGAGCTTTAATTTATTTTTACGTCATTCTAAGCAAAATTTTACTTCAGAGGTAAATAAACGTGCTCCATTCTTGACAGTGTCTCCAAGGAGAATTCAGAGGAGAGAAGGAAAAGGAAAAAAAAGTAATGTGATATCATAGACTTGTACTTCGGAGAAAGCTTCATTGTCAGTATTCTAAAATTAACAGTCACAGTATCACCCTCGGGAAGGAAAGGATTTTGGAGAAAATAGTCTGAGAAGGCTCTCCTGGGAGAGTTCTGTAAGTTCCCTGCTGTCTGCTTTCTGAAATTCTTTCCATAGAAAGATGCTCTGAAATACAGCAGGAGAAACAATTTTCAGCAGTGTTACTGACAGTAAGGCAGCTGACACACATAACTTTGAGTCATCAGCCTCATGCAGATGATCAGGTTAACCCACCCGTGAAGCCACAGTAACAACGAAGCTCTGTTGTGTTCCACTGTGGGATCCCAGAAATTGCTGAGAGTCCATACACACATGAATACAAGTATGGGAATTCTTTAAATGCGTGTGTGTTTGTTTGTGCTTGTTTGTTCCTCCTTACCTCCCCTCCCACTCCTAATCACTTTTTCAAAATTTAAAACCAACAGAATATCGTAAAAGTTCGCTATGTAACATACATGTTGGTTGGATAATCTGCTGCATCTACAACCTTCAGACAGATGACCAGACAGCAGATAACTCATTTCATGTGATACCTTCATTTTTTAGTTTTTCATATGGAATTGCTGTATCTGAGCTTAATGTAGTAAAACTTCACCAGTTGTGGCTGCGAAACATGTGTGGACTCGTTTCCTCAAAGAGGAACTCATTATGCTGCCTGTCCTGCTCCCAGATTTTTAGTGTTACTTGAAGGCCTTGGTAAAATTCACTGTGAAAGTTATTTGAAATGCATAATGCAAAGCTTAGAATAGTGAAAAGATCTGGAAGAAAGGTTTCCTATCTGAAGGAATTTGGCCTTAGAATTTACTTCTAAAGCACTGAGGTGTCAGTGGGACTTTTTCATTGTTAGGTAACTATAAAAGCTTCCTCTCTGAATCCTCTGTCAGGGTCACAGTAGCTTCCCCTTACCTATTGGTATTACTTTCAGAAAAATATCAAAAAGTTTCAGTAACTTGATACGTGAGATAAGAATGGTCTAAAGGAACCTACCACGAATAGTTTTGTTCTGTGAATCAAAGTAATTTTATAGTTACGGACCGTCAGAGGATGAAAGAGAAGCAAACATATGGAGCAAGAGCACCAACAGTATTGGTTAATTTTGAAGACAGTTTCTTTGCAAATATCGCTATTTTAAGATGCCCTGTGATGTTGTGTTAATGGGCAGAAGCGCACAGGTCTAATGGCTCATAAATATGTTTTGGCAATTCATATTAGAATCAATCATGGAATCACAGAGTGGTTTGGGTTGGAAGGGACCTTAAAGACCATCTAGTTCCAACCCCCCTGCCATGGGCAGGGATGCCACCCACTAGATCACATTGCCCAGGGCCTCGTCCAACCTGGTCAATGAGGTTCAACTAGGGCATTATGAAAAACGGGGGAAAAAAATGTTGTCACCAAAGGATGCTACTTAGCATTTTGTCATAAAATTTCTTCTTTTATTATGGAGTATGCTTTTAGTACAGATGGATTCATGACAAAATTCTTGCCATATAACTGTTTCCTGGGATGGGTTCTCAGCAGGGTTCTACCAAGCTGTGAAGGAGCCTGATCTCTGTCTTTATTAGCGTAAGTAGCAGTAATACTTGAAGCAGGGCAGTAACTTGACAACTGCAGTAGTTATGTAAAAATCTGGCAAAGCTTATAGCTTTGTGGTGGGTTGAATGTGGCTGGCTTCCAGACATCCACTCATCCACTCTTGCACTCCCCCTCCTCAACAGGATGAGGGGAGAAAAGATGGAAAAGCTCAAGAGCCAAGATAAAGACAGGCATATCACTTACCAATTACTTTCACAGGGAGGAAGACTCACCTTGGGGAAAATTAATTTAATTTACTGCCAATTAAAAACAGAGCAAGGTGGTGAGAAGCAAAGATAAAAAGTGGAACACATTCTCCCCCACCCTATCCTTTTTCTCAGGCAGAGCCTCACTCCTTCATTCCCAGCTCCTCCACCTCCCAGCCCAAGCGGTGCAGGGGAGGCAATGCAAGAAGGTACTTCAGAGACAAATCACTCCACGGCAAAGCTGATTCTCATGTCCCTATCATCTGCTGTCACCCACTGGAAAGCTGACAAATATGAATAGTTAATTAGAGTTTCAAGTTTCTAAAACGTTATAAAGAGAGTAAAGAAAATAAAATTATTACAATAAGTACTTTTAATTGGTAAGCTGCTGAGAAAATAGCCCACATCCTTTCACTGTAGTCATTTGGCTGGTAAAATGAAAAACGTCAGGAGCCTGAGGCATGCGTTTTCTTGCTGGTCAAGCCCATAAAGTAGACTGCTCATGGATGTCTTCCGATGATTTACTTTAGGATTATATTTCATCACTTTTTTCTTAAGAGGCCGATTTAATAATAATGATTACAATTTTTAGATCAACATCAGAATAAGTACCTTGAACAAATCCCATCTCTTTAATGAAACATCAGTTTAAATCTGAAAACCTTACATCCATTTTACTTAATTTATGGATTTTAAGAATAAATTCTGCAAGTTACTTATCTTTTAAAGCTGGAATTACCATGAAATGAACCAAAAGTATAAAGAGAAATTAATCACTTTTTAAAAACATATTTCATATGAAATGGAAAGGTAATCTCTGGGGAAAAAAATAAAAACAAGAAGAGTTTTCAGTTCTGTGTATCAGATTGAGGGGAGCTGTTCAAGTTACAATACTAGAGCCAATGTATAACGTGATGACATTATTGGAGGTACACATTCATTGATGAGGCAAGTTTTTTTTTAACATGTATGTTAGCAATACAGATAATGTGTAGGTGGTTAGCAATATAAGAAATAACACAGATGTTAGGGCAGCAAAGTCTGAACGGAAAAGATCTGGAAATTCAAAACTTTATAAACAACACAATGTAACTTACAAATGAAATAGATTTCATTTTCTCAAACCGGCATTGATAGGGTTGGGAATTCTGCTTGCTCCTGTACTTCTTGCAAAATAATAATTTCAGATGAATAAAATTATGTTAATCTCTTTTGTGTTTCTTGCGAATAACCTTATTTAAAGGAGCAAAACCAATATATTGGCTTCCACTAAATTGGAACTTAGAATCCAAAATGTTGGCTGCTAGGGAGTGAGGTATGATAATGATTGCAAATATATTTCCACCATAGATGGAATAAATACATTCTGAAAGCTTTAACAAAACATGATGAAATAGATCTGTATATTTACAATGATTCAGCCCCCTTCTTCAATCTTTCTCTGAAATTAAAGAGGTTCTGCAGAAGTTCATTATGTGTTAATACTGCTCAGGAAAGTCGAGCCTCTGTAGTACTAGGTATGACTGCTGCATTTCATAGGAAACATCTCTAGTAAACATGAGGATGCTCAAATTATCTAGTTTTTCTTGCTTTTCCTTTTTTTACTTTCCAGGCTGGCATGTGAGCATTGATTAAATTAATGATAAGGTCCATGTTTGATCGATTTTTCACTTTTTTTAATTTAGAAGGTAAAACTTTCTATCACATTTTAAGTTTAGAATTATGGCTGGGATAATAGAGGTCTGATTCCAGTGGAAGTTAAAAAGGAAGAAGTTGCCTCGCAAATGTCAAGGCACCTTGTGGTTCAAGATGATTAAAACTAAACTGTTTGCTATATGAATCCCAAGGTGCTGCTATAACTCAGCTTCCATGACATTTAGCCAGTGACTTTTCATAGCTTGTTAATAATGTATAGCGATCCCAGTATAAATTTGCAGTGACAGAGCTGGCCTGTTACTGTAGAGCACTTAACTAGATTTATTTTGGACAGAAAATGCAGATTTGAAAATGCAGATTTTGACTAATGTCAAAAGAGATTGCACATTTACAAGACAATTTTACCCAAGACAGTTACTCAGGAGAGGTGCTTTTCACATTGATCTATTATTCTGTCTGAAATCCTAATTACCAAACCAAGAAGTATTAACAAAACATTACCCTACTCATCAAGATTAACACTCATGAAGAAAAATTGATGTCCCAAACAAATTCCATAGTGTGGACTGGTCCATAAAATTAATTTATTTTACTAGGTTGAATGAGTCAAACAGACAGGTAAAGGTTACACCATAAATGCTCTCTCTTAAGTACAATTGCTGTAAATCATTGCTGCCGGATAAACGTAATACTTCTGTGTTGTAGAAACCATGTTTTTTTTCTGAACCTTATATCTCACAGATATACAAATTATTCATAAGCTGTAAAAGGTCACAAGGCAGTTGAAGAAAGAGAGGGAGAGATGAGGAAAAGGGTACAGATAAAAAATAGACTCAAAGAACAATTAGTTACAAAACAGACTTGAAGACCTATGAGTTACAACAGGATATGAATTAGAGTTATAGGGAAAAAAAATGGTTGACATTTGGGTTCTTCAGATTTTCTCTGAGGCTAAAAGTTTACTCACATAGAATAAATTTTATTATGCAGCTGTGATTGTCACAGATCAAAATCCTTCATTTAAATCTTCTAATAAATCATGAATTGATCGCTTTGGAATTGTTTTAAAGTAAGTATTTTGTATAGTAGAAATTCATGCATGCCAATAGCCATTAGAATGCAGAATTAAATGCATTCAAATGAAGAAAAACTTCGACAAAAGTTATCACTGCTGCTTTTTTACAGGAGATTCACATAGGGCATCTTGGGCACCTCATCTAGGAGCTGAAGTATCTTACTGGTCTATCCACTGTTCATATGGAAACATGTCAGCAAAAATAAAAATAACTTGGCAACCCCAAGATCTGATTAGGCTTGAATAGCTTCACTTCTATATTAAAAAAAACTCAAACAAGTATGTGAAGTTCTGAAGTTCACCTACCTCTTCTCTGTTAAATGTCACCTGGAGTACTGTGTTCAGCCCTGGGGCCCTCAGCAAAAGAAGAAAATGGAAGTATTAAAATGAGTCCAGAGGAGGATCAAAGATGATCAAGGGGCGGGAGTGTCTCTCCCAAGAAGAAAGGCTGAGGAGCTGGAGCTATTAACCTTGAGAAAAGGAGGCTCAGGGAAGACGTTATAGCGGCCTTCCAGTACCTAAAGGGGGGCTACAGGAAAGCTGGGGAGGGACTGTTTGTCAGGGAATGTAGCGATAGGAAAAAGGGGAATGGCTTTAAACTGAAAGAGGGTAGGTTTAGATTAGGTATTGGAAGAAATTCTTCACTGTGAAGGTACTGGCACAGGTTGCCCAGAGAATGGATGGATGCCCCATCCCTGGATGTGTTCAAGCCAAGATTGGATGAGGCCCTGGGCAACCTGGTCCCTTGGGTGGCATCCCTGCTCATGGCAGGGAGGTTGAAACCACATGATCTTTAAGGTCCCTTCCAATCCGAAGCATTCTTTGATTTCATGAAATATTTTCAATACTGATATAAAAATATAATTTGTTATTTGCATAGTAGTAGTTGCATATTTTTTGTTGTTTGTATAACTGCAAGATTTTTTCAAAGACTCTTGCATTCTGATACTGTGAGACAGTAAAATAAGTTACCTTCTTATTTAGCATAACCTCCAGGAACAGAGCAATTGGGTTTCAGATTTTTCTACAGTTAGTGTTTTGTATGGTAACCGTTAATGCAAAAGACTATAGACAGTTGAATTTATACTGAAGTGAGAGGAATCGATTCATTAATTCATCCTCTGCAGCCCTTTTAGTTTTCATCCCCTCAAAAGATTGTTACTTTGGTGAGGAAACATCAATGTTCTTATGTTTGATCTGACATACTCTGGACTAATAGAAGTAAACCGTTTCATTCTTCCCGTGTATGTTCTGTGAATTTGTTATAAGTATTTCTACCATATTATTACTTAACAAATTTTAATGTCTCCCTCCTTCTCCCCCCCTGCCAAAAAAAAAAGAAAAGGTACCTAAAATACAGGTTTTTCTTTTTAGTTTATTTATTTTGGTAAATTTATCTGCTGCATTTGTTGTGTTAATTATATTACTTGATGTAAAAAGAAGGGGTACAGACTGGGATCAGTGTAATAAGGTTGCATTAGATTGTTAAAAGACATTTGTAACAAGGATGGTAATAATTTGCCCAGTCTGACCCACTGTATGGCAGGCCTTGCAGACATACACAGCACTTTGGGACAGGGCTACTTAATGATGTCATTTTACCTGACTTTTGATTGATAAAATACTAAAAATATTACGATTTCCTGTAGTTCTGTAAATCTATCAGTAGAACAGTAGTGAATGCTTAAATTGCAATTTCACAGTACTAGCCTCTGAGAATGTTTCTTAGGGCTTGATTCATCCAAGCGCCTCTAGCCAGCACCCTAATAACTCAGCTGTCTTTCTGTGTCTGTACAACTCCCTTAGGTTAAGAGGTCAATTCTTCACTCTACTAATGGGCAGAACCCTGAGATAGCTAAGCTCATCCTGAGTGAGTCTCATTTCTTTTAGCTAGAACTGTGTAGCCAGGCCAGCTGCAGGCTGGCAGATTGCTTTTATACGGTGTCCATTACAGGTCCATTCTCCAGCCTCTGTTCAGTGGCTCTGTGCGATGCCTCACTCAGTTTAAATGTTGTAGCTGTGTTTCACAAACAGGCCTTCAGCATATAGCTGTACCCTCTGTTACTATCAACCCACAATGAAAATCATCAATCACAATGAAAAATGTAGTGAAAATCATCTTAATGAAACTAAGATGTTGGATGTGACAAAATCCATCTTCCCAAAATTAACACTGCATTTCAGAACCCAGGTACAAGCGTTTCCTTATCACTTTGCAATGACTGAATCTTCCCAGGTGACATCCACTTGTGCCATCAAGTGTGAGCGAAAGCTACAACACTTTGAATTTTCTTGCCTAAATAGCTCTGTAGGCAAAACAATCTTCAGTGTCCTCAAGGCATAGCATGAGAGTCTCAGTTACTGTCTTTTGTGGGGGTGAGAGTGCAACTATCACCTTACAGAGTCATCTAATGATGACTAAAAAGCTTCTCATTGGGCTTTTAACACTGGAAGTTAAATTTGAGGACTCAGCTGTGATAGAAGCATGGCAGCTTTAAAAGAATTGGGCATGAAGTATCTCTGGTTTATCTTTCCCAACACCCTTCAGAGGTGTAGAGGTAGAGGCAAGGAAGAAGATGCCCTTGCTGGACAAGCACTTATTACTGGGAAGACTGGAGGCTTCACTGAGGATGAATAGATCAGTCTTCCACAACCACAGACAAGAGTCTTTGCTGCAGAGTTCTTTCTTTTATGACCTCTAGATGAACATGGCTTCATGGGTTTCCTAGATGTCTTGGGATTGATTTAAGTATGAGATAAGTCTTAGCAGATAGAGTTAAATTCTGAATACATCATTTCTTTTTTACATAAAATCAGCACTATTTTGCTGCTGCCTTTCAATACTGAAAAATTGAACTTATGTTAGTAACTTCGTAAGTTTATAAGCTCAGCTGTCACAATGTATTATCTTTTTTGATCAGAAAAGCTCTAAGACTTATTTGCTGAAAATAAATATACATGTATTTGTAAAGGTACACGTTGTTTTTTTGTTTTTGTTAAATAGTATTCAATATACAAGGTCTCAAGTGGTCATACTTTGATATGAAACTGTCTAAATGCCCCTTTTTCATTTGCAGACTGGTGATATCCCAAGCTCCATATACAACTGTGTTCCAAAGTATTTGATGAGGTTTAATGCCATTATGCCATTTACAACTGTTCTCCATATGTAGTTTCACTTTTGGGGACTGTTTTATTTACATTCTCTTGTTTCTGTCCCTCCTAATCCTCAAAAAGAAATGACATAAGGGAAGGAAGAATGTGGAGAGACAGAACAAAATATAAATATATTAAAAATGAGTAAGAATGAGGGGAAGTGAGATCAAACAAAAATTTCAGAGATGATCAAAGTGCTTGTCATATCTTAAGAAGCATTAACTTCATTTACAATCTCAGTAAAACATACAATTTATTGCAATTTTTAAAAAGTGATTTGGGAAAGTTACTGACATTAAGGTGATGCTTTATGACTTGCAAACACTTACCAATAGCATGCTTACCACTAGTGGTTTCATAATTGCTCAGCATCATTCAGTTAATAGAGAGCCTGCCTCTGTTGTCATCAGCATCATTTATATCTAATTATGCTATCTGAACACAAACAAACAACTTGTGGTACTATAGCATTAACAAAATAAGCAAGCAAACTAAAAAAGCCACCTTGGTATCTGAAATAATTTCAATGTTCTTAAATATTCCAAACTGAATGATTGTCTGACCTAGGAAAATGAATGCATTCTGCAGATGGATGACAACTCATAGCAAGTATACACATAGCCTATAAAAATGTGCCCACTTGAAGATGCCAAACTGAGATTTCTTAAAAAAGACCTTTAAACTTGCCTTCAATATTTGAGTTTTACACTCAAAAAAGCAAGCCCACTCACCTCATATATATAGGTATAGTTATTCTGTCAAGAAATTGTACATAATATGTATTTCTTCCAGTTTGTTTTACTCACTTTTGTTTTTTAAACAGTGTCTACAAACGTACCACAGTACAAGGTTAAAGTTAATTGTATTTAAAAGTCCCTTTGTTTAGCTGCCATGTTTTTCCAGTAGTTGCCAACAGAATGTTAATTGCATTATATTATAAGCATTCATCTATCTGGTCATCCTTCCAATACTTAGGAGAAGTAGCTTTTTTTTTTTTTTTTTTTTTTTCTAATATGACATATAGCAAGTGGAAAGACAAAATTATCTGCAGAAACTGATGTAAATTTTCATTGAGCAGAATCATCCTCTGCACCCCTTACTCCACTGAGTACAGAAGAATCCTAGGGTTATTACAGTAAGGTATGGGAAGTTGGGTGGGTTGAATCCAGTTCTAAATCAGTTGTTGATTTTTGTCAATTAGAACATATTTTATTAGATTTTGCTTAATTTTTTTGGCCAAAAAGCAATACAGGTCACTTTGCAGTGCACTCATTCAGCCTTACCCATGGCTTTTCTCTCACACATTATAATTAGATACCTGCAAAATGGCAGTGTGTGCTTCAGTTTGAACATTTACTAAGCAGTATGCCAGCAGTGTCTTCTGTAGCTGATGTGGACTTTGGAAAATACGTTCTGCTTCATTGTCTTGGTAGATTCCGAATTCCCATTACCCAGAGTGCATTCCACATAAAGTGAAACAAATATGTTCTAATAGTCAAGGTACAAGTCAAAACATAATTGCAAATACATAATGTAGTGATTCTCCAGGAAGTGTCACATATATCTATTTGGTGATCCAGCCCCTTCTCTTTAGCTTCAAAATGTGGAAAGCAAGGTAAACACTGCAGGTGTTTAATTCTATCAATGTGTTTTGTATTCGCTCAATGTGGTAGCCTGAGGAGTAAGTGACATGACTACTCTAATTTATTGGAAGGCAATTTGTTGTACTCATCTTCCTCTAAGTGGGGTGTAAACTTCTACATTCTTAATTGGAAACAAGAAGATCTGCAAGATGTGCACCACTCAGCTGCTAACAGTACTTTCTGAACACTTCACCTCATGTGAAATATCTGTGTACAACACAACTCAACATTTCTTAACAAGCAGTTTTCCAAACATAGACTGCAGTTACTTTGCCAAATAAACTATTTTAATAGGCAAACAGTCTCCCAAAAGCACATTAAGAAAGATTTGTAATTACTCACCGTGCTACAACCATTACGCTGAAATTGAGACTGTTAAGTTTGGTTATGATCCAAGTACTATGGTTAAAATACAAAAAATTTGGACAGGTTTTGCCATAATAAACCTCCTAAAAGATCATCAAGGATCTTTTTGAAACTTGGAAGAGTTGCAGTGAAATAAGGAAAAACAGAAATATTTGAGATTGTGTCTTGTTTATGTGCATAAATGTTACAAATTGTTTCCACACAAAGTATGTTTTAGGTAATGGTTTATGCATAATGTAACACATTGTAGTGTTATTTGCTTCAGGTGTCTTGCTGGATTTTCTGGACAGTTTTGTGAAATAGAAGTTAATGAGTGTAATTCATCACCTTGTCTACATGGTTCAACCTGTGAAGATCATGTCAATGGATACACTTGTAAATGTCAACAAGGTAACTGACATTTGACAGAACAATCTTAAAGAATGATAGTTTTGAATTATCAGTGTTAGTACTGAGAAATCTGGTAAAATGTATCTAGTATATGTGTATAATCTCTAAGGCACAAAAAGAATAACTATCCTTTGACAATCTTTTTTGAATGAAAACTAAAGAGAATTAACTAGTCTAATAAGCATGTCAGAAGGACGTATAACTAAAAACAGTTCATTAAGAGAGTGAAAAATTATGTAGAGATGTGTTTATTATGTCTTAACTTACAGACTAACCAGTAGGCACTGTATAACAACTTGATATTTAAACTATATATATGTACTAGACAACTTCTTCTCTGAAGTCTTTTTAATAGACCACCAAATAATTTTTCTCATTTTAGTAGTCCACTCATATAATTTTGACATTGTTGAGTTAAAGGGTAAGGAAGTTTAGCAGGACCTAAACCCTCTTGTGTTCCAGCTTGTCTTCAAGTATTAGGGGGGCTGGGGGCAGCTGGACTTAGATTCTGTGTGATGCCCAATCTTTTTAAGTCTGGTCGCATTCAATATATTAAATTATTATGATCACAGAAGCAGAAATAGCACAATATTGCAGTACTGTAAGTCTGGTCACGTTAATTATATTGAATTATCATGATCACAGATGCACAAATGGTGCAATACACTTTCGGTCTAGTAAACGACTGGTGTAGTTTATTGAAGCAACAGGAGTACAGGTTCCTTTGGATTGCTGGTGATAAATACCCTCACTTCAAAGCACATGCAAATACCACGAGTATGACAAACACAAACAATTGCACATGTACTAACTTATTAAACAACTCTATAAAGGCTATTAGGTTTCCCAGGAAAGCACTGGATATACCTGAGGGTTTGAATTGTACCCAATAGATGTCCATATGGGGTGGAAGTGGTGTCTTGCCCTGCATTTTTATTTCTTGAGCTATTTTTGTACTATTTTCTTACTTTTAGGTGGAGCTTGAGTGACTCTAGTCACATGTTTGTTGTGATTGGTATAAATTTCTCTTGCTTTTGTTTTAAAGGTATAGGCTCAGAGAAATTCAGAGCATGTGCTCAGTGAGGTGGTCACGCCTTGCAGGCTGATAGCCTTAGGGATGGAGGTGTGTTTTGGCATTATAATGGGATTATAATGAGTAAAATTCACCCAGAGGACGTGATTTGGTTATCAGTTAGATCTGGCCATGCAGTCTATCAGTTCCACAGTTACATCAGGTTCCCCATCCCTGCAGTGATAGTGCAGAGCCAGGCCACGGTGTCATCGCTCCACCCTCTGTGCTATATCACTTAGAGTCAGCACATCAAGCTCCCCTGGTGTTACCAGCACCTAAGGTTGCAGCTATATTGCCAAGGGGATTATCATGGATCAAATCCCTTGCATATCTGCCGCATCTCACCCTGGATGAACCTCCTCTTAAGATGTGGACAAATGTTTAGCCCCAGTAACTCACCTCCAGCAATTATTCCACATATATATAATTATTTCCATGCTGTTTTTTCATTAAAAACAAATAACAACAACACATCAGATTTTAGGTATGCAAGAAAGTATGCAAGCATGTGTGCATATAGTAAGTCCATATGGATGGTTTATTTAGCTGTTTAATCAGTACTAAGGAAGAATATCTTAATGTATAAGACTTAAATGGAAGCACTTGTAAGGCAATCTATCCTTGCCTTACTAGGACCTCATTAATTTTAGGAATAAACTTACTCCCAGATGAAACTTTTTATAGCAACTTTTTATAGCAACTTAATGTCCAAGAGACACTTAGTAATCCATAAAGACACTATACTCTTGATGTATGAACCACTGAGTGAAAAATTTCTTGACTTTGCCATACAGTGGGCCAGAATTCACTATCATAACAGTCCCTTTTGATCTTCAAAGTCTGAGTCATCACCTATCTTTGGTAGCATATATCTTTTTTCCTCTCAGCACTGTTGCACAATGGAAATTCCACCTGAATAAAACTGTATGTCCCCTCAGGAAGCTCTGCCTATTACTAAATAAGGCCACATACCACTTCACCACTACAGATGACTTAAAAAGTAGTCAGATGTGTTTTTTGATCATTACTGTGCCTCATGCACAATATATGGTCAAGTTCAAAATGTTTCTCCCTATTTTTAAAGCTACTGATAATGTAAGTATATTTGAATACAGACATTTTAAAATTGCTTTCCAGCCAAGGGCTGTAACTGCTGCCTCTGTGCAACTTACATAGAAATGCTTGGTGTAAGCAGAAGAACCTTTCTCTGAGGCATTAGATCTCAGTCCTGCTGCTAAAATGATTTAAACACATTTTAAGCCAAGTGTAAGCTGTTGTTCTTTTACCTTTGTTTAATAATAGCATTCTTTAGTATGGGCAAAAGATCTCTGTATGACTTCTCCACTAGGAACATAAACAGTGAAAGAATCACGTGTTAGCTATATATATCATTAATGTGGTATTACAGTTTTTTTTTTTTTTTTTGAGTTCTTTGGCTTCTGAAATGACTGGAGATGAGAAAGTTATAGCTCAGAAAATGAATGAATTTGGAGAAGGGGAACCTGTGGGAGGAATAGCTTGTTGTAAAGTTGCACAACTGAAGAAAGGGATTGGAAGATAAAGAAAAAATATCTTCCAGATTCAGAAAATAGAAATACTTGGAATAAATCTGCTTTTGCTGCAGGCTACCTGCATATGATAGGTCTTGAATTTCTTTACTGACCTTCACCTATACAAATATGGAGAGGTCATTAAATGTTTTTACATTTCTAGAGGCAGCTATGGGAAGGAGCTTTCCACAAGGCAGGAAGTCTGCAATATCTAACAGATCCATGGTTGTAATTTAATTAAATTGAGAAGGGGTAGTGGCAAGATAGAACTAGGAACAAGGCAATGATAGCAGCTTTCCAAAAACCTTCAGAAAACAAAATGAAGCATGTGGTGAGAGCATGTGTTACCAGAACGGGGAATTCATTTAGCTCTGACAAATCCATTCTTTAGTGGGCCATGAATTTTGTCTGCTATTGTCCCAGTAGCGGGCCCCATACCCCTAGAATAACAGATGTATATTCAGAATCTGTGGCCACAGCTGCAGGCTGTTCAGGTGCAGAAGCGACACAGAGAGATGTAAACTATATTCTATCAGTATCTCAGACAGCTCTAAAGCAACAACAGCAGCCACTGGAACTAATGGTGGCCTCACAACTGAAGTCTTTAGCAGTACTTATAACAATGCAGCTAAAACAGGGCAGGAACATAACTGATGGGTCCATTTGACACATGCATCGAGGCAAACACATGATAGTGGCAACTGGATTTGGCTCAGCTGAAGTCTGCTGGGTTTTTGGGGTTGTGAAGTCTTTTTGTTTGGTTCGTTGGTTTGCTTGTTTGTTTTTTAGAAAGGGGAAAAATGAATTAGAGAACTAGCAAAGTGGTAATGGATGTAGTTATCATGACAGATGGTGTGGAATTCTTCAATAGTTAGCCATATTTTAAAAAACTTGGGGTTTGGATTTTTGAAGCAAATGGGCTGCTTTAGGTTTGACTTAGCCTCTGAAGAGCAAGTTCAAGACAGGTTGAAATTACATGATTTAAACCCCAGGTTTTGGACTCTAATTTATGGATTTACTTAATTATAAAGTAGATTCTGTAAAAAAAGCATAATACCAAAAGAGCCAGTAACCTGACGTTGCAGTATAAGAAGATGGTGTCCTTATGGTATTCAAAGACAAACCTGTATTGCTGAGAAGTTGTCCTCAGTGATCTGGTATGGTAATCTGAGTTTCTTTTTATTTTTTTCCTTTATTTTATTATATGTAAACATGACTATTGTTATCTGTCCTCCACTTTTCATTCCCTGCTGTGACAACAATGCACAAATTTAACTGGATAAAGAGGTCAAAAATTAAGATAAACAATTCCATACTCTTTCAGTTTAAATTTTGGAAAATTACATGGCTTTGTTTGCACTGTGCTGATCTGAAATGAGATTAGAGGTTTCAGGGAACATTTTACCCTTGACTATTCTTAGACATGAGAGATAACAATACGGATAATTCTGTAGGTGAAGGGCAACCTGTCAAGTCAGTTAATTTAGTAAGGCAAGAATATATTCAGGTTTTACTCTTGTTTGCTTACTTATATCTCTACAGATATAAAAGTCAGCAAATATTAACATTCCCCAAAGATTTTTTGTAGGGTATAGTTATATAATCCATATAGTTTGGGTTCTGACTTTTTACTGCTAAACTTTTTTTTTCTTTGAGAAACCACAGTACAAAGACAGTTCATATCTATTCCATACAACATAAAAAGATGTGAGAAATGATTATAGTTACCCATAGCTTCTTCTTTTTTTTCCTTTTTTTGACTGATGCTCAATAAATTGATTTAATTTTAATGTTCATTTATTTATTTATTTATTTTGACAGGATGGGAAGGTCTGCATTGTGAGTTGGATGTTGATGAGTGCATATCCAACCCCTGCATACATGGCATTTGTGTTCAGAGAGATCCCGGTTATGGTTATTCCTGTTTTTGCAAACCAGGATTTGTGGTGAGATGCTGACATTCTTTCTTCTCCTTCTATTAACGTTAATAATAATTGGTGCACAGAAAATACTGTATGTAACCTCTTTCCTCTTTATCCTCACTCAGATAAAATATAGCCTTTCAGAAAAATGCAATGTTTTAGTAATTGTTCTTTGTTTATTTTGTTTGTTTGTTTTACTAATGGGAGTTCTACTATGCCAAAGAACTAGTTACCTAATACTCGCAAAAAGTAAAAAAGCTGAATATGTATGATGGCTTTGTCAGTCATCAGAGTACTCTGATGTTTTTACATACATAGAAAGATAACTCGCGTTTCAAACTATTCCATATGTACAAATACTTTGAAAACAAGTCCCCTGAAACTAAATTGAACAATTCCTTTGGATGCTTGACCATGTGGACTTCTGTCCTATGTTTTATTTCTCTGTTTAACATTACAAAAAAATCATTTGATGATGGCTGAATGCCAGTGATGTTACTTACCTAAGGTTGAAATTTCCATGCTGTCACCACCATTTTATGCCAGCTCTTTCTGCTGTTGGAAATGTGCAGTTGGTATCTACAATTTGAGCTTGTGTTTTACTTTAGTGCACACACAGGTTTACCTGCACACGCAGGTTTAACTTACTAGTATCATTTAATAGTTTGGGATTAGTAACAAGGAGAGTAAGAAGTATACAATCTTCTTTATTATTATTTTCTTGCTTTAGTCATTCTTATCTCTAAAACTCCAAACTTGAGATTGTTATTTGATTAGCTTTTCTTTATAAATGATGACAATGATGCTCATTTTAATGTGCTCCATTTGTTTGATGTATTGAAGACTGTAGAGTAGAAGGAACAGATTGTTGTTAATGGGATCCAGATTTATCTTCATACATTCTCAGCAGTCAAGAAAGAAAGGTGTAGCTTTTCAGACTTCAGCCAGTTGCAGGGCTTCTTCCCTCAGCAGAAGATTCTTATTTACCATCAATAAGGGAAAAAGTAACCATGAAATACAACAGAAAAAAATACTCTACAAAGTGGAGGAACACGTGTTTATCTTCAATTCTTCCCAGGCATCATACTTGTCTCTGTCACATGCCTGTTCCTTTAAGGGCACCCACGGTGTAGCTGGATATCCCAGCACATGTTGTGGAGCATGAGTGTTGAGTGGGCTGCTCCACAAGGGAAGGCAGACCAGGAGCTATGGATAGCAGCAAAATATGCAAGGGCTATGACCTTAGAGACGAGCAGTTCCTGTCCAAGGAAAGCAGAGCACGTCCAGTGATGGCAGTAACCGTGTCTATCCAAAAAGTCCAGGTGCTAACAGGCGAGTCTGTGATCTTGAAATCTTCAAGAGAAGTCTGAGGTTAAGCCAGGATGTCAGGTCTGCAAGTCAAGATCAGGATCAGCCAAGTACCAACCTTGCTACAGCAGGCTTTAGCTTTATTGTAAGCTATAGCTTCAGTTTAGGCTCAAATAAAGTCCGATGGCAAGGGCCTGAGCTTAAATGTAGTTTCTGAGCTCAGGTATGAAGGTCAAAGATGAGTCATCTCACAAACATCTTTCTCACAGTTTAGCTCTTTTCACAGCAGGCCAATTCAAGGTTTCACAGCTGCAACATAACAGAGCTGACCTTCAGCAAAGGAGATAAACCTGTGGGTGCGATGAAAAAGGGTACGGGAGCAGACTGCAGGAAAATGATAGTCACAGGTTCATTAGGGCCTTGAACATCTTCGAGTTTAAAATATCGGAACACTGTTGTGTTAATGCTTTTATCAGAGGATATTACTAAGTCCTTCACACATGCAAACATAAACATTCAGACTGGAACTTGCAATTCTAATCAAACTTCAGACCGAGTGCTCTATTGGTAGTAGTAAATGAGGAAAGGGTTGCCTTCTTTGCATTGTGTAGTACAAACTTGTGTGGAAGCCTTTACAGGTAACTGAAACTTCCGTATTTTCTGGAATTTTACATCCACTTCCAGAATAAGAGGGTAGAGGAGTTCCCTGAGTCTGTATCCATATTTACCACAATACTAAATCTGGAGAAAGGATTCAATGGAACCTTATAACAGTAAGTCTTTCCTAGATGCTTAAGACCCATCAGATCTGAACAGAGCAGTGGACAGTGGAAATGCATCCCTGTTTCTTTTATTTTTATTTTTTGGCTAGGACTTAGACCTGGTGGTAATTTAAATGAGAAGTAGAATATCCCTGCAGCCTAGATTTAGGGAGAACTAGTTCCACCAGCTTATCTCATTTTTCCTATTCGCTTTAAATTCAGAATCACCGTTGTGGGATCATTAGGTCCTTTATTTATAAAAGTTATCCCCATAGAAATCCACATGCAAAGGATTGTATGGAGACAGAGATTTTTTTTTTCTAAATAAAGTAAACTTTTCTCAAACTCCTCTAAAAACTAAGATATGGAGGATACAGATCAGTCTGAATGTCTGAATTTAATGGATACAATCTAAGTTTACAGACAGACTATCCAAAGAAGGAAGAGAGTAAATGTAAGAAGGAACACAGGTATCTTGTAGGGTGGTTTTTGCAGAGTACAATGGACATAGTTGATAATTCCCCATAGTCCACAGCAACTGCTATAGTTTTTATCTACAAAAGCAGGCTGGCATTGAAAACAAGGTCAGGTGATGATGATGGATATATCAGTTGAGGAACACAGTTTACTTATTTGGAAAATAATCATATCTTCGTGTTAAAAAAAAATCATTTTGTTCATTCAGTATTTAAACTCCTTCACAAACAATGATGGATAAAATTGTGGTACTTATTTCATATTTGTCACCAAAAGAAAATCTTCTGAATGCCAAATAAAACTCTCAGAGAAAGAGTGTAAAATTTGCAGGAAGAAATTATTTTTTCACTCAATGCAAAATTCTCTGGTGTCACTGTTTCATGGTACTGAAGAGATGAAAATTACAAGTACATCCAAAAATAGGATAGAAGGAAGATAGGTCCATCATTATTTAATCTGTTACCCTGATCCTGATCTGAATATTATAGAGAGGGAATCTCTGAATTGCTCATTGCCAGAAACTAGAATATTTACGGCATTGTCGGAGACAAACTTTGCTTGCTTTCTTCCTGTGTTTTTCCCCAAGCACTCAAGATTAGCTCCCTGACGATGGAGCTAGATAGATACCCATTGAGGGAGTCTTTCCCTTAGTATGTGCCTTGGGCATTAGCTTACAGAGTGTCATGGAACAGGATCTTACAGAATAAGAAAGCTACAAACCTCTGAGGTAGCTGGAATTTAAGAAGTCTTTGCTTTTATTCTGTTATCCTCTGCTTCATCTTCAGTCCATAGATTCTGCTATGCTTTGGGAATTCCACCGTAGAGAAATAAAACTGGAAAAACAGAAAAACGTATAACGTGTCTTTTGTCAGTATGAAAAACAAGGTCACCTAGCATCTAAACATCTCAAGATGATGGGTATTTTGTAAACCTCTGGTGGATTCTGGTTCCTAACAGTGAGTTAATGTGTGGTGGAAACCGTGGAATTCCCAGAGGAATAAGTTTTCAAGGAACTCCAGCTAAAGTCTGTGTTAGCATACACAAATCTTCTGTAGTGTATGTACGCAATGCTATCTGAACCATGGATCATAAAGTATAGACCATGAAGTTTCTCAGAAATTTTGAGAATAAAAGCATAGCTAGTGGTGTATGGCATAAATGTTTACTTTTTAAATTGAAAACGTCTATAGAAGCATACTTACTTTCAAATGCAAATCTGCAGTATCTGCCTTCATTGAAACTATTAAAGCATTTAACTAAAGCATTTGCAGTCACTTTCAAGGCTATTAAATTTATCTATGACTATTCAATGTACCCTTCATGCACAGTGGAGGTTATCCACATCTGCTTTGTTTTCGCGAGTCATAAAATCATAATAAAATACATTAATAAGTAATAAAACTACACTAATTTGTTGCAACAAAAGTCAGAATGAAACATAAGTTTTATGGGATTAAGAAAAATTATTAGGCAGAAATCTTATTCACATAATAAACTGATCATTTGTGCTTTGTATGGAATTGAAAGCAAGCAAGGAAGAAACATTTTTCTATCCTTGTATGGAAACCTATAAATCTATATATAGGATATAAATTGGCCTGCTGTTCCCTGATGTTTGAGAATACTAATGCAGCAAGAGAGTTTATAGGATGCTATGAATTTACCAGTTAGCTCATCTACTTGCCAAAATAAATTAAGTGCTTGATTGAAACAATCATGGGTGTACCTAAATCATACCAAAACCTCTATTTAAGCTTTTCCGTTTCGAACACTGAATGTTTTAAACTACTTGTAAAAATAGTTGAATTTCTATTTCTATGTTCCCATTTTTGCCTTTCTCTCTTGTGTGTCATATTGTTTTCTAACATCATGTACAATGCAGTAGAGTTGATAGAGATCTCAGAAATATGGAAGTTGTTTCAAGTTCTTTGAAAAAAAAAACAAACAAACTAGATAGACAAGAGAAACCGTTTAACTATATTGTCTTAAGGAAAGTGTGCAATGAGCACGTGCTTATTGAATACTACTTGTTTTTTTCTTGTATATGCCCCAGTTCCAGGAGAAGCTTCAGTTGGAACTCATCTCTCTGAGATTTTAAACACAAGATACACACTTCACAGGACATCAGGCTTCAGTAGCATGTACTATTCTAAGAACATATTTCTTGAATGCGTCAATGTGGCTTGCATTGAGAATATAATTTCTGAGGCTAACGCAGTAATTATTCAACATCATTAAAACATTTGTGATACCAATTAAATAGTTTTCACATATTTTCCTTGGTGATACAAGCATTATATTAATGTTTGACCACTTCCCTCTGTATTCTAGGAGGGTGTCCTGGTTTCAGTTAGGACAGAGTTAATTTTCCTCCTAGTAGCTGGTAGGGTGCTGCTATGTTTTGGATTAGGATGAGAAGAGTGTTGATAACATGCTGATGTTTTAATTGCTGCAGAGCAATGCTTACACTACGCCAAGGACTTTTCAGCTCCTCGCTCTGTCCTGCCAGCGGGCAGGCTGGGGGGGCAGCAAGAGCTGGGAGGGGACAGCCCCAGGACAGCTGACCCAAACTGGCCAAAGGGGTATTCCATACCATCTGACGTCATGCTGAACAATATATAGGGGTGGCTAGCCAGGGTGGGGGGTTGGCTCTCGGGGTTGGGTTGGGCATCGGTCAGTGGGTGGTGAGCAATTGCATTGTGCATCACTTGTTTCGTACGCACTATTATTTTTATTATTATTACTATTATTTCCTCTCTTAATAAACTGTCTTTATCTCAACCCACAGGCTTCACTTTCCCGTTTCTCTCCCACATCCCAGAGAGGGAGGGGGGAGGGTGAGCGAACGTCTGTGTGGTGTTTAGCTGCCGGCCGGGTTAAACCACAACAGTCCTTTTGGCACCCAACGTTGGGCACAAAGGGTTGAGATAACAACAGATCTGACCAGAGTGTGTTAAACTAAAATTGGTGTAAGACCTGCTTAATAGTTGCTAGTCACAATGTTGATTGCTTTAATCTCAAGTCTGCTGTGCCTGTATTCCAAACTGAATATTATAGCACGTTACTTACTGTATGTGATCCCTGTCGTACTGTTTATCCTTTCCGGGCCCTGGTTTAAGATCGTTATGGTACTGTGCGGTGTAACAATAGCTTATGATATGATGAAATACCTTGTCACGACTCTAACTTGGTATTTGTACTCAGCACTGTCATCAACTCTGTACTTTGGAAAGCATATTTTGGAAATCATTAACAATTACACCTATTGCCTTTTTTCATCAGGGAGCCAGTCTGTGGAGGGGACAGGGCAATATATTTTTCCCTACTTGTTCACTCTCCCTTTCTTCTTCACCACTCTCTTATCCCCTGAGCTAGTTACAATAGTGCTCCAAGATGTTGAATATCCTTGGGATACGCAGAACAGCATGTTCTTGTTGTTATGTCTCTTGAATGCGCTTCAGGTTTTGTTTAAGGTTAAACAACTACTTAGGAATCTCATCCAGAGATCTGTCCTGAGGCGGGATAGTTGTGAGTGGCAGGGAGTGTGGGAGGATATGGGCAGGTTTCAAGAACAATGGGCACCTCCAATGTTTAGGAAATTCACCCCTGAACAACTGCAAAATCCTAAAAAAACTGGTAGAATGCTTGAAAAAAGGGTGTCATGACTCTGGCAGTTCCAAAGTGACACAACTCACTGTAGTGTGCTGGGGCCTGGCCTATGCCTATCGAGCAGCAATTGATGCTACTATCAACCTAGTGACGGACCCTGCAGCCACTCCAAGTCCTGTGACAGGCCCAACAGCCACACCAACCCCTAAGATGGACCCTGCAGCCTCTCCAGCTCCTGCAGCTGCTCAAGACCAGTACCCATGGACTGTTGTGGTTTAAACTGGCCGGCAGCTAAACAGCACACAGCCGTTCGCTCACCCTTAACATGACGTCAGATAGTATGGAATACCCCTTTGGCCAGTTTGGGTCAGCTGTCCTGGGGCTGTCCTCTCCCAGCTCTTGCTGCACCCCCAGCCTGCCCGCTGGCAGGACAGAGTGAGGAGCTGAAAAGTCCTTGGTGTAGTGTAAGCATTGCTCTGCAGCAACTAAAACATCAGCATGTTATCAGCACTCTTCTCATCCTAATCCAAAACATAGCAGCACCCTACCAGCTACTAGGAGGAAAATTAACTCTGTCCTAACTGAAACCAGGACAGAGGGATTCCGTATTCTGGGTGCAAACTAAGCCATAGAAATAAAAATATTGAAAGAATGCATGTGTTGAAGAAGTAAACAATCTTTGTTTGTTGTTTGCAGTCTAAATAATGTTTCAGACAATAGCAAGACTTTTCCGGATTTAGCAGATAGGTCAGATACAATTAGAGATGCAGATGTCTAAATTCAAGTATCTGCACTCAGTACCTGGACTCACATTATACTAAATGAAATCCTAGTTCATACAGTCAATGGAGCACAAAGGGTTGTTTGGCTGTCCAGACACTTGAAGCCGAAATATGGGTGGTGTGACATTTTGAGTTCTCACTACCACACAGAAGACTGGGGGATATCTATGTTTTTTGTGCTACATCTACCAACAGCATCTAGCTGTCTCATAGTTATGAGAGCATCCCAAAACATGGATTCCAAATCCAATTCTGTGTCTACATTAAGATGACTGATTAGCTTCTGGAACTTTATTGACTTAAAGTGTGATCTAGTTGCCTAACTGTAAGCATCTAATGCTACTTGAGACAGTCTAGAGAATCCAATATATCTTCATAAGGCAGTCAGATGGCCTGTGGGAAACTGACAACTCTTGGATTGTGAGCTGGGGCTCTGACGAGGTATTGAACAATTACAAAAACAATACTAGGCACAGACATTTAAGCAGTTAACTTCCTCAGAATCTGCGTTGACTCTAAAGGGAGTTCAGACTTCTAGCATGCTTGCAGTCACTATATGACACCCACATTTGAATGTCTGTTTTAGAACAAGTCCCAAACTTTATGTCTAGGCTGCTAAATTAAGAAACAGAGAACATTTCCAGACACCAAAGCTCACTGAATGATTTATGTTGCTTGATGTACCTGTATAGATGTGAATTAACTTGTTAGATCTCACCTGGTGTGGTTTTGACATGTACCGCCTAATACTTTCACAAACAACTCCAACTCGTCTCTGATATTTCTTATTACTATCAGATGACCTAGAAGACATTTAAAGTTTCAAAGAAGACATTCATGTTTCAAAGACTTTGATTCAAAATTATTGATGAAAGCTAGCTGTTCATTTTCAAGCCTTTCTAAGGCTTGAAAATATGGCTGCCCCAAGTCTCTCTCTGTCAACAGTTGTTTAAAACAGCAGATTCGAGGCAGAAAAAGAGCTAAAACTGTGGTTTCATTATGTAGGCTGGAAATCATGATGGTAAAATCATGGCCAAGCCCATTCAAAAACCCATCGATTATTAGAAAACCATGTGGGATTACATGTCAGATTATACATTGAAAGAGTTTTGTGTCTTTCAGAGATGACCCTACGTATTTTAAATGGCTATCCAAACGCATAAGATCCCTCTAAGTTAGCTCTGTCTCTTCACACAGCCCATTAGTTCATTACAACAGAAGTGAAAACAAAATGAACTCAGGCCTGGCTTCAGCTTATATTTATTTCACACTTCAAGAATGCATTTAATTCACATAATTATTGCTGTAAAAGAAATGCCTTTTTTCTTCCCTTTATTACAGACCACTGATTATGAACATTCTTAATTTATTAGTAGGAAGGATATTTCAGACTTCACATGAATTGATAGTCTTGATAAAAATAAAGAGTGAGTGCCAGCTCCAATTTGAGACAGCCACCGCACATTTCTAAAAGTAACATGCAAACCTAATGTGTTGAGATGGTGCTATGTGAAGATTTGGTAACAATGGGCAACAAATAATTAGCTGCGGTGTACAAAAAGAAAGCAGAAATTTAACTTGACAATCAGAGCAATCTGTAGGTTTTCAGACAGCTAAGTCCTCTATAGTTTTCTATATAACTACATACAAACTTACTATCTAGAGGTATAATATGAAGATGATTATTGTACTTAATACTGTCTTTTAATACTGTCTACTTAATATTGTACTTAATACTGAATACTGTCTTTGATACTTTGCAACTACAAATTTGTAGGGAAATTATTGATAAATTGTAATACTAAGTGGGAATCAAAATATCAGTTGATTTTTTTTTAAAAAATACAACTATACCAACTATACTTTTATATTACTTGATCAATATTTTCCAGATTATTAGATTTTCTTTTGAAAGCGTGGACAGTTTAATATAAGCAAACAACATTTTAGAATAAGTAGAAAACAATAATTTGAACTAACATGACTATGAAATGCAAATTGCCTTCAAAAATGGCTTTTTTAAAATTCTCTTTCAGGGACGAAGCTGTGAGCTTAATTACAATGATTGCCTTATACAATCCTGCTCCACTGGGTTTCTTTGCATTGATGGAATAAACAATATCACCTGTTTACCTACTATCCCCCAAAGCAAGAAAACTGAAATGGCTGAAGTGTTTCCCACTGAGATTTTAGATAATGACCTTCCAACAGCCCTAGCTGTGTCTGTGGAACTTTCGTCTAAACTTGCTACCCCTGATTTTCATGCAGAAGAGATATCCCAAGGTAAGAAGATTAAGCTTCTGAGTTATATATTTATCAAACTTATTTCCTTACTAGTGCTTTGTCAATGGTTGGAATATTCAAAGTGTATAAATTTTCATCTTCATGTTGTTTTCCACTTCTATGCTACCTTCTTTTCTTGTAATTTAATCCACCGTCCTTTCATAATTACATGTTTAAACATAATTGGAAAAATACTCTTTTCTCTCAAGAATATTTTTCCCCAGCTTCTTGCACATCCAGCAAGGAAAACGGCATTTAGCCTGGTTTGCAAGAGTGTAAAAATCTCCTGTGTGTCCTAGCGTGTTCAGCTCTGTCTGACCCTGGTGACTATCTGTCCTTCTTCCTTTCAAAGTAATTTGCCTTTCTCCTTGGGGACTTTGGTGTTCCTTTCCAAGTTCACGTCTTTTCTGAGTGCTTCCTCTTCTGTGCATCCAGATGTTTTTCACTAGAAATGTCTGGAACTAGTCTCTCAACACATCTGCCATTCTGACCTGTTTTAGTGATTTTTTGGGGGAACCCAAGAAATTGTCTGTATTCTCTAAAAAAAAAAAAAATAATCTTAGGACTACAGCAATAGAAGTGCAACAGTTTATTTTGAAGGCTGTATTTTCTCTGTCAACTGTTCATTTAACTAAAGCTTGTATTATACATATAGCATATGTGTAAGACTGTCTTTAGACTCAGAATTTTTGCCTATCTAGTCTTTCAGAGTATTTAGTTGTGCAATAAGTCAGCCAAGACCTGTTTTTATTTGGGCGAGTTTTAATAAATACTTGATTTGTGTATAGACTAGTATTATATATACCTATGGTGTGGGGTTTTTTTTTTTTGGTGGTTGTTTTTTTTGGTTGGTTGTCTTCTTAATAGGTAATATACCTTCTTGATGTAGGTAATGAGACTGAAAGAAATGCAGTTATTAATGCAGTTATATCTGTACCTCTTCCAAAATACCATGTCAGCTAGTTTTCTGATGTTCTCAATGAAATACAGTAAGATATGTAATTCACTCATTTTGTATTGATTCACAGCAGCAGTTGGATTTAGAAAATTTAATACTTCTGTTCTGAGCAGTGCCATTTGTTCTGGCACTGGCCCTCATACAGAGTATGAATAATAGGAGGATTTGCATTTACTCAGCTCTTGAGGTCACTAAAATCACTTCAATGCTTGTATTAAAAATATGATTTTATACGCTTTTATTAAAAATACGATTTTCTATGCTTTTATTAAAAATACATTTTTTTCTGTGCTTTTATTAAAAATATGATTTAAAGAGTTATATTTGCTATATAATATCTTGGTAAGACTGAATAATGTTTTGGTGGTCATGTAATTTGCTGCAGACTCAGACCAGAAGCAGAGTTGCTCCTTTTTTTTTTTTTTCCTTAACAATTTTATCATCAAAGGTCTTAAAAAGGCATATATTTTCAGCTTGAGGGATACTTTTGACCACTAATTTGGCAAAACTGAGCTATCGACTAGGAGGACTCACTGCCACTGGAGAGTCTTCAAGTGTTCAGGCTAGTAACCTCAACAGATGTTCTCTCTTCACACTTTCTTAGTTCTGCTGTTCAGGTCTCAGTAAAAATAAAGACTGGTATTGCAGTAGTATGTGGCTACTGATACTTCCACAGATCAAAGATCAGTACTTCCTTCCCAGCATAATTACGATACAATCTCATTTATCTCTAGTTAATAACACTTCCTGTTTTTCCTACACAAGCCTCATCATTAGAGCAGCACCAGACTGTTGTTTTATCTGCCATAGACGTGAGTTCAGTAATTAGTAGCATACCAGGGGCTGAAATAGAATTAAATAGTGAGTCATTGCTCTCCCATGGTTTACAGTTCACAACTGCTTCTGTAAGTACAGCTTCAATTCTCTCTAGGTTGCCTCAAAAGGGTCCTGAAAAACAGTCAGGTGTCTTTGGAGGTTCAGAAGAGTAGTGGAGATGACGAAGTCCTTCAAAAATTTCCAATTCCCTCCATAGATATTTATTTATAAACACATACCTCTTCTTATTTCATTGGTTATTCATGAAACTCAAATGCAAACATCTCTTCCTAGTGAATGTCTGCTA
This sequence comes from Heteronetta atricapilla, assembly GCA_011075105.1. NCBI lineage: Eukaryota > Metazoa > Chordata > Aves > Anseriformes > Anatidae > Heteronetta > Heteronetta atricapilla. The sequence goes on from CM021733.1 coordinate 90,900,298, forward strand.
TTACTTTTTTATCCATCAACCAGAGACTTGCGAACGTTAAACCACAGTCTGCTGATTCTTTAAGTGAATTAAGCCAGATATATGCAACATGTTTTATGACTAGAATAAAACCCTCTGATGTATTCCCAGACCAAGATCTACACAGCAAACAGTCTCCATTTTATGAGACATTTTGGATGAACTCAGCAATATTAAACAGCTGCTATGCACTAGTGGGAGCTACTGCTACTAGTTCTGGGTATTCATTTTCTTCATCTGGCAAAATAGCATAATCAATGGAGTTCACAGAACTGTCATCCTTGCATCCCACTACAGAAAATCCATACACCAATAGGACTGTCTGTGCTGTCTTTGTATTCACAAGAATCACATACTCATTTTCTATATTCCAATTCATACTGTCTGTTTTTCTTTCCCAGACCATCTCTTTAGAATCAACATTTTCAGCACTTACGTCCTTTAAAAAGATAAACATCAACTTGACAAAAAGATTAACTACTATCAAGCAGCTGACAGCAGAGGAAATTTAACAATTACTGAAGTCAAAACTCTGTGATCCAGTTATGGAGATCTGTTCCATGTTAAGTCTTTCTTAGAGGCACAGCCAAGTAGTGTTTTTCAAGAACTAATTGTAACCCACATAGTAAATAGTAGTTGTGAGTTCAAAACAAATCTAATGATAAAATCAGGAGATTCTAAAAATATTCTCAAAAACAAACTAGCAAGTACTCTTGATTTGTATCTTCTGATTGTAGAAGCTTTATTTATAGACTTACTTGCTGAATACTCTGAAAAGTTCTCATCACTGAAATCTTGTAGTAATGAGTTATCTTACTCAGTTTTATCCGCACAAACCCTGTCTGCAAATGTAAATGCATAAAATGTTAGTGACAAGTATTAATCTTCTCATACCAGATATCCTGCTTTAAGTTCTCCCTTACAAGCTAGCAACACCACTGGAACACATGAGCTGAGCAGACGCTGCTGCTTGACATGCTAAGGACTTCTGATGAATGTTAAAACTCCTTTACCCAGACTTCACCGTGTATCTGCAGTGGGTTCAGCTTCTGGCCCTTATCAGCTGACGTTATCTCTCCAGTTTCTCATTTCTGTTCAGACAACTTTTTGAGGTGGTGGGATGTTTTTAACAAAGATGAAAGCATCTGTCAGGGTTGCCAGATGCTTGAAAGGGATTTATTTTAATCAGGCAGCAGCTTGTTCAATGGATATCACACCTGCTGCTGTACCTGGCACAGATGGTTGTTCTTCATGCTCTGCCATATACACTGTTAGATCAATATAGAATCAGGCTGGAGGCTACTGTAATGCTGGCAGGCAATCAGCAACTAAAGAGTTTCACTTCGCTACAGTAAACTTCTCAGAATTTGGGGTGTAATTTTCATTAGACTTGCATATAAATTCAGGAAGTGTCTCTCATTACAGTATATGAGTGTTACTATTAACATGTTTAATTTTAGAGGAAAAAAGCGGATTTTTATTTCTTCAAATGGTCTATTTTTTAAATATGATATAATTAACCACATTGATTCCAAGATGGGAGACAGATGATGGCTATGTTTTTTGAAGATGGATAGTACTTCTGTAAGAACATTACAACTAATTCAGAAAGAACAGGAATTAAAAGAACACGTAAAATCCTGTGAATTCTAGATTAAATATTAGGGAATATTGATTGGCTTTGACTATGCTTCATACTGTACTCCTATAAAAATACATGCTACAAAACGAATACATGCCAACGAGAAGTTTTTGACTTCTCATTTCTTTGATTTCAGTACTTGCTTGCTGGTTTATTTAGGGAGAAAAAAATGGTTTGTATCATTGATTTCAATCCCATTAAAAAAACTTAAAAAGAATTATTGATTATGAATGTATAAAGAGGTGCTAAAAGAACAGTTCTTTTCCTTGTGAGTGCTTGCCTGTGCAGATTTAATTCTCTGTGTGCATACGTAAGTAAACATCAAATTCTTTTTTTTTCCCTTTATTCTTTGATACCCTCAGAGTGAAGTAATTTGTATGGATTAAGCCTTACACTTCCCAGTCGTTTCTTTCAATTTTTCTGACTTGTTTGGCACCAAGTGAACTCTTCGGGTCTCATATTAATAATACTTATTTGCTTGTATAACATCAAGACACATAAAAATTGCCAGGATCATAAAATTGCATACCACAGTTGAGCTGACCATCCATTTCCTCTTTGAAAAACATCAGGGGGCCCAAATACACCAAAAATAACAGAAACATGCTCTCCTTTCACCTTGCCTGTAACAGCAAAAGAGATATTTTTCTTCTAGACCTTCCTCTTAGAGAGACTGCATGAGAAAGCAGAAAGGGGCTTTAGAGGTCACTTCCCAAGTGGAATACTGCTTGGGAATTACAGGAGGCTGGTATCACTTGTCATAATTCCAGTATCCACATGTTCAAAAGACAGCAACACAGATAAGTTCTGAGGTACATTGAACTAGTCCTTAAAAGGCATCATCTTTCATCTTATTTTGCATGGCTGGATTTATTATTATTTTTTTTGTCCAGTGGAAGTACCAGATAAGAAAAACAGTGGATCCCCAAAAGTAATGTTTGCTGTTGTATTGATGCGTAAACTAATCTCTTTATGCCTCGATCAGCAGCAGGAAAAAAAAAAAAAACTATTATGAAGCCAATGTAAAATGCTTCTGGATGAGGAAGATCCTTATTAATACCTTACTGGGGTATCCCTGGTAAAAGAAATGTTTTAAGCTGTTAAACATGCTGTATGCTTGTGTGCTTACTAGACTTCATGTAGTTATTAATAATCCCATATTACTAAAACTTTGGGAATAAAAGACTGATGATTCACCATAGAAAAGTTGTATTCTGGCAAAGATGGACACTAAGTATTTTTAATGGTTTAGTATTGCCATGCTCATCTGACAGTGATTTCATACTTCACAGCAAGTTGTAAGAGAGCTTGAAGTAGCAGGGGTCTCTAGAAAAGGGCTGTGAGAGATGAGATCTGTTTGGCAGAAAATATATCCTTTGCTCTGATCTCCAGGTATGCATTTCAACTACCAGACCATTGCTTGTGGAAAAGAATTATTTGAAAAAAAATGTTCTGAGAAGAATCTGTGTTCATAGGGAAAATAACAACAACAAACTCTTACGGGATTCAAGGGGAATGATCAAAGTTCTTTATCACAGAGTTTTTGTTAACACTCTTCAAAGTTCTGTATGCATGCTTAATATCCCTATGCAAAATATGACCACATTCATATTGATGTGAATACTATCTTGATCCCAGTTGTAATTGCAGGAAATCTTCCATCTGAGTTTTGAAAGCTCTTCAACACAAAGATATTCAAAGATATTTTCTTCATAGGTTGTTTCCACAGGTATGGCTTGAATACTCAGACCCCATGAAGAAAATATGGCAGTCTTGGAATCTTTGCAGTTACTATAGTTGACTGTGAAGTGCTGCTGTTACTGTAGACACCAGGGAACTGACCAGGTTTCTAGAGCATCTAAGCCAGCATATATCTCCCCTTGAGCAACAGTTCTCATACTGTAAGTTTAGGGAAAAAGAAAAATGAAGCAGTATTTTGGAAGCTGGACTACATATCCCACTGTCTAACCCAAAAAACATGCAGTAAATTACAGGAGTCACAAGAAATGTTACCCATTTATCCACTGTCTTTCTGTAAGACTGATGGAGGCTCCTAATTATTTGCTCTTCACAATACAAAATTTATAGAAATCATTTTAGATTCCAAGTCTGTTTCTGGCATAAGAACAATTCAATACTGCAGAAGAATCCAACTTACTCAACATCAAGATCGTCCAAAGCTATTACAGGGCCCACACCTTGAGCTCTAAAGCAATATAGTTTTCCATGATTCTCCTGTGTTCAAAAGTGATTAAGCTATATATTTATTTAGTAGCCGAGTATCGTTATGACCATAGCACTCTGTGATATTATTCTTTTCTAACATGGACAGAACAACATCTACATGCTTGCTAGAATAGTCCTCGCAACATTTCTACCTATAAATATTGAGAGCAAATGCTTCCAATCACAAATGGCAGTTACATGTATGAATCCTTGAGACCTCATTTTCACATAAATATGCTGTATCTCCTTGACATACAGAGTGCTCTAGACCTTTTCCAGAAATACTAAATCCAAAGATAATATGCATGGAAAAGTATATATCTGTACATACAGATACCTCCATGTATTATGTTTATACAAAGGCTTAAAATACATATCCACAGATACACATTCACAAAAATATTTTAAACCTTTATATAACACCATACAACATCAGTAGATGGCAAAACACTTCAAAAAGTTAACCACTACTATTATTACCACTTGAAAGCTGACAAAAATGAAACACAATGAAATAATAATAATAAAATACTAAAAATACTGAGTGTTCTGTCAGTGACAGAACTGAAAACTCAGTTGTGATCTCTTAGCCCCAGCTGAGTATTCCAGCAACTGTGTAATGTTACGCTGTTCTAACAGAGAAGAGAATCCTTAATTGTCCTTGTCTACCGTGTACTCATTCCCCAGTCCATCTTTTAGACTTCAGGATTCATTTCAGCAAACAGTTCTTAAATACTTACTACTAGTTGGTATAAATGGCATCTTTCAGAGTAGGGTTATTCATCAGTATTCATATTTAACACATACCAAAAGATTGTCAATTGATGTCCAAGTGAGGCTGAACTGGTCGCTACAGAACAAAAATTACATATTTGTATATAACAAAGCTTATGTGACTTAAAAATTTGATGATGGCAAGGTACACCTAATATTTTAATTCTAATTATAATTGGAAGATACACTTTGTTACACACTATATAAAATATACTATTTACTAGTAAAAGAAATTAAATGAAAGCCATTACTCTCTGTACTACATAGAGACTAGGTAAGGGACTGAGTTAGGTGACATTACGTCAAAGAAACCCTCCCATTGAGTCACAAGGGTCAGTGGATCCCTTGCTTTCTAAACTCCTTGGGTGGAAGAGGTAAGGAGCCTTGGTGCAGCTGAATTCGCTCCCAGTCCTAGATGTGGCCAACAGTTCAACTAAAGGATTACATGTATTACATGAATCCTTAATGCTGCTTAGCTGAGATTATAAGGCGTGATCACAAAGCACCATTACAACATGCTGGCATGCTGTCACTCTCCCAATCTCCTTACCGACTACCTGTGGTGACAAGGCTCCTCACACTCTGCACAAGTTGCCTGGGACATCCCTGCCCATGGGGAGGTCCTGGTGTGCCACCCGCAGCCACGTCAGGAGAGCCCAAAGGGCTCTCAGGCTGATCGCTATTTACGGGGTAAGATGAATGACCTATGGGCACATTCGCATACTGATGTTAGTTTCTCCCAGATTTGGCTTGAGTTGCACTTTATTCCAAATTCCTGCGACACTGGGATTGGGAGTGGGGTGGGGGTGCCTTGCTCAAACAGCCCTTGCCTTTTTGTTCTCTGTCTCCTCTGGAACCAGGATACAGCCAGCACGGCCGGGCATACCCATCACAGCTGCCCGTGATGGTTAGCTGCTTAGGCCCCATGCTCTGTTTAACCAGGGGACAAGAGGGAGTACGCTGTCACAGTATAAAGCTGCATACACAAGTTATATATATTGTTCAAATACATCCCCTATTATATATAAAATATAAAATACACTTACAAATACACTGAGACATGTCTGTACACATCCACATTCTGTACCCCTCATATAGACAGGTATGTTCTGTACTGCCCGTGTACTAATGTGCTATATCTGTAAACTAAGCAATGCTTCTGTTCTCTAAACTTTGTGTAGATATTGAAAACAAGTAAACTTTCAATATTTGTTAATGTCATACTTTCAAATCTGTTAGACTTAGACTGTCATAACTTAATGCAGAATGATCAGGAAATGAGAGAAAGTGAATGTGTGGCTAACTTTCAATGCAGGATCATTTTTTATATGAATCCCTTATGATCTAATTAAAATGGTGATAACAGGAAATAATGATAAAGCAAGTGTAGTTCATTGCAGTGCACTTCAGAAGAGAAATGTCAGAAAGTATAGAAAAAATAAACTTATCTGAAGAAATGTCACAAATGAGTATGTGTAAAGTCCACAATATTAGAGCATCCATGGCCCATTTATAAGAAAATGAGATTGTGGAAGTGTGAAATAAGTGGTTTCTATGTTTCAGTATAGAAAAACTTCAAACAAGTAAATGAATGACAAATCTCACACTGTAAGGTTTGTCTATCCTAATGTATGCATTCCAATAAACCTTTTGGTATTGAATCATACCTAATATTTAAAATGTTGACTCTATATCTGAAGAGCATGCAGCTGGTGTTGATCAGGCAATGGGATATTTGAGCCTTCATAGAAAGTGAGGTTAAAGAACATCTACTACCATAATAATTTAGTTTCTATGTAGAAATCGTTCACATTTTCATTCATTTCATTATGTACTCCGAGTAAGATGAAAATAAGTTCAATTAAGTCAGTCTTATAAATTAGGTCACCTCCCTTTCATTTCAGAAATACTTTACCTCATTTTTTTCACTTTGTATACTCTTGTCATCAACAGACGTGAATATAAAACTTAGAGAAATGTAGCAGAATCATGCAGACATCGGGTAACATTTTTACTAATGATCTTTAGAACTACCATGAAAAACTAATTCATATGACAGTGTTATCTGATAGTAAAGTATACTGACTATTTTCCATGAAAATTAACAAGCAGGCTTCTCAAGGAGATTGCATTTGTGGATACATCTATAGTGGAAGTCCTTTTTCTGAACACAGCAGTATGAAATACTTCGTACAAATGACAAAATAATTTTTTCAGTCATGACGGTGTATATCTCCCAAACATGTAATTAGGTTTAGTTAAAAAAAAAAAAAAGTAATTTGGATAGGATATTGTTGTCCTAACAACAACAAAAGATACTTATAAATGTCAGAGTTTTACCTATGATAGGTGAAATTTCTCTCACAGGGGGAAATCAAGCCTGACAACTATGTTCTGCCTTCTAATCATCAAAAAATGTTCCAGTAATATTTAAAAATTGTCTTGACTTTCTATTGTCCTTCTACATAGAGGTTTCTTTTGCCTGATATTCCTAGGACTATGTTAGTTTGCAACAGAGAACATTATAATATTATAACATGCCAATGTTATAATATTATATATTATATATAATATATAACACATATATAATATTATATATAATATATAACATGCCAATGGTAGCAGATTTCGAGTGCCAGGAATACAGAAGCCACCTTGAGAACCGTGTCAGTGATAGCAGCTCCTTTCACTCAGAGTTTCAAAGCCAGTGGGATCTAGGAGCAGATCTATGGCCTGGGACTGCTAGACTGGTTTGTTTTTCACTGTAACTCACGATTCTGTGGTAAGGTTCCTTCTGTATTTCTGTAGGTTCAGGTTGCCGATTTTTGGACCACCAAAGCTATAAAGCACTTGTCCTAACATTGATGAGCGTGGTCAAGAATATAGGCAAGAGTGCTATTCTGATATCTTAAAATTTCACTTGTGCTGTGAATTCTGAGAGCCTAAAAAGACTACATTTAATTTTCTTTACAGAACAGCAAATAAAAGATATGAGGAGTTGCATGCAGCTGACGTTTTACATACAAATTTTAGAGCAGTTAGTGTAATTACTGAATTTCCTTATGGTTTGCTTTTAGCCCATATGTTGAATATATTCAAAATAAATCATAAAAATCAATTTCTGTAGTTTAAAATTATAGCAAAAGTTTTGGAGTGAAGAGACCGTAAGAACTTGTCTAAGTCTACTAAGTTTAGTAAGAATTTCTCTCATTATTTATTTGAACAACCTATTAGTTCTTGTAATATGAGTTGCATACCAAATGCTGAGGTTGCTCTTCAAAGATATTGTTACATGCCCTGGAGATAAGCAGGCCTTAGGGATGATTTGGCAGCATTCAGGAAGTAGAAACAATGCCAATTCCTGCAGCTTTTAGTGGCAGGAGTAAAGCTGTTAAAAACAAAGAACTGTGGTAACAGCCACTGGGACCTGAACCAAAGACGGGACCACAGTAGGAGAGATGCACTGTTGAATTTGTGTACAAGGTCTGTAATTATGTGCTGATAAACTTAGCTCAAACATAGGTACCTGCATTTAGAGTCTCTTATTGCATAATGACTGGAAAATAAGTATTACATTTACCCTTTCTCTAAGGCTGGAGGATGAAAAACATAATGGATAGATGAGGTATGATTTTCCTTGCAAATAATAATAACTCTGAGCAAACCTGACCTGTATTTAAGTTTAAGTAATGAGAATTCTCAGACTTCATCTTACTAAGAAAAGCTAATCAATAGGTAAGGGAAAATAATTGTTTTCTTGAACTGGTGCAGCTCTGTTGATTGTGATCCATACCTAACGTGTCCATTGCACTGAGACAGAGGAAGCGTTGGCCAAACATTATGCATAAGTCTCAGGTTTGTTTTAAAATCATATCATATCTCTGTAGAAGTAAAGAGGGTAGCATTATTTTGAAAACAAAAAATACTCTAAATTTCTGTGGTACGTGCTTTCAGGTGAAGAAGTTGTGTGTTGGGGAGGGTGGACAAGAAGGAAATTGGTGACCTCGAAGGGAGGAGGGCCATGTAGGTTCAAGAGAGGATAAGCTGAAGTGTGTGCGCTGTGAGGTGACTGTATCAGAATCAGGCAGGAAAACTGGTCAGGAATGTGAGAGCATTCAAGATGACAAGTTTAGGAATGAGCTCTGAAATAGTACAGCAGGTTATTGGCCCTGAAGAAAAATAGTGTCTACTCTTCCCCAGTTCCCCTCAATTTAAGTAGAAATGTTAATTCTAAAAGCCTCCACCATAATCCTACTGAAAGCAAGAAACAATACGTCTCATGAATAAAGTGGTAGTCCTCCTAGGGAGGTTGGGTCATGTAGACTCACTATTTTACTCTTTCAGTGTATCTAATATTAACAGGTTTGTAGAGTTGTGAGCAAGGGTGGGTTATGCACCTCAGACCTCTGACCACGGAGTTTCAAGTAGCCAGTAAATCTTTATGTGCAATTATGGGAAACATAAAATGACTTCATAAACCAATCCTATTTTTTCCTCTGATGTCACATGGGTCACTTTGTCATAAAGACTGAACTGATTACTCAATACTCTTGAGATGATTATGCCTGATTAAAAGTATGTTGCTCTGTGGCTTGACTTGGCCTGGCCAGCAATTTGTCGTGCATAACTATTCTTTATTTTCTTCTTAAAATTAAAGATGATGCAACATGTTTTTCCCTATTAGTAAGTGCACAGTATGAAGCTGGACCAAATTCTTTCTAGCGTGTGTTGTCTCAGATCTGCCTTAGAGGTGCTTTGAGTACCTTCGTTTGCCTCCTTCCTAGCATTGCCAGGGCACATGTAACTACGCAGTTGATAATGTACCCCAGTTGTTAGGTGAAGACGTAGCAGGATAGGTGAAAAGGTGTTGGAAAGATGCCTTTTCTATGTACCTGCCTAGGTCAAGAGGAAAAATAATGCACCCTTAGCGGCTGGAATTTACTGCTCCACAGCTAAAGGTTGGGGTACTATTTTCAGTATTTGGGGAAAAAAATATTTAGCCTCTTTTGGCATAGCTTACTATAGAGGCTCTTTTCTTCTTGGTGGGCAGGTGCAAGGTAATCCTTACAGAATGAATTACATTTTATTGTTGTCATATACCAAATACCAAAGAAACTCTGCAGACTCAGTTGTCAAATTCAGTTGTTGTATCTATCACAAGAAGTTGCTGTATTAGTAGTTCTAATAATAATGTAAGAAAATCATTTAAGAATAATAATGTATAGCACTTCTTAGTGTTCAGAATGTATTGAGTATCACAATAAATGAGTCTGAATGCTTGGAAGGGAAAAACGAAAAACAGAAGATACTCACTTAAGGAATATGAGTTTAAAGGCTAGAGTCTCTTTCACGATAGAAGTAGGAATGAAAGAAGCAGAATAGAAACAGGAGTTCTCTTCCCATGGAGCGCTTTTCCCAGTGCAGCACTATGTCTTTAAATCCATGAGTATCTGTATGTACTTTTTTTGGTCAAAGTACTTTCAGTTTCTCCTGTTTTCATAGTTTTCAATCTGAATATTCAAATGTTGATGTTTTTCTCCTGATTTGGAAGGTTAACTGCTTATTGTATATAGAATCTTTCCTTAATAGTTGGAGACTACTGAAAATTCCTATATATATATATATATATATATATATGTATATATATTTTTGCTTGTCACAGTTTTCTCAGGCTTATGGTCTCTTAGAATTGCTAAGAAAAAGAGGGCGGTTAAAATGTGCAGTGTAACAGCACACTTAACAACATACTTAACTTACAGTAAGAATATTTGTTTCAATGAAAAAACTCAGAGTAGTATCTTGAAGGAAAATTTAAAACACTCATTATCTTCATTATCTTCTGTGGATCTGATTTTAAAAATTACATCTTAAAACAACTGTGGGACATGGAACAGTGTAACAGATTTTCCTTTTTTCTTTTTTTAAAAAAATTACAGATACCATCCTCACTTACATCCTCACTTTAATCTTTTTCGAGATGGTTTCCGTGGTAACATTAATATTTTATGCATGCAGCCACATCATATTTGTGTAAGGGTGGGAATACTGGAAAAAAAGTTTAAAGATCGTTGTACTTCACATCAGGATAGTGAAGTATGAAATATCTGTCTTTATCTCCAATACTGTGCATATATCACAGCTATTTCTGAAGAGGATGGAATTCTGCTTAATTAAAATTTACAGTAAATTATTTTGGCTATATTTATCTTTGTAAATATTATTAAAACTTAATAATAGTTCTTTTTTGGTGAGAGGAAGTGAATTGCTGTTACACATTAATAGGTCTCTGGGGGAAGTGGAATTTAAAACACAAAGGACAACCAGAATTACTGGTGGTAGGGAAGGAAATGTAGTGGTTTTCTTTTTCTGTGGCAATGGTTTTATCCATATGTAGACATAATTTGATAGTGGTCATTTCTGAAAACATAACATTGGAACTTGAGATTGGAGTGACTTCCCCTTCCCCTTCCTCTTCCCCTTCCCTTTCCCTGGGAAAGAAGTGTTTTTTGTTACGGGACTTTCATCTTTGTGTCTTTCAAAGTCCTCACTCAGTGTCAGTCAAGACAAAACTTCAGCAAAGCTTTTCTGGGGGGCAGTGGGGTGGTGAAGAGACAGCTAAGCCTGGAGGATAAAATCAGTTTCCAGTGTTACTGAGCTTTGTAGTGAAGATGAAGTGCAGCCTAGGCTGCATCGTCTCTCCATAAAGAGTCTGAGGATGGGTGTGCTGCAGGGAAGAGGGAGAATTCCCACCAGCATGTCTGTAGTAGAGTCCCCGTTAACCCCAGCTGTGTCATGAAGAGACATGAACTCTCTCTTTATGAAAAAAATTTGGGTGTGGAATCCCTGATAATTCTTATCTCATGAGATTTCTGCCATGGACTTCTATCAAAAGCTGCACTGTGGATTTGACCAGGAGGATTGGCTAAGGGTGTAGGGAGATCAGTATTTCCATTAATGTACTGGTTTTCTGATAGCCTACTTTAAAGGTTTCAGACTGTCTAGAAAATGCATGAGGAACATAGACACCCAACAGAGAGCTCTGGATCTCTGGGGACAGGAAGTATCAGACACACAAATTAAGTTTCAGATCTGCTTAGAAAATCATGGACTGCGAAGGAGGCCAGAGAGAAGTCCTTTTAGTGTATCACTTTGATTCTTTTAATGTGAATTAGTTTGGAGGGAACTATGCTTTCTTGCTTTCTAAAGGTGTTGTACTATGTACATTTAGATCTTACAAATGCGAAGAAAGGCTGAAAGAATAGTAAGTTGCTATTACGAGCAAAGGAGCACAATGCAGAAACAGTGAGATATGTGTGAATGAAAGTTCCCATTTAATCTTATGCAGTCCTCTCAAGGTTATCTGGGTATACAAATGGATCGCTGTGTTAAAAATGTAAGGACATTTTAAATTTTTTATACTCCAGTGTTTGAAAGAATATACAAGCCTAATCATTGACCTAGTTAGTAATCTTTTGTGAATTTAGATACGTAATAAAAGATTAATAAAACAATGAGCTCAGTAATGAAACCTCATTTTAGTTTTTACATTTCAGTACAGAAAATGAGATACTGATCTTAAACATTCTTTTAAAAATTAACATCAGTTTTGTACTTCCTAAAGTATGATGCCTGCATCTCCATTTGATTAGAGGGGTAAGAACTATCCAGTCAACATTTTTTTTAATATTGAAGAAAGCAAAAAAAATACAGCTTACTAAATGTTTTTGATTCTAAAGGGCATGTTTCAAACTTAATACCATGTAATTTTTCAGAAGTTCCTCTGAAAGTTAGCCTCAGAACTAGGATTTTGGTTCTTCTGGAGCTTGTGGCTTCCAAAAGCCCTTTTCGTATAGATAGGTAGATTTCAGAACTTTGTAAATAACTCATTATTTTCAAATCTGAAAGACAGCCTTAGGTTTTACGGTAGTAAGACTACCTGACAGATGTGGATACCTTTGGATCTACTTGGGAGATATGCATGGAAGACAGAGGATCACAATGGCTTTGGACAGTATTATCCAAATGCTGATTTTTTTTTTTTCCTTTATCATTAGCCATCTTGTTTTCTCTCAGGGTATTCTGTCCCAGTTTTCTCCCTGCTATCACTTAATTAAGCTCTCCACCCCTGTATTCTCTTTGCTACACAGATTGCTGAAAAGTTAAGATTTTCTGTGTACTTGGCTCGTCTGTGTGCGGTAGTGATCAGGAATGGAAATGTTGCTGTCTCAAGGAAAGCCTTGGGAATTAAGGTACAAATCTTCATAATGATAGTGAGCATTTGTGTAATGGAAACATTGCAAACTTTGCAGATATTCCAACGTGCAACCTCACCTTTCCCTAAAATTGGACTATAGAAAGCCCTGATTGTACATAGGAATACTTCGGGGGCATTCGGGGGAAGGAACATGAGTGCTATGTATTTCTGAGTGTTCATGACAGCTCATTACAAGACTCGGTATTGTTGCAACTACAGTCAACAGCTGGTTAAGACACAAGCTTATCTTTATCTTGATTCATGTTGGAGGCTTGCAGAAAATAATGGAAGCCAATTGTATTATTACTTTTAAGCAATAATCAAGGAAGAGTGGATGACAATTCTGTTAATCTGAAAATATTAAATGTCTCTTTGATGTTTAGAGTGAGTTTGGGCAATGTCCAACATGAAAAGTGATTTATTTTCTGCTTCCTTGAGATACGGCTGGGTTTTTAAGAACTTCTGGTTTGCACATTCTTGAGGGACTTCTAGTTCGTAACTGCACTCTGCGATTGTCACAAATTACTGTGTCAGTGTACCACTCTGAAATGGTACACGTCTAGATGTTAAGCATTCCCACTGTTGTAGCTGATTATATATCGGATTATATACCCATATATCTCTGCATCACTCCACAGTATTTGGAGAAGGAAGAATCACAACTAGTTTAGCCACCCTAACTGCAGCTTTTCTCTGCTGTATGGCCTCTGGTAAATGGCATTTATATGCTGACTTAATTTCTGTGAATTTGGTTACAGCAGAGGTTCTTTTGCATTCTGAGACATCTACTTCTAGTAAATGGATTCTAGTATTTTGTAATTTTGGTCAAATTCCAATTCAAACCAAGTTTTAATTTAAAAAGAGAAACAAAAAACTTCATTAGTATGATTAGAAGTGGGCTGCATTTACTATACTTACTTCTTCCTATATGTATACTAAAAAGGCAAGAAAAAGGGGAGAAAAAGTGATAGGATTTCATTTATTTTTCCACATCATACTTTGAAGTGGATGCATTTTTTACTGTACGTAATTCTTAAGTTACTTCTATATAAAGTGCGTGTCTTATTTTTTTCTCCTAGTAATCATCTGCCTTTTTATTCTTCCTTTTTGTTTTCTAACCTCAAATGCACAAAGGAAATAGAGTGGTTGTCAGCAATACTGTGGTGCTGAGTTATAATTCTGACCACCTCTAAAATGGTGAACTATTAATTCAGATGTTGCTTCTCTTTCTCTCGGAGCTTTTATTTAAGACTACTAGAGAGCCATCATGTTGAAAGATAGCTTCCTGTTGAAGACTGAAAATAGAGCCAAGTTGTTTAATACTGACTCATCCCAAGTTCCTCAGATATGGGAGATTTTTTTCAGTGTCACCTCACTAGATTTCTTTTTTGCACTTTGAATAGACTATCTCAAGATCAAGTAGAGAACTATTAAACTCTTATTTATCTTCTCTTTAATTAAAGACAGTAGCTTCAGGAATTGTTTAAAATAATACACTATGACAAAGACTTGGCAAAACCTCAGAATTTTCACTCGTATGGGGTCAGTAGCCCAGGAGATGAACCTCAGTAGCTCACATAAATATGAACGTAGGAATGGCTAGGTTAGAAAATAATTCCTCAAGTTTTTATTCGTTTGTTTTAATATCTACTGTAGTAAGTTCATTATGATTCACCTCAAGAAATTATTCATGTTAACAGCATGCTGTATTTGTTAAAACTGCCAACTTCTTGTTCAGAGAATAAAACAACCTGAATACTGCAGCGACAGAGTATAGCGAGGATTGTGCCTGTACGATGGAAAAAAAAATAATGAAGCATTTCAATATAAGAAGTTGCCGTTACGTCATCTCTTGGTGATAATAAATATACTTCAGAAAATGCATATTCAAGAATTAAAGGAGGCAAGCTATAGTTTTGGACACTAGCCTTCCTCAGGCATCAGAAAACATAAGTGTCCTGAGTTCATCTGAGGCAGCCTGTTCACTCAGAGAAAGCTCTGGAGGTCTGTCTTTTGATGGAATACGCTTCTGTTTGAGAGTCTTGTATTCATCCATGTAGCTTCAGAATGTAAATTTGCTTGCTAGCGTTCTAAAGATATTTAAATTACTACTTGGTAATCTAATGAATTCAAGTATTATTTTCCCCATCCTTTTTTCTCCTTAATGCAGCTTTTCACTTTACAGTTTCCCATGCTTGCAGTGTCTACATTATCTTGAGATAAGTGTACAGTACACATATGGATCAATGCATTCCATGTGATCTGAATTTTCATTTGCTTTGGTTATATTTTGGTGGCTTCTGTACACATGATCAGTTTGCATCACAACTAGATAATTAATCTCACTAATAATCTTCTCCTGGGAGAACGAAGTCCTGTATTTTCCATTGTACTTTCTGTGGAATATGAGGACTTAGAAGCATATGTGAGCTTTCCTGAGTTTTTCGCATCTTTCTCCTTCTTCTTTCCATCTTGGTGGCAAAGGGTAAATGACTAAGACTGTCATAAACTGTAATTCTAATACAATTAGTTTGGGATTTGAGAAAAATATTTGTTTTAATAGCTTTGTTGAAATCAAGAGGAAATGGTGAAATGGGAAAATGCACTTAAGAACATAGCATATAGGACTATCTAGTAGGATATAAATGCTGTGTAAGAACTTTGGCACAATAGGAAGAGGAATTGAAAAAGGTTGTGTGGAGTGTCTCCTCTTAAATTGGTTTCCGAAGGTTTTATATATAGACTTTTCTTCTTAAATCAGGAGGTTGAAAATGAAACAGCCAAGATCAGCTCTCAAACTTATATTAGCTTGTAAAAGCATCCTATCCTCAACGTTTTAAAAAAATCAGTACATTGTATGATTCTGCTTCTACAGGCAAAGTGACCATGTACTGCAGTTGTTCTCTCATGTATTATAAAGGCTGATCAGGGATTGACAGTGCTGGCATACGAACTGTAAGCATCCATTTTTGTTTGTCAGATTCAGGGTTAGGTTTGTCCACCTGTGCTAACCTACATCCCCAAATCATTGCTGGGGTCAAAGGATTTACTTTCAAGTCTGTGGGAAAGAAATGGTTGTAGACTCCCTTTTAGTTTAGCATCATGCCCATTCCATCACCCCTTCCCCTCAAATGCATACTAATGTACCTGACATGGCACAATCAACAAATAAGTTGTTTGGACATCTTTGGGTGATAGGAATCACTGTGGTTTTATGAAATGGACTGCTGCTGCTTTCCATCGAGGTAGAATTTGTGCTCAGTGCCCTTCTAACATGTTTATGAGTCCTGAAGTGTTAGAAGTCTTTCTCCAACTTACGAAAAGAGAGATATTTTAGTCCTTACAGTTTTTATAATCACAGGTAGAGTATCTTCAGCGTTTCTGCTGAGTTTTGGAAATGTTGCCCTTTTTTGGTTCTTCACTCTGTGAATGTTTTTTTTCTAAGGTACAAGTGCATAAATCGGTACTTATTTTAATTGTTACAGTTATTTGCAATATACTCTGAAAGTGGCCAATTCCCATCTGGTAAATAAATAATATTCTGAGAGTGACCTTTCTTTCCTGGAAGTCTTCATTGTAATAGATGGTGCAGAACTATGTAACATGGATGCTGGAAACATATAGCAAGTAGCTGGGGCTTTTGTGCAGTGACTATTCTTTCCCTCTGTATGTTTTGGCAAGTTCAAATAGCTAAAACTCCCTTTTTATGTAAAAGCTATATTTTCATAGAAAATGCATTTTCTAGTGGAAATAAAATAAAATACCTGCAGCTGTCTGAAAAAAAACAATGAGATTGTATTTCTAAATTAATTTCAGTATCTGCTAGCTTGAAACTACTCCCTCAACACTACTAGGAGAATTAGTAGAGGCACAGAAAAAGAAAATTGAAAAGTACATACTGCAGTCTGCTTGGTATTTCTCAACTGTAAATAACCTTATAGTCAAGCATCTTCCTTTTTAAAGTTATGCTTCTCAGTAACGAGTTGACTTTACCAAACTGTTTACTGACCCAGAGTCAAAGGTAGATAATACAAGGGTGTGCATTGTGCATTGGTTTCTATCTAACAGATGATTAAATTAATTGTAATTTTCTAAGGTGCAAGTGCAAAAATCACTACTTATTTTAATTGTGACAATTATTTGCAATATACTCTAAAAGTGACCGATTCCTACCTGGTAAATTGATATTCTGAGAGTGACCTTTCTTTCCTGAAAGACTTCCTTGCAGTAAATACAGTTTATTGGTGCTTGCACCTAATGCTGCTGCTGTACTAATTGATATTAGGTATTTTTTAAAATTTGATCCTTAGGTCTCTTGTTTGGCCTTTTTGAGCTTGTTTTGATCTTGAAGATATCCATGGTACCAGACACAAGCAACGTTCAGATGAGCTCATAAAGCTGACAATGAGATGTGACTCCCACGTCATTAGTAGATTAGTAGATCTGGAGGGCAGGGGATCTCTTTTTAAGTCCTTGGTGCTATGATAAGATCAATTTAAAACAAACAACAAAAAGCATTCATATTTCTGTAGGTATGCTTTCCACAGGAAAAGTGTATAATCCTACAAGCATTTACTAATAGGTATAATGCTTCCTGTCATTAATTTGATTTTCCTGTAATGTGATTTGCAGAATCTAAGCCTCAGCTAGCTGTATGTGCTTTATTATACCAATTTTAAATTTTGTAGGCTATATGAGCTTATCTTCTTAAAATGTATATCGCTTTACTTACATTTCAGTCTTAGGTGCATACTTCTTTTTTTCTTTTTCATCAAGATTTTAGAGTGGGTTTCTGTTATCAAAAGTGTGTGTGTGTGTTTTTTCTTTAATTAGAAAACAAAAACGGTTGAAGCTTCAGTACGATATAGGTAGAAGAGGATACTTTAAATGACTTTCAGTGCAGTACCTTTTGGCTGTTTAAAAGTAATTAATTAGTTACTGCTATAGTGACTGCTGAAAATACCATGCCCAGTTTGCAGGGTAACTGAGTGCGGGTCATACAAATGATATAGATGTTCTTAGACTTAATTTGAAAAAGCTGTTAAAACACCAATTTCATTGAACTTCTGCATTATAAACATTGTTTTGTGGGTTTTGTAGCTATTAAAACTTAACCTACTAAGTTTTTAATGGGTGGTTAATCTTTGCTCTTTACCAATTTTAAGTAAAAATGTTAAATACCAGCATTAAGGTACACATATCGCAGTAAAATAATGTATATAAATATGTATATAGCAGCAGTATAGACTGCTGCTATATACCAGCAGTATAGACTGCTGCTATATACAGCTTTCATTTAAAGAGCAGTTCAAATACCTTCATTAAACAAGCTTGATACAAATTTCATGAGGTTATTCCTGGTAGCCATTTCATTCAGATTTGTGTTAGAAGAAAATGGGTAAGAGTGTCAAGAACAATAACAATTTTTCAGGTATTGAAGTATTTGCCTAATGCATAGAGTAATCTCTTGAAATGTAATTTTCTGGGCACAATACAGCATTGGCCTATGAGGTGCTTTGGAGTATGCGGTTAAGCATTGGCACGGGCTGCCCAGGGAGGTGGTGGAGTTCCCCATTTCTGGAGGTTTTCAAGAGATGTGTTGAAGTGGCATTAAGGGACGAGGTTTAGTGATGGGGCTTGGTAAACTGTAATACTGGTTGGATTTGATGATCTTGATCTCCAACCTGGACAATTCTATGATCGTAAGTAAGCAACTGCTTACACAGATGTGTTGCATCCATGAAAATTAATCAAATAAATGTTTTATCCTTCTCAGCTGTGGGAGGTAATCCAATTTATTTCATAGAGAATACGATTTCATAACTCAAAGTTCCAGCAGGCTCAAGGGGAAAAAAAAGGCAGTATTTCAGGAAAATAAATAGTCTAATGCATATGATTGGCCTGCTGAAAAGACCTTTCAGAGAAAGTTATTTCCAAATTTTGTATTTCTAAAAGGTTCACGCAAGCATGGTCTTATGTACTGTGGTTATATTTGTCTTTCGATCTGTAGACATGAGCTCTAGTATTCAAAATTAATGTGACCATGTTTTGATATTCAAGTTAAAATTGTCACTCTTCCTTTTGCTATAATAGTTTCATTCGTTTATGCTTGCTCTTCGTATATGCCAAATGACTCATTAAAAATATTGAAGTGTTTACAAATTACCTGAAACCGTGAAACTTGGCTATACTCTTTGTTGTTTCATTTCAACATTTAGAGAGTCTGGAGAGAGGATTTCAACCAAGGCTAGCAAGCAACATAAATAGAAAAATTACTATATGGATAGACCTTAGACATATTTTAAGAATAATTTGTTTTATTATTGGTCAGATCATTTCCACAAGACAAATACTTGAGATGTTCTGCAACCTTCTTAATAATGGTCAGGATTAGGAAAGGTCCAGAACATTTGAAATAATTGTGCAATCTTATTCCATAGCAATTTCAAAAATATACTGTATTCAAACATAAAGTTAAATGGTAAATGGTATGAAACACATGGGCAAATAACTCTTTGAGACTTTCAGTGAGGCATCTTAGAATTCTGATGTTTCATTTTTTTTCTTCAATTTATACATGAAGTTGAAGATGAAAGCATTTAGCTTTCAAATTATATTCTCAAATGTCCAAATACAATGGAAAATTTAACTTTATCCCCTTGAAAGAACCGACACTAATAGCTGCAAACAGAAGACATATAAACAACATACTAGGACAGTACTTTTTTGTGGGTGTTTTATATTCAAGTATAGAAAGTCTTGTGGTGGTTTTACTTGGGTGGGCAGACGAACTCCACCACAATCACTCTCTCACTCCCCCTCCTCAAAGAGGAAAGAGGAGAAAGTACGATGAAAAGGGGTCAGGGGTTGAGATGAGGATGAGGAGGTGTGAGGCCGATGTCCAGCCCAAGACCAAGCAGCGACGAAGAAAATGG
>CM021733.1:90970146-91011323 GCA_011075105.1 Heteronetta atricapilla
AAGTCTTCTACTCGTGCAGGGAAGGTCGACTCATAGAGATTAAAAGAATGCTACGAACTGGATTTGCTTGAGTAGTCTTTTTCTAATTCTTTCTTCTATTGTGAAAGCAGAGAAAGAACACTACAGCCTGCAACTGCAATTTCTACTTTAATCAACCGACAAACGACAGGTTTTAGAGAATGTGTTATTACATCTCCAAGAAGTTGGTTTCCTTGCAAAAATGATGTAGAAATTAAGTCACCATAAAGTTTTTTCTATGTTCTCTTGCTTCTGATAAAAAGTTAATGCTTTCTGTACATTAGTTCAAGTGCCACAAACAACAAAAAGCCTTTAAAACTCCATTTTCCTTAATCAAATTCTACTGTATAACAATACATCTTATTGCCAGTTATGACAGTCTGAATTCTTTTTCATTTATATACTATATCTCAGTAAGGAATCTTAAAACATGGATAAATACATCTCCTTGGAAACATGTAAAAAACAACCAAAAAAGTAATGTAAAGCAACAAATGTGAACCTTGTGTCCCTGGTCAGCATAAAACAGGTAGTGTTAGTGTCATTGTCTCATTCATATGCATATAATGTGTATTGTGTTACATCATTTTGTACACAAGTGTGTCCAGGATGTTCAATAAACTCCTGCTGTAATAAAAAATATCAGCCTGTTTGGAATCTCATGAGGAGACGAATGAATCGCAATATTGTGTCAGAAAGCATTCAGTCTGTGGTACGTACAGAATTACAGTGCTGAAGCTGCCTTTGTTTGTGACACAGATATCAGTCCTGTGGCATCAATTCTAGACCAATTGAAATGCAACATCCTTCATTACCCTGTGCCTAATGTAGCACATTCTTTCCTTTAATATTCCCACCAGTGTAATGGCTGCACAGAGTTTAATTCTTTCCCCGAATCTGAACAAGAGACAAATGCCTGTTGAGGGGCTGTGTATCATTTAGTCATTTCCCTGCAGAAGGCAGTCATTTGAGCTAGATTTAAAATTAGAGAAGTCACATACTTGGGGACACAGACATTCTCCCCTTTGCCCATTTTGGAGAAGAATAATGAGTTTCAGTATAAACTGTAAGGCCTAAAAATATTGCTTTGTGCAATGAAACTTGTGCTGTTATACATTACCTCCTCTTTCCTCTGACACTTTCAATCAGTTTGTCAGTTGTCACGGGTAGATAATTTGCTGAAAGCTTTGCACTGAGAAAGGCTTTTTGCTCAGTTGCATACAGCAAAAAATGCTGCTTATGTCAGGACCAATTAATAATGTTGTGTGTGTTTTCATGCGTGTGAGCAGTTAAAGTAAATCTCTTTTTTACATGAAGCACCAGGATCCTTAAAAATTGTACTAGCAATAGTTAATAATGGGCTTTGTTGCTGGTCTGAAGATGTTACAGTAGCTAGCTGATAAATGTGATGACATCTGACAAATTTCTCACATATTAGTGTGTCTGTAGAAAGAATATTTTAAGGATTTATCTCTTGTGCTTACCTTTAATCACTCCTAAATGCTGCAAAACTATGTATGGGAGTTAGCCCATGCTAATATACTTTTTAGTCTTCAAGAAAAAAGGAGAATGATAAGGAGAATGCATAATAATGCTACCTTATAAGAATAGCATCTCAATCACAAAGACGTTGCTTGTGAGCCAGTTATCATTGGACACCCACAGGATCTTCCTAATTTTTTTCTTACTGGAAATGATATGCCAGGAGCTGGGGAGTGAAATAAGAAATCGACAGCCACAGAGCCTGCAACTACAGGGTCTGAGTGGCTGAAAATTGAAATAAATGAAAAAGTTACTTTCAGACACTTGACTGTTTTGAGGAGGAACAAATGTTGGTTTTAGTTGCTTTCATTCTCTCTAAACCTTTTTTATTTTTAGATACCAGTATTTGCTTATATGTTATAGAAGGTAGTCTGTAACTGCTTGTTTGCTGTGTTAAATAATCTAACACTGTTAACCAACTTTTTCCCCTCAGTGATACATAATTTTTGCTTTACTTCTCAGGAGTGCAGTCTATACCTTGTAATTGCAAAGGGAAAAAAAAAATCTACTGTGAACATGTTTTCTTTATTTTTGATTTCATGATATTAGTAGCATCAGCCCTACCTTAGGAGCTGTTAATTATTTTGTGATTACTTTATAGTTCAGTGCTGTAACTTTCATTCTCTCTTCAGCTGAAGTCTACATGGAGAAAAATAGGAGAAAACAGATATAATAAAGTTCATACGTTGGTCAGTTCTGCTTTCGAGGTGTTAGATGGTGGGCACACGTAAATGATTACTAACTCAGCAGGTTTTTCATGATTCCTGAACCTTAATCAACAAATTCATTTTATTCATTAATAAGAGCTATTACAATCTCACTGTATTCTTAATTCTCTTCACTAACTCCTCATTAATGTGTATTATTTTATTCCTAGGCTTGCATTTAAGTACTATTCATGGATTAGCTGTGTATTTTTCATGTTTGTACCTATTTCATTTATTTTGGCATAGTTCCTACAAACACCTGGACTAATAATGTTTAATGAACATTATTTAAATTGGGAGAATGACACCCTTACTATTTTTTTATTGTTATTGTTCAACCATTATAAAACTACAAAGGAAAGAAGTTTCTTCTTTTTTTTTAAGAGTTACAGGTTTGAACAATTTGTAACTTTTCCTAGGCAAGATATTGACAACCCATGGAGAAATTTCCATAAAGATGTATTTTAAAAAGAATTTTAAAAAATAATGAAAGAAAAAAAAAGGGGGGTGGGGTAAAACTAGAAAATTCAGTCTATTCCACAAGTGTTAAAGAGGTAGTAAATTGAAATTCATGCTGGCTGACAATGCACTTTTTTTTTTTTTTTTTTAAATTTATTTGTCTCATTTGAAAACATTCTATTGGGAGTCTTGAGGCTTGTGTTGGTGGCTGGGGTAGGGGCATGACTGAAAGCACTCTTAGATTTGTCAGATTTCCTTGGGAAAATTGGTAGATGAATGGATCCACATACAAATGATGATATCTGAGGACTGTCAAGTGAAATCCTGAAATGTGCAAGGCAATAACTCAGCTGCCCTAGTAAGGTTGTCAGAAAAGACCATATCAATCACTTTGCAGTGAAAGCACCAATTGTTTCCATCTCAATTCTGTTTTCAGTCCCTGCTTCTGATATGCTGACTTCATAAAAAACATTTCAGCATGTCTCCATTTCCCCATCTCTGAAATGGGTGATTAATACATGAGATCTTGTTTATGAAAACCATTAAGATCCAGTGATAGAAAGATACAATATAAGAAGTTATTACTGAATATCTCTTTATCAAAGCAAAGTGGTTTGGGAGAAAGTGCAATCTATAAAAGTCATTTTTTATTTTTTTGTCATTACAGTTAATTAGTCTATGAATCTTCTTGTAAGTGCAATTACAAAGAAAATAAATAGGGAGCTAATATTTCTTGTGTAGGTTGCTGTGGTGCATGCCCTGTTTTATTACTGAAGTCCTAGCGCAGTGTTCAGAACAGAACTGCAGGGACAGTGACATGATGTATTCCTGTCATTTCATGATTCTGAATATGGTTTCCTCCAACCAGGTTTACTACTACTGCCCTTTACAATATTTAATCAAGGCAATGTTTGCCTGAATATCTACAGGAATGTGATATGAAAGTGAGTCAAGGTATTGGAACACAACTTCCCAATGTACAAGGCTTTGTATTTTGCAGTAGAAAGAAATGATTGTTTTTTTTTTTTTTTTCTTCCTTCTTAATCCAGTTGGCATAAGGTTATCTGAATAGTCTTAAGAAAATAACAATATGTTTATCCAGCCTAAATTCTCAAAGCTTTATAAGGCATAAACTGGAGTCCTGGTTAAGATATAAATACAACTGCTTTTTCAAATGCTCGCTCCTTATGCTAGAACTTCATGCATAATTTGAAGAGCTATAAAATGATAATAAGAAATGTGAGTTAATACAAGGATGACAGAAATTGAATTGTGCCTGTTACATTTTTTGTCTCCAATGTGCAGGATGTCCAGAAGTGCTCAGAACATTCTGTTTTTAATGGCTTTTTTGTCTCCAATGTGCAGGATGTCCAGAAGTGCTCAGAACATTCTGTTTTTAATGGCTCTTTCTCCCCTCATCTGTATTGGCAAATACACCTAGACGGCTCTGTGTGAACTTGGTTGTGATGGAGGACAAGAGGGCTGGAGTCAAGGTTGTGTGATTAAGTCTTTTAGATTCTTTTGAGACAAATAGTTACTTTATCCCACATTTGAGAGAGAAAAAAAATCATATAAAACATGGAAGTTCTTTGGCACAGGAGAGGAGAAAGGAATACCGTGCAGTGTGATGCTGATACATTCCGTTTTGCTAGGTGGACCAAGGACTCTGTGATGCTATCCTGCTCCAGCAGTTTCAGGTGCTGTTGTCCTGCCAATTTTCAGTGCATAGCATGTACTGAGACTTGGCACACTGAGGTCCTTTTCCTAGTGTCCAGTCAACTAGGCTCCCCAGACTTAACGCCCATTTGCGTTTTATTCCTACTCAAGGCAAGGCCATGATAATGCTTTCTAAAAATCTGTGAGGAGATTCCATGTAAATACTTTACAATAAGTATATACTGGGCAAGTTTGAGACAGAGTAAAAAGTGTCAAGAGAAGGATAAAAGAATTCTATGCAGATAAGTAATAACTTGAGTAGCACTTCCATTTCCAAGCTGGTAATGCTGCATGTAATAATGTATCTTAAAAAGAAAAAAAAATCATTTTTCTTGAAAATGTGGCTGAAATTGATATATGCATTTTATTAACTTTCCAGGTGACATATTAGTAACTATTGAGAGCATTTAATAAATGTTTACAATCAATTAAATTCATCCTGAATTAAATTATTTCTGGTCTATTATGAAAGCTTTAAAAGATTGTAAGGCTCCATAGGAGAGGAGAGGAGAGGTGTAATGTACTAGAATGCTTTAAAACATGATACTGCCAG
The DNA here is from genome assembly GCA_011075105.1 of Heteronetta atricapilla. Classification (NCBI taxonomy): domain Eukaryota; kingdom Metazoa; phylum Chordata; class Aves; order Anseriformes; family Anatidae; genus Heteronetta; species Heteronetta atricapilla. The sequence goes on from CM021733.1 coordinate 90,975,142, forward strand.
CCATTTTTTCTTTGTGAACAATATCTATTCTGCAGGTTGATCACAGATCATTCAGATTAGAACTGCTGTAAAGAAGGTGTTTATGATATATCCAACATGTTTTGCAATTCCAAGATTAGAAATAGTGCCTTTGTAAATATAAATAAATAAATAAATAAATAAATAACTGATGCAACATATTCCAGAATTCTAACTTTTAGGTGAAATCAGCCACTTGTTATAATAGATGCACTTCTGTGGATGTGTCATCTTTTGGATAAACCTTGTGATCCATGTACTGGATCATGAAATACAACCACGGTATCACAGAGTGGCTCGGGTTGAAAGGGACATTAAAGACCACCCAGTTCCGACCCCCCTGCCATAGGCAGGGACACCTCCCACCAGACCAGGTTGCTCAAAGCTCCATCCAGCCTAGTCTTGAACACCTCCAGGAATGGGGCATCCACAGCTTCTCTGGGCAACCTATGCCAGTGCCTCACTACCCTCATAGAAAAAAAAAATCTTCCTAATATCTAATCTAAACCTACCCTCTTTTAGTTTAAAGCCATTTCCCCTTGTCCTATCACTGCACCCCCTGACAAAGAGTCCCTCCCCAGCTTTCATGTAGGCCCCCTTTAGGTACTTTAGGTACTAGAAGGCTGCCGAAAGGCCTACTTGGAGCCTTCTGTTCTCCGTGGTGAAAAACCCCAACTCCATCAGCCTGTCTTCATCAGAGAGGTGCTTCAGCCCCTTTATCATTTTTGTGTCCCTCCTCTGGACTCATTCTGTTATGTCCTAAGGTACTAGAGAGCAAGCTTTTTTTATACCTAATCTTGCAAGTGATCTCCATGTCCCCTCTACCTGACCTGTCAGTGTGAGAAAGGTTGGTTTCAGAATAGCCATGTTTTGCCTCTGAAGTGTTGTAGTATCTTTACAACACTGCATTTACAACATTTGCATTTTTATGACCTGTTTTTTCATCCTAAGCTCTGATTACTCTCTTCTTCAAACCTCTTATTTATGTTCATTTATTACATTTTATTACTTCTCTTTCATAATCTGATTATTATGTTAATTTTGAACCATTAGGCAAAGATTTTACTTGCTCCAGTGATACTTATTTAATCTCCACATTAAATTAGCTATAAAAATCTCATTGTACATTACAAAATGTTTGACCTTATTTATTTATACATGTAAACCCAACTCTTCTAAGTATAAATAGACTTCATCAATATCAGTGCCCTTAGAAAAATAGGTTGTAAGATGTGTTTGGCTACGTCTTATTTTACCCAGAGAGAATTGTTTCCCTTAAGATCTCCCTTTTGAAACCAGAGAGTGTAAGGAAGAAATATCTAGGAAGAGCTTTTCCCAAGAACTCTGAAAAACAAATTGTGTGTTTGCCTTGACAAAAGCATGTAATATGTACCCATGGCTATTTGTTAAGTTTTCTGACCACAATGGGAAAGAAAATGGTCTCTTCAGATTTTTCATATCCTGAACATAAATCCTTCGCTGATTTCTCTGGTTCTTGTTTGTTTGTTTCTGGTGCTTTTTTTAAACCATTTGTGGGTTAGAATGATTGGTTGTCAGTCAAGTGGAATAGATTGCGCTAGTAGTGAAGTCTCTGTTACATTGCAAAAGTAGGGGAAATAAGTGAGCTGACCCGAAGCCATGCGAAGGATGCAATACATTGAATGTTAAGGTGGACATCAGCTCACTTCCACTTGATTGCCACTAATGGCCAGAGCCTTTCAAGTTACAAGCATGCCTGAAGTTTGTGTGTGTATATGTGTAAAAGGTAATGTTTGGGGGCTACAAAGCATTGTTGATAATACAGTGATCTAAGGTACCCATACAGCATTCCTCTGAATGACACCCTGCTGTGGTCAGGGCTCTTTCAGTTGAATGTTAGGTCAAGAAAGTAGACTGAAAGTCTGTTTAACTCCTCCTCAGGGTTTGCTGAATTTGTGAAGTAAAATGTGGTGGTCATCGTGTGATTGTTGCCATCATTTCTTATCTCAGGCTACAGTCATTGGGTTCGTGGATGGTTGGAATTTCTTCCGCCCTGTTATCTCCCATAACTGCAATGTGTAACTAGCCACACACAAAAAAAATCCTGAACCAGTGGATTTTAGGTAAGAGCAAAAATATTTAGCAGGGAAAAAGAAGAATACAAGCTTCTGTGGGAAAATCCTGTAAATTCAAGTTCAGAAGAACCAGAGGAATTATTTGCAAGACTAGCATGTGTGCTGTAAGGCAGTGAACTCAGAGAGAATGAGTGATCCTCTGGTAAGAAGTCCAGGGACTGTATAAAAGAGTTGCTGCAGATTCCCAGGCTGGTGTTTGGGATTTTTTCAGTATGCTGTGATCGTGACACAGTTGTAAGACATGTGCACAGGAGTGGAGCTAAACTGAACAGAGCTGTGACTTACAAGTGTCTGTAAACCACAGAAAGATGAGGATGTATGAATCCCAGCATGGAGCTGGGGGAACACATTTGTGTTGATGGAGTGGAGAAGGTGAATGTTGAAGTAGAAGGCAAAAAATGGTTTAGAGAAAGGACTCGGGCTAGAAATAGAGATATCATAAGACAGTGATTGCTGAAAAATAAAAAACATGACTGGTCTCTAGAAACTCGTTCTGCAATTGTTTTTGTTGTTGTTGTTGTTGTTTTTGTTTTGTTGGCTGTAATCTGTAAAAAAACAGAACTTTGAAATGGGACGCTGTAGGAAAGGGCACTGTTCTTCCCTTTTCCAAATCCCTTTCCTATATATTTTGAATTTATTAGCATCATCTGTAGAAATCTAGGATTGGTGGAGGGCAGGAAAACAGACAGGTACCTGCTGTTCTGCTGCTTGCTTTAGATCCCAGCTGCAGCTTTCTGAAGTGTGAAACTTCTGATATCCAATTCAATTAACTGAAATGACACAGATTTTATTTTATTTTTTCTATTAGCTGTGCCGTTTCTTATATGAGTTCAGCATTTTACAGACATGGAAACACACACTCTTCCCCAAAGAGCTGGGAGGAAATGTGTTAGAACACACAAGAGATTGGCAAAATTAGGACAGGAAAAGTGAGAATTTAAAGTAGAATGAATATGGTTTTGTTGGTTCTTCACTCTATACCTTGATAGTCATGACTTAATAACCTGACACATGTTCACATGGCTTTAAAGCATGTTGTTTTCCAGAAAAAAAGGTACTGTTCATCCCAGCCATCACAGTAAGTTCTTTGGTTCTCTTCTCCGGGCAACATTCTGCACAGAAATCTGTGCGGTTCCCCCCAAAATTACATGCATATCCGTCGTAAAATTTGATATCCTGGTCTTTCTTTTTACCAGTAATTACTTTTTTCCTCACACTTTGTGGTGACCATAATGGCCACATTATATATGTACCTTCTGTATGAAAATCAGCGTTGTCTCATAAAAAACAAGTCTGTGTGCATGAGAGGATCCTTTTGCAATACTTTCTTTTTTCAGGGCAATAACGCTGTGGGAAGTAACTCAGCTGATACTTCATTTATTCGCTGAACTTTGCTGTAATTAGGTCTTATTTTTGTAGTTCTGATACATATAGATGGATGACTTATGGAAAGATTGGCATTCAACCTGCAAATTTTGATGAATAAAGTGAAGCTGCTGCTATTACAATTTTAAGTAACTCTACCTACATTGCTTATAAGTATTAAATTTACTGTCAAAACTTGATTGTCAAAAAAAAAATATCATGGTTTAAAGAATGGAGGGGAGTTTAGATTTCCTTTTATTCCCAGCAATAAGGACTGGGTAGGGAAATATTAGACATTTTACAACTATGACCTCTACACCCAATTGTTTCTTATGGCACCTAAGAGGTGTGTCAACTACTTTACCCTGGAAACCGCATTTTCTTGCTTTTTTCAACACTGGTTTTTACCCTGATGCAGTCCTAAGTGTTACTGTTACATCCTGCTTCAGTCAACCCGACAGTCCACCTCCTTTAACATCTATATTTATATTTTATTTAATTATCTAAGAGGCCTTATTGGTTTCTATAAGCTCAGTTAATGTAGTGAAGGAAGATTTGCCTTTCAAAACTCAGAATAGAGAAAAAGAGAGAAAAAAAACCTCCGGGAAATGATGGCAAAAGTGAGAGGCATAGCACAAGCCAATGGGTTGTGGAAGCAGCTGCCAGGATGAGAAATGGCAGCTGTGTGACCAAAATATTGTTCCCTGGGTACACTGTGAGGGAAAGATACTCTGTTGAGAGTTCAGTTTGTGTTTGTCATGTTAGGTGATGAAATGCTCATCTCCACACGTGTGAAAGAGCATTGGGGGACACTGGCATTTGGGGGAACCTGAGTATGACTGTGCCCCAGCTCATGGGAAACGTCAGCCCACCAAAGGCCAACAAAGTGTGTTTGTGTGCATCGGTGTGAGAGGTAGTGGGAAAGAACAAAGAGCCATGGTGTGTGCCTGTGTGTATCGCCACATTATGTGTAAGGGGCATCTGTACCAGGAACTGCAGAGCTGCTGTGGCCTAGGGGGGTCCTGTGTCCAGGTAACAGCAACTGGGGAGATTGGGATCCAGGGGCAGCTACTGGGCAGCCCGAAGGTGTGATCCCAGTTGCCGGAGGGATCACCTTTGTGTGTATGTATTTGCCCCTGACAAACCTCCGTCATGAGCATCCAGAGTGGAGAGTTTAAAGGGGACGTTGAGTGTTTAGCCATAGCTTGTGCTTAGGTTTGTGCAAAGAAAGGTCATTTGCTACATCTATTTGGGAGCATGTTGCTTATTTCCCATTCTTGGGTAGCTTAAATATGGATTAATATTTTAAGTTTTGCCAATGTTATCTGCTAAGATTTTAAATGCATTTGTTTAGTTTTCTTACACAGGACCTCTTTTACTACTCTTTTACTGCCTTTTTAACTCATGTCTTCCTCTTGTTCATAGTTTTTGTTATATCTGCTTTTGACTGGCTTGTAATTTTCAATGATTTTTTTTTTTCCTGCCTTGTATTTTTCGAGTGTCTCATCTTATAGGAGTCTCCATCTCTCTAAGGGAATTGTATTTGAGCTTACATAACATTGAGAAAAGAATTCTTGACTCTTTTCAGGTTTGGGAGACTCATTTTTCTTCTGTGCCTACATTCAGCTTGCGTTATAGTTTCATCTGTCTGATTTTCTTTTGCACACAGTCTTCCATGAAATTGCATTTATTTACCCCAGAGTATTGATCATATTATTGAGGCTGACAGTTGTTCAGCAAGACAGAACAAGTTTGTTCCATCAAATGAAAAAAGGAGAAAATCCAGTCAACTCCTTCAGCTGTTCCACATGATCCAGGCAGAAACCTGGGAGAGCTCGCTGAACATGAACCTTGTGTACCACTCCTTTGTAACAGCAAGAAGTTCAGATAGGTTCACAAAGCTCCATGTAACTGTACCTAAAAAGGCAAAGGTTTTTCTTAAACTTAATGGAGCTTGGTTTTTCAGTTTTATGTACATTCTCTTCAGTTATATATTCTTACGCAAATGGTAGTCATCTAGCTAACTGCTATGGTAGCGTAACAATTCAAGAAGGTGGATTAGATTCATTACTGCATGCTATCACAGATATAAGACCAGAGACTGAGACCATGGTGTCTTAGGATATTGCTGAAGTTCTTGATGAAAATGGAAAATTCTGAACACTTCCTGGATTGAACTGCATGGGAATTTGATGGAACTGGGATTGAATGTCATCACTGACAGACCCTGAGGGGAGAACATTGAGAGCTTCGTATGACACATATTATAAAGGCAAAATGTCAGTGTTACATCATTTCTGAGATTAATTAACTAGTTAAACTAAACAAAGACTTGAAAATCAAATTCAGCTTTGCTGGACTATGACCGGATCTCTAGAACCTTTCTAGAAATGGTTCAAAAAATGGGGATAAAGAAATGGAAACTGGAAACTTTGCTGCTACGAATGTCAGGTTGAATTTGAATGTCCCAGAAATATCTTCTCCTTATTTTCTGTGTTATATAGACCTGAGTGTTCTTACAAAACTGCTGCAGCACTTTACAATTCTAGCTGGCATGTCATAAGCAAACAGACGGTGATTCAGTGTTCTGTGTAACTGCAAATCATCAGTGACATTCTTCAGAATAAGTGGGAACGTGCTGCTCCAGTCATCATGCATTTTGCAGAACTAATCCATTTCTGTAATTGTAGAGCTCCTCTATTGAGATTTAGTCTGTTTTCTATTTCAGTATGAAAAGATACTTTAATTCTGATTTACTTAGAGAATACCTGGGAAGTGCAACAGCTCTTTAATCCAATTTTCCAGATTTTTCCTCACTGAGAAGGGTGCTTGTGGTTTTCATTTCTTTCTTCTAAAGAGTCCGCTTATAGTGCAGTTTAATGAATATCATTAGGGAACACATTTTGCAATGTCAACATTTAATTAAGAGTCATTCTGAATAGAAAACAGATTTCTGTGTAAGGGATTTTCAGGTTTTTAGGTAGTTGCATTTAAGTCCTAAAGTAAGTGGACTCTGTAGTTTGGCTTAGGATGCCTAGAAATAAAAGTAGTTATAGACTGAGATTCAGCATGATTCTGAAAACCACATATAGGTGTTGCTAACTGCTGCAGGTGACTGAGATACTGTAGTCAGTACTGTCAGTGAATTGTAGAGAGCTATTCAGCTGACCAGGAATTCAATTCAGTTGACTAAACACAGATGTCAAGTGAAATACTAGATTATCCTGTGCATACTAAAGAGCTAGAAGATATGATCCAAGAATCCTTGCCAGGCAGGATATCTAATTGCAACTAATATGGTATCAAATATCTATGTTCAGACAGCTCAGTGTCTGCCCCATAAAGCCTCACTGATTGTAATGGGAATTTAGCATGTCTTTATATTTATCAAAACACCTCAACTTAGGCATTTACATCTTGAACTGAATCCCATCCCCCATACATTTTTGTTCCTTGTGAAAACACTCTCAGAGCTTGTGAAGTCTCTGTTAACAGGGTGTTGGTTTTTCTGCAGGAAAATCAAAGGTGTGACTACAGCTTATGTGGGTACAGAGGAGCCAACTTGAAAAAAGCTCGCTCTGGTACAGGTATTAGTGTAGCGTTACCAGCACAGAGTTCAGCACTGTGAAACCTGCCAAGGAACCTGAGCAACTAGCTCGTAACTGGCTCTGCTTTTCTGACCTGGGGCCCCCAGCACAAGAAGGATGTGGAGTTGTTAGAGTGAATCCAGAGGGCTACCAGGATGGTCAGAGGGCTGGAGCACCTCTCCTATGAAGAAAGGCTGAGAGAGCTGGGGATGTTCAGCCTGGAGAAGAGAAGGCTCTGGGGAGACCTCATTGCAGCCCTTCAACCTTCCAAGCCAAGCTGTTCTATGTTTCTGTGACCTTTATACTGCTAACAAAACTCTTCTGATAACCACAGAGGTCCACACTGCACTAGGCACAAGCTACACTTTCTGTATGTTGCAGCTGTTATTGTTCTGAAGCATTTCAAGCACCACACATTGAACTTACTTTGATGATAAAACATCAGTGTGTTATCGGCATTCTCATCCTAAATCCAAAGCACAGCACCATACCAGCTACTAGGAAGAAAGTTAACTCTAGCCAGGCGAAGACCAGGACACATGAACTGCTGCATAGCTTGAGAAATGTGAAGCGATCCCACTCCTAAATGTCATAAAACACACTCTTAAGTGCAGTGTGGAAAGGCTGTGACAACTCAGCTACAGTGAGAACTGGGAAACGTACTCAGTGAAGAAAGATAGCTTACCCAGATACAAAAGTGATTTCTGTGAGGATGCTGTAGGTAGAGTGGATCCCAAACATATCCTACTCAAATCAGGTGATGACTGTAAATCACAAGTGTATAGGGAGGATTCTAGGTCTTTTGTCTGTTGTATCTTCTCTTGGGAAAACGTAAAGAGAAAGAGTTCACCTCATGGCCACAGTAGAAAAGTTAACAAAGAATTATTAGTTTTGTGCTATATACACATTAAAACAGTATATCAAGGGAAATATTATCTTTTAAAAGTACATATATAAGTATATAAAAGCACATATATAGGTTTGTACCACTCAGAGTGCTGGTGATAAGTAACAAGGGATCATGTAAGCCTCTCCCCATGCAGTCAGTCTGCTCTTGTTTTGGCCAGATGCAGCCTCCTTGAATCCCAAATCAGCCAGTGTCCTTCTGAACAACAGTTCCTCAGATTTTTTTGTACATGTTTACTCTGTTTGGAAAATTCCTGAGCATTTAATTTTGCTTATTTACATTTTTTACAGGTACTTTATTCATTATTTTCCTGCCTTTCTCAGCTCACTTGAAGAGAATATGAACGTTTCATTAAAAAAAAAAATGGACACCAAGGATTTACCTCTATGCTTATATGACATAGAAACACTAGTCTCTGTTGTTAAATCGTAGCTTGAGAGGTCTGGTCTTGCTGATAGCTCTGTGCTTTTTAGATGCTTTAGCTCATAATAATAATAATAATAATAAAAGAAGTCTTGACAATTTTTTATAGCTGTAAAGAGGTGGACCGCTACCTGATTAGGTATATCTCTTTATTACATTTGTCAGCAACTTTATGAAGTATATCAAAGGCTCTAGATGGAAAACTGCATCACAGTAATGGAACAGATGTTGACTGAATTAACAGTTTGACTCTCTAAGTACCGAGCAACAATTTAGCTGAGTTTGTTTTGGCTAATTATGAGGTATTTTGATTGATGGGAGGTTTAGTGCCATTAAAAATAATAAATAAGATTTCATATCCAGATTTTTCTTTATTTTTCTTTATTTTTATTTCTTTTTTCTATTTTTTTTTTCATGCAGTGCAATATTTTATGTAACTGAATGTGATGTTTTGAAATGACAGTATATGTTAGCAGTAGTATATTTGTTCTTGTTTTCTGGTAAGTCCTCCAATGTCATTTTCGTTAATGTTTGGTGCAGTCTATGAAGCGACAGAATTATTAGCTAATGCTTGTCTTCTTTTTAAACTCAAGTATTATCTTGGACTTAATACATGTGTAAAAAACTTGTGAATAGTGAATCATGCCATTAAATGCCTCACAAATTGCCATAAAAGGTTTGCCTGCTCATCTCTTTTTGAAGCAGAAAGTGTTCACCGTTATAATAGATTTTCTGTGATCTACAATGACAGGTTTATAGGTGTTAAGCATCAAAAGGCTTTTTCTAGTTTTGCATTACAGGTACAATCACTTTAGGATCACTAAAAACAGTTAAATTGCTGAAGCTCTCATAAGTGAAGCAGTATTACAGCTCAGTGGTATTAAGTTAAATGAGGAAAAAGTGGTAGAGTGAATTACAGGGAGATAATAAAAAAATAAGATTATTATTTGGAATTGTTACATACAAACTAATTTTGAACCTCCCATAGCAGACATAGAATCACGGAATGGTTTGTGTTGGAAGGGGCCTTAAAGATGACCCAGTTCCAACCCCCCTGCCATGGGCAGGGACACCTCCCACCAGACCAGGTTGTTGAAAGCCCCATCCAGACTAGCCTTGAACACCTCCAGGGATGGGGCATCCACAGCTTCCCTGAGCAACTTGTTCCAATAGTTTTGTCTTCTTAAACAGCCATAAGGAGTATCTATTAAGTCACAATCTATAAGGCTGCATTAATGGAAAATATTTTTTTCTGATTTTTTGAAATGGGAATATTGAATATAGATGAAAGGTCTTTGTTTGCAGCATATCTGCCGGTATCCTGTTCACATACTAATGAAACATCTGTGTATGTGCCAGAATAACTAGAAACACTCAAGATCTGTGCTTTCTTTTTATAGCTTGTTTTAGTTTCATGTTATTCTCCACAGACAGTTAAATCAAATGGAGTTACCTTAGATTTACTCATCTACTGCAGTGAGGTGGAAGAAAAAGATAAGACATTCTCTTGTTTATTCTGCAGGATTTTACACTTTTGTGTCTGGTTATAATCCCTTTGAAGCATACTTAGTCTTGTAAGTTATTTAGTTTTCTTCTAGTGTCTACATAAAAGAAAAAAAAAGAAAAAAAAAAAAAAGGTTATTTAAAGTCTTGTCCTTTATCATTAGGTAGCCTGTCCACAGGATGGGAACATTAACTTGCTGAGGAAATTCTTTTTAAGAAAGCTGTAGGTTGTAAATGAGTTATCCTCTCTTTCGTGACAGCGGTGCCATATTCTCCCTCCTTTTCAAGGACCTTTCTTGACTTCAGCAATAATCTGACACCTTACGCTGGTGGAGCTTAAAGGTGAAAGTGAAAGGGGAGGCTGTGAGAGGACAGATGCATTTATATAAACAAAAGTCTGCTCTAGCCAACGGAAAAAAATAAAGCTAGGCTGTACAAAGTACTATTGCACCTTTATATCTCTTATCGGCTCTGAATAATTAGTTCTTTGTTGTGGCAGAACAGGAGGCAGTATCCTCCTCTTTATAACAATCACTAACTCTGAGTAGGCTACACTGAATTACAGAAATGAACCTCGAACGGAATAAAGTTAGCACCATAATTCCTTTTTTTTCTCCCCTTGTATCCTGAGCTTCCATTACACTGGTGATCAGAGCCCAGTCCAGAGGGAGTTAACTTCGCCTCGGCGGGATCCCTGCTTGTCTTCTATGAAATCCAACCCCTCATGCGAGCCCTGTCACATCAGGCCTGACGAAGCAGGTATCCGAGACGAGGTTAATTCATAATGAAATGATCTGCTGCTGCTTCAGGGTAGAGGATATGTTACTGGAGTGTTAAGATTAACTATTTCATCTGGAACATAGGGAGCAATGGAGCATCTCTGTGGAAGGCAGTTATTCCAAGTTAATATATTATAGGTGACAGATTTGCAAATTCTTTTTTTCTTTCTCTAAAACTCTGTAGTAGTTCACCTTCTGGGAAATGCTGTATTTATGCTAAAGGGGGAGCACCAGGTCAGGAAGACAGTTGGGGTCACAGTCTCCTTGCCTTGGCTGTTTAAGTGCCTGCTGCAGCCGCAGATGTTGCCGAAGCGTCCCAGCCTTACACCACCTGCAAGTCCCATTAACTTCTGCAGCGAGCAACCTGGGGGCTCTTCCCCCCTGGGTCGTGAACTCAGCTTAAATATGCTACACTCTGACACCTGAAATGTGCTCTGGCTGTTCCTTTGAGCAAGCAGAAGCCTTTAGGCTGCCATTAAAAGATACTGTTTTGAAAAAGTCTCCCCAGCAGCAGCAGCTCGGAGTTAGCTTGGGTGAGCACGTGCAGGTGCTCCCAGGAAGCCTCAGAGCCACGCAGGAGGCCAGGTGGAGGATCTGCTTGGCAGATTCGCCTGCTGGCTGCTGCTTAACGGATCCGGGTTGAGACTAAGAATCAAGGAGACCATAAATGCCATCAGCAACCTAAACAGGGAAAATCAAGCTCTTAGTCACGGGCAGACGTATTGGCACAACTCACGTACTGGGCAAACCAACAGGCTGACAAATATCAGCTTCCTCTTGGTGTTACAGTCAAATCTGTGGGTGTTGCTGTAGGTATTTGTTATTCTTTAAAATGTCTGCTCCAGGTTGCCAGGCAACTTCAGCAGCCCTGTTACATGTGCTAGATAGGAACTACCAATGCTTTTTTTTCTTACCCTGAAGTTGATTGTGAGAGAATTCACAATCTTGAGCCTGGTCATTCTTTATTATGGTTCTACTCAGCAGTACAGATTATCTGTACTGAAGAAGCTGTACGAATTGTTACCAAAATATTCCAGAGGCAATCTTTGCTAAATAAAGACCTAAAAACAGCAGAAGAAACCCTTCTTAAAGACAGCAGATTTGTATGATGGTTTAATTTTGTTACATTCCTACATATATGAAATGTTTAAGACATCACCTTTCTGACAGGAACTGAACAACAAATAAGGATGAAGAAAAATTACACAAATTTAGTTTGACATGTATGGTTCCCTTTTAAAGGATGTAAATATTTAGACTCAACACCACATGGTTTTAGAAGGCTACTATTATTTACTGTATAAAAGGAGATGTGTTAGCTTACTCAAAGCAATGAGAGACTGATTAAACAGGCTGGTGTGTTTTATTTATGTTAGGTTTCTAATAGGAACCATATCTGAAGTCAAATCACAAATAGGGTTTGGGTTTCACTATGCTGAGATCTCTAAACAGCTCTTTTGAGACTTTTCGTTCAGCTAAGATACATTCTGCAAGACTAATGTTGGTACAGTTGAAATATATAGCAGGCTGTCTCTCGAGTCTTCAGCTATCTTGGAATTAACTCCTAAATAAAGAGTATAAAAGGGATGTGGGGAGGGAATCTGTGCAGTAATGTCAGTAGGAGTGTATGGAGTATTGGAGAAAAAAATGGTGTTATATCCTTTAATTCAATGTCCACAAAAGTGGTAGTACAGGTTGCTTCTTTGTTTTATCTGGAAAACTATTGTGTTTAACTTCTAAATTCATTGAATTAGTAGTCATCTCATGTTCCTTGAGTGTAAAGCTTCCTCCTCCAAGAGATTAGTGGATTTGGGAGAGATGTGAGGGAGGATGATGGTAAAGATTTCATCAGATTAATTAAACTTCTCTTAACTCTGCAAAAGAGCAAGAAGATACTTCACAGTACTTTGCAGGTGGATGGCTCTTTTTAATGCATGTCATGATAATATTTTCTAACTGGATTTTGCCATGAATTGGCCAACTAGCACTTTTAGTAGCAACATTGCCTCATCTCACTCCTCCTTTTTTTCCTCCCCCTGCATAAGTTAACTTTTAGTCATGTCAGAAATCTCAGCTTGAATGACTTAGTTTGCAATAGATACTGTTTGTCTTACCCCTGATCATTAATAGGCCATAGTTTGTCCTTAGCAAGACTTCAGGCACTAAAGATAGACTTCATTGTGCCTAACCTTCTAGGTTTATGATGATGTCCATACGGGAGCAATGTAACTAATGTAGCCCATTAAATATCATTTTCCCATCATGATTAGGAGGACATTTCCCACTGTTATTATTTCCTCCATGATTAGGAGGCCCCATCTGTCTGAGTGCTGGCCCAGCAGTGCAGAGGCTCAGCCTGGCCATGGCCTGAGCTGGGTTTGCTGTTTCAAGCCCTGTACCAGGGCCCAGTGGCTGCTGGAGCCTTGCTTTCATTCCAGCTGTGGGCATCCATCTCACCAGTAGCCACGGCCTGACAAAGCAGCCCTTGGTGTGCATGGGGCTAGAGGCTGCCAGGCTGCAGAGGGAGAATGAAGTGAGCTGCACTGTAGAAGAGAGCTGTGATAAAAATACTTACAAAAATAAACAAACCCCAAGAATGAGGAGAAAGAGAATGTGACACTCTCTGTGGTGAAGATCTGAGGATGCTGACAGCTCACTGTGACCCACCTGCAACCTCCCACTCCTGTCCCTGTCCCTGTCCCTCCTGGGGAAGACTGAAGAGTCAACCTTACAACCCAGCAGGAGACTGGAAGCCTGAGCATAACTTCAAAGGAAGAAGGTAGAAGGCTTCAGCATATAGCAATTCTAAATTCTAATAATTAATTATGCTTTTCTGTATTAGTTAGGTAATTAGTTAGACCTTTAGAACAATAATTTCTTGGCTCTGTATAAATTTTGGTTTCTCTTTTGCCTGTAGCAGGATTTTGTATGGAAACTAGACTGCCTTTATGTAGAGAAATGGATGTTTTTAGGGTGTGTTTCATCTTAGGGAATGCATCTAAAATTATTCAGATAAATCATGTTGTAGATGTTCCTCTCTCTCCATCCACCATAAAGCAAATCCGAATCATCCTGTGTCTCCCTGTTCTCAGATAAGTGCCCTCACCTAAGGCTACAAAAGCTATGCTTTCCTCCTCACTTATGTTTTTCATGAATTTTGCTACTTTGAAAGACAAAATGCCCTCTGGGCTGGCTTTCTATCTGGTATCTGGGACATTTGCTAATACATAGATGATACAGATATTGAGTCCTAGACAAAGAAAAAAAATTGAACCTGGGTGTACCATGGCTGAACAGTGTAATAATTGCATTGTAGCATAACAGATGAACGGTGGCACCTACTGTCACCTCTGTGGCAGCACTGTAAAGGAAAATAATGATTCCTGTTTAGTTCTTTGAAAGTACAATTGCACGTGTCAACAGGCAGCAGACAATGCTGGCCTTCAGCTTCCAGGCAGACGGACCTGCATGCGATCCTTCATCAGATGTCTGCAGCTGAGGGGGGTCAGAAGCCCAGCTGCTGCCTGCCCTGGTTTCTATTATCTAGCATTAGATAGGCTCCTGCTTTGTGTGCAGGTTTGGGATTATTGTTCGAAAATGCTTAATTTCTCAACTACTGCACAGCTCTTGATCCTATTTTCGGGGGTCAGAAAGCCATGGTATAAGGATTTGATGGTGATCATCCAGTGGGGACGGTCCTCAGTCAGAATTTCCCTGAATTATGTATATATATATGTATATTAAACTGAATTTTTATATAGATAGCTATTTTTTACATGGCTTTTGATTATTTCAAGCCCAATATATCTGATTATGCATTATTCAAACTAAATAAGAAGCTTAACCCATTAAAGCTATCTTTTTTTTCTTCACACTTTTCTAGGCAAATGATATGTAATGTCATATTTGCATAATTTTCCCAAATTTCATTTACAAATATATCTCCATTTCTTTGTTCTTCTAATTGTTTTCTCAGCCCCCATTCAAACACGATGCATACTTTTAACAACATGTAATTTCTTAGGACAAAAAGATAACCTAAATTCTGTTTTTCATAGCTATGGTACAGTTGAAGTCATAAAGTCAAAATCCTTTTACAACACACAGCTCCTCTGAGGCCTCTCTCCAGGTGACAGTCCTGTTCTCTAGGCTGCAACCAGAAGTTTTATACTTCTTCCTCCTGCTCTCTTTCCCAGTGGATTTTGCATTCACTTCTGCAGAATGGCATTATTAAGAAATGAATACGGTCAGTAAGGCCCCTAAGGAAGATGAGAGCTGTACATTAAACCTCTTCAGGCAGAGAGGTTTTGTAATATATATGTCAATTCTTTGGCAGTAATGTGTGGGTGCATGTGAATTGTTGTCACGTATTAAATATGCGTACTGTCCATATAGGAAAAGAAAGTGCTGCTCCTTCCTTCAGGAGAAGACTTAGCACTGTGTTCTTGTGGATGGAGCCTGATTTATGTTTTCAATAAGGGAGCAAGATATAAGTCCTTAGACCTTAAAGCTGTGCACAAAGTTCAGTGTGCTGACCACTTTGGATGCTGTTAACCAGTTCTCACTGATCTGATTTTTTTCTGAAACTTCCACTTACCAAATGTAAAGCTGAAAACATTGTACCTACCTTTTCAGATCCATATTTATGCATTTCATCTCTCCCTGGTGGTCTAGTGGTTAGGATTCGGCGCTTTCACCGCCGCAGCCCGGGTTCGATTCCCGGTCAGGGAAGAGTTTTTTGATGGGCAGAGGCCAACGGGATGAAGTTCAACATGGCTAAGTGCCAGGTCATCCTGCACTTTGGTCACAGCAACCCCATGCAGTGCTACAGACTTGGGACAGAGTGGCTGGAAAGCTGTGCAGAGGAAAAGGACCTGGGGGTGTTGGTCAACGCTTGCCTGAACATGAGCTGGCAGTGTGCCAAGGTGGCCAGGAAGGCCAACGGCATCCTGGATTGTGTCAGGAACAGTGAAGCCAGCAGCACCAGGGAGGTGATTGTCCCCCCTGTACTCTGCACAGGTAAGGCCGCACCTCGAGTACTGTGTTCAGTCCTCGTCCCCACACTACAAGGACATCGAGGCCGTGGAGCTTGTCCAGAGAAGGGCTACAAAGGTGGTGGAGGACCTGGAACACAAGTCCTGTGAAAAGCAGCTGAGGGCACTGGGGTTGTTTAGTCTGGAGAAGAGGAGGCTCAGGGGAGACCTTATTACTCTCTCCAACTACCTGAAATAAAGGTGTGGGGAGCTGGGGGTCGGCCTCTTCTTGCAGATAATGAGTGACAGGACTAGAGGGAATGGCCTCAAGTTGTGCCAGGGGAGATTTAGGTTGGAAATGAGGAGACATTTCTTCTCAGGAGGAAGTAGCCAGGCATTGGAACGGGTTGCCCAGGGTGGTGGTGAAGTCACCATCCCTGGGGGTGTTCAAGGAAAGGTTGGACCTGGTGCTTAGGGACATGGACTAGTGGGTGATGGTGGTGGTAGGGTGATGCTTGGGCCTGATGACCTTGGAGGTCTTTTCCAACCTTAATGATTCTGATTATCCTTTGATACAACTGCTACATTTAAGATATATATATATTTAATGCTAACTTAAAACAGTCAAGTGGTAAATTCAATCTGATATCAAATCATCTCCTAATCTTGTTTCTCTTGTTATCAGGAACTACTTTATATCTTTGTGTTAGGATAAAATCAGATCGAGAAGGTTCAGTCAAGTGTTTTCTTCACCGGATATTTTCTCACTGTGCCCGGCATTGAAGCACATACATGAACTTTCTATTTATCAGGAAATGCCTAGTTACAACTGATGTCTTCAGTTTCAAATACATAAAAATCATGAATCCTGAGTATTATTTCAAGGTATTTTTAGGTAATTTCTTCTATGTTTCAAAGAGTCAGCTATTCGAAGTATTTGCATTAATCCCTCATTATAGTAAGACTGTACTGAGACAAAGAAAGTAAAGGTTTTGGCTTAGTAGCCCTTTTCAGGGAAAATCCACTAAAGCCACAATGCTACATAAGACAGAAAAGTACCCAAGGTCACACAGAAACCAAGTCCCATACCCAACTTTCAATTTAGTGAAGTATTTGCTGGACTGTGCTTGAAAAAATGCCCTGGCCTCCCTTGAACCAAGAACCATTAAAAATTACAGCATACAATGATAAAGATCTTCACTTTTCTATGCCTCTGTGTGCTCTTTCAGCTGAATGTGCAATGTTCAGTTTGAACAGAGACAATAGGATTGCTTGGAAGTGATCAGCCACCCACTTGCCACTACATGTTTTACACTGACCAGGAATGCAAGGTTCACATTTGTAGCTTTACATTATTATTTTTTTTTTAAATGTTTCCAAGCAGATTTATTTATCCATGTTTTAAAATTACTTGCTGAGATATGGTATATGAATGAAAAAGAATTCAGGTTGTCATAATTGGCAATAAGTGGTATTGTTAGTAGAATTTGATAAAGGAACATAGAGTTTTAAAGGCTTTTTGTTGTTTGTGGCACTTGAACTAATCTACAGGCAGCATTAACTTTTTATCAGAAGCAAGAGAACATAGAAAAAACTTTATGCTGACTTAATTTCTACATAATTTTTACAAGAAAACCAACTTCTTGGAGTTGTAATAGCACATTCTCTGAACCCTGTCATTTGTCGGTTGCTTAAAGCAGAAATTGCAGTCGCAGGCTCTAGTGTTCTTTGTCCACTTTCACAATAGAAGAAAGAATTAGGAAAAGACTACTCAAGCAAATCCAGTTCTTTGCACTCTTAATTTATATGAGTTGATCTTCCCTGCACGAGTAGAAGACTTCAATAGCCTTAGAATGTAAACAAGCAGCAGTTAACATGTGGGTAGGATGCCAGGATATGTGATGAAAAAAACAGTTCAAAACATAACAGGCCTTTTATTGGTGGCAAGCGAAAGGCAAGCAGGGGCCAGCTGCACTAATGTACCCCCAATTCGCACCTGTGGAAAATCCACAGTCATTCCCCCAATCTGTTCTTGGCTGAATATCGCCCTCAAGGCTGTGCCTTGATGGTCCGCCCCCATTTTCTTCGTCGCTGCTTGGTCTTGGGCTGGACATCGGCCTCACGCCTCACCATCGGGGTCCGTACCAGCTTTATTGGTGGGCGACTGTTTGTGGCCTGGACGTTGTTCTCAGGCTGCATCCTGCTGCTCTGTGGCAAGTCTGTTGGTGGGCATCTGTCTGTGGCCTGGACATTGCTCTTCTCAGGCTGAAATCTGGTGCTTTGTGCCAACACTGGTGGTTGTGATTGGTCCCAAATTGCCATCATTTTGTTAATGTCAGCCCAAGCCCTGATGGTCCATGAATGCTTTGTCAGTGGGTCCAGTTCCATTTCTGCATCATCCACCTTTTGATGCTTACAGGGCGGTTGGCCGTCGAGGTTGTCCAGGTTTTGGGTGGATTTCCTCTTCCTCCCCTGCTGCACCATTTCATCCGGCCTAGGACGCTTACAGGGGGGTTGGCCCTCCAGGTCGTCCAGCTCTTCAGGTTTCCTCTTCCGTCCCAGACGGAACATTACATCCATCCTTTGGCTTGCGCAGAGCACCGCTCAAAGGCTGACAGTTCCTGCCTGATTTCTCTGCACCCTGGCTACTCCAAGTCTCCTTGAACTGCAGGAGCGAGAAGCTTGGCAAGATGTTGCCAGACACGGGGCAGCCCCTTTTATAGGGTGGGTGACAGCGTAAACTAGCTGACATCACAGGAGGTGGCAGCTGACATCACAGGAGGCCCCTCTGTGGCAAAGGAGGCAGATGCTGAGTACGTCCAGCATCTTTTTGCTCATCCTTACCACAGATCTAAGAAGCAGTCTGCTCCATTTCATCCATCTTACATGGCTCAACAAGTGGTCTACCTTGCTGTGGGAGATGGTGCCAATGAAGAGAATCTTCTTAGAAAAAGTGGTTGGCATTGGAAGTGGCCCACCCTCTTTTCCAAAGATTATAAACCCTCTTTTTTCTCCTAAGCTCGAGCTACAACTCTGTTCAGCCAGGCTGGTTTTCTTCCACGCCGGCTCGTCTTCGGGCACGTGGGGAGAGAGCACTCCTGAGCCATTAAGATTTGTTTCTTGAAGAGCACCCAGCCTTCCTGGGCTCCTCTGCCCTTCAGAACCACCTCCCAAGGGACTCTGCCAACCAGTGACCTGAAGAGCTCAAAGTCAGCCCTCCAGAAGTCCAAGATAGCGGTTTTACTGGTCCCCTTCCTGACTTTTCCAAGTATCGAGAACTCTACCATTTCATGGTCACCCTGCCCGAGACAGCCCCCACCACCACACCTCCCACCAGTCTTTCTCTGTAAGTGAACAGAAGGTCTAGCGGGGCACCTCCCCTGGGAGGCTCGCCAACCAGCTGCGTCAGGAAGCTATCTTCCACGCTCTCCAGAAACCTCCTAAACTGCTTTCTCTGGGCTGTGTTGTGCTTCCAAGATATGTCTGAGAAGTTAAAGTCCCCCTCGAGAACAAGTGCTGACGATTTTGCAACTTCTGCCAGCTGCCTGTAGAACTCATCCGTCTCCTCATCCTAGTTTGGCAGTCTATAACAGACCCCCATCAGGATGCCTGCCTTATTGGCTTTCCCGCTGATCCTAACCCATAGCTACTCAACCTTATCATTCCCAGCCTCACGTTCAATGACATCAAAACACTCTCTAATATAGAGATCCACTCCACCACCCCTTCTGTGCTGCCTGTCCCTTCTGAAGAGCTTATAGCCAGTCATTGCAGCACTCCAGTCATGAGAGTGGTCCCACCACGTTTCCGTGATGGCAACCAAGTCATAGCCTGCCTGCTGCACAATGGCTTCTAGCTCCTCCTGTTTGTTACCCATGCTGTGTGCATTATTGTAGATGCACTTCAGTTGAGCCTTTGCCTTCTCCCCCAGCCTTGCCATTGTTCCCCCTGGCACACCTCTAACGAGCTTTGTCTCATCCCCATCCCCCTTCTTACCTAGTTTAAAGCCCTCTCAATGAGCTCTGCCAGCTCCTGGGCTAGGATCTGTTTTCCTTCCGTTTTGTTAGTGTTCTTCCAACAATTCAATATATTTCTAAATTTCTAAATTTCTAACTGTCATATATCTTTCTAGCATACTTGTCTCATTCTAGAAAGACCATCATAAGTAATACAAGCATCGGATAGTGCCATACTAAAGATTACGTACTTAACCTCCGTGTGCTGAGCTAATACCAGTATTCAGGAGAAAGCCTGAAATTCCAGGCTCTTTCTGGGTTTAATTAATGACTGTTCTTACCAAAAGCATGCACACAACACATGTTCCTGTTAGGAAATGCACTGCAAATATTTTATTACTTTTGACACAATAACAAGTGGAAGCATTAAATTATAAATTCCATAGTGCTTCTATTTAACCATGAGATTTCTGTAAGAATGGTTTTGGTGAAAATCCTAACTCAATAAATATCTGTAACGTGCAGTTCTTTTTTAATGTTGTATTTTTTGATCATTTGGATTTTGGAGAGAGTTTGAAAGAGTTGGGTATAGGAAGTAAATGTCTGTATACCCAATATTATATATTTTTTTCAAATTTATTTTGGCAAAAATAAGGCTTTTTTTTTCAGCTTTCTATATATGTACTGACAATTCCTATCTCATTTTGTAAACAAATAAAATATAATGTAATCTTGCTGCCAAACAGTAATCTATTTTTGCAGATGTTTTTCTCTTTGTTTTGGTCAAAACAAGATCCAGTGTTTGTCAGAAATTCTCAGTGACTGCTGCTGTGTGATATTTGAGCATATCATGATTTATTTATTTATTTAGTCATTCATTTTTAAATGGTGTTTTATGTAGGACAGGTAAACACTGGTCTTACCTGAGATGAATTTTAGATTTCTGTGAGAATTAACAAGTACAATTGGATGGAAGTTCTTGACATATTGCCAGATTGGGCAGAAAACTGAACAACAGCAACTATGAAAAAAGATTTCTGGGTGGGGTTGGCTGTGAAATGTGACTATTTTCCAAATCCTATGTAAACTGTAATTTTGTACCTTTGTCCTTCCTTAAATTCCTCAAATATTTCTGTCTTCATGTTTATGTTTCGTGGAGTACCTGTCAGAAGCAGTAAGTTGACATTTACGATCACCCGGTTTACAAAGACTTTTTTCTTGTTAGAAGATAAATATACAGTCTGTTTTAAAATATGCACAAGATGTAGAAAATATACTGATTTATCTACTAAATATCATATATATAAACAGTAATGTAAACAATCAAAGACGGAAAGTGATATAAAGATTTCTAAGAAATAAGGATAAAGCTGAAACAGTGATTCCTCTGTAACCAGCTTACTGATATCCTAGATTTTTCTTGAAAGTTGGCTGGCATATTAGGAAGTACATGACTTGAAATTATAAGCATCCGGTCCATTCAGACTCACCACCCTTAGTGCCTCTTCTTAAAGCAGGCTTGCAGTTGTAGTGTCCCTGCTGCTCAGATGCACGGAGGCTTGTAAAACCAAACAAAAAACTCCAAACTCCACCAGTCTTCATGGGCAACACACCTTCCATACAGACCTTACTAATCCTCCAGTGTGTAAGTGACTAATATTAAATGGCCATTTAGCATCTGCAGAAGAATTTGCACTGTTTGCTTCCCCTTTTTTTAGAAAGCTGTCTTGTGATGGGGGTGAACTTCCCGCTGGGCATTCCTCTCCATTTGTTAAACGGGAAGACAGTGTGGTATCGAGCTACTTTCCGTCTTTTGTATGGATGTTAGATAGCCCAGCCACTGGCCAAGTGATCCCTTTAATTAATGCTAATATTCTCAACCCCTGCTGTCCTTCAGTATGACTCAAACATAAATAAGTGCTCATTTTCTTTTTCTCTGTCTTTGCCATATGGTGCTGTAGCAACATTTTTGAGCACAACAACCTTTCAAATCCATATGGAATTTGCTGATGCAATGGCTTTACCCACCACATCAGCCAAAGTCCACCACAACTGCTGTCTCACTCCCCCTCCTCAAAAGAAGTTGAGGAGAGAAGAAAGTGTGCTGGAAAGAGGAAAAATAGGCTCATGGGTTGAGATAAGGAGAATTTAGTTAAACAGTAAAGGAAGAGGAAAAGGAAAAACAATTAAGCAAAGGCCATGTGGAAGCACAGAGAGAGAAAAGGTTACTCTCTACTTCCCATTAATGAGCAATATATATATAGGTACTTCTTCCCATTCTATAGGCATCTCCCAAAATGTCCATAAGAACTGTTGATGATTTAGGCTTCATCTGCCAAAGTGGTCACTCAGGACAAGCGGAGCAGGATTTTTGGATGCCAGCACCAGCTTAGCTCGAGTCATTGCTGCACTTGTCGGTTCCTTGCGAAGTTGCCCTGTCATTGGCTCTGCAGTGCCTTCCTATGCTGGCTGCAGTGTCTTCCTGGCTATCCCAGCCAGACAGCTGATAAACTAGTACTTGAAAGATTATTTTGTTAAAGTTATGGAGGACCTGGGTAGATTTGCTTTGTAAGGGAACTGGTGAATAAGTGAAAGCTGATTATGATTTGTCTTTGTACTTGTGGAATAGTCAACAGCTTTCCATCAACGTGAGGAGAGCTACTACTGTTTAGTAACGAGAAATCCAAATCTATCCCTGCTTATCTCACTGTACTTCAGTACAAACAGAATCAGAAGGCTGGCAAGGACCTCTACGTACTAAGTCAATGCTCCTGCTGTTGCAGATTGCCAGCTGGTGTAAACACTTTATGTAAGCTTTCACCTGATAGCAGTTCTGATCACAGATAATCCTGCCTTTTCTTCTTCATGGTTTCAGAAACACCATCCATATTCTTCTTTAGATGGAAGCTCTTAACACTTACCTTCCTTTCCGCTTGCATTAGTGACTTTGCTGGTATTGCATCTCATTCCTGGTTTCTCTTCTCTACTCTTTTTTACTAGCCAGGATTCCTTCCTGTCCTTTCCTCACTGTTGCTTACTTATCTGAATCACAATATCATCCTAGTTTATCTGGCATACATATATGGATGTGGTTGTTTTATCTTCCACCAGCATCTTCTTTGATCCATACATGTTCTTGGATCTATTCTAAATGTGACCAATGTTTCCAGCTTTTGTTGTCCTCAGATCTTTTCTACTGGAAAATTTTCCTGTATAAATGCATGTCTTTGTAACATAATCAAATATTGTATCTCACATCTAGCTAATATTTTTTAAGCCACTTAATCTCATTCAGCCATGTCCTCTCAGTTAGGTTTGCTGTTAGCTCTTTGTTTATATTATGATCAAAAGTGGGAAAATTTCCCCAAATACTTGTTTAGAAACCCTCTATTCCAACCACAGTATAGTTTCTTCAGAGTCCAACCTGCACTTAGACAAAGGACACTACAGTCAAGCATAATATTAACAAATACATTTACTCAGAAGCAACATGAATTAGCTTCTTCATTACCACAGACAAATTTGATACACGTAGTTATTTTGGAAGATGTCCTGTGTCTGCACACTTTAATCTTTATGATTCATGTGAAATCTTTGCTGCAGAAAATTCCTGTGAAGTCTTTTGCAGTGTGAGTTCTTCTACATGGGGAAATTATTCTACAGTGCTTAATCTATAGCTCCAACTCTGAACTTAAATTTTTCATCATAGAAATTGCATTAAATGTATATTTTCAAATAAATTACCCAAACAGCACTATCATTTTGCATCTTCCAAATCCTTTGAGCTGCCAGATGCCATATTAAAAAGCTATCAAATAAGAATTTTCTACTTACATGTTGCAAGTGACTAGATTGCATACAAAGCAAGAGGGGAGATCTGGGACTCCTTTGGCTCTACAATTTATGAATCATATATTTTATGTTTTGAGTTTGGGTTTTCTCTAATAGGTTATGTGTCATAAATTATATCCACCAAATTTCCTGATCCTGGTTTTAATCCGAGTTCCATTTGTGTGACCTTCAAAACATTCACTGAGTTTTATGTGGTGTGACATTGGTCTGTAGTGTTATTAATGATTCATTCCTTACTTATGTTCTTAAATATTCATGACAGCATTTGTTTCGTTAGTGCTTGTTACATTAGCAGACCCTGGACTACTGTGACTTAGAAAATGAAACAGAAAATGCAATGTTGTGTTCATCTATCTTATACCTCCACTATTGGACATCACCGAGGAAGTTAATACTGTGAATGATGAAAGAATGCTTTTAACATTTGCCAAGTGATATTCGTCAATGTTTTGCATGCATGCAGGTCTTCATTAGAATTCACAAGTTAAGTGGGGATAAAACAAATCCCAGCACACCAGACAGCCTGTGGCCTTCTGCTACTTGACATAGGTTGATGAGGGAAGTCGGAATCAAGCTCACCACATTTTCAATTGAGTGCTTTAGTATTTCTTTTGTAAGACATAGTTGCACTGCAAAGTGGTTTGGGGGAAAGGAAAGCAGAGAAATACAGACTAAACTCAATACTATATGTAAGATTTTAGTAGAGGCAGTCACATCTTCCCCAGGTGAGGTGAATTATTTCAGAGTACTGTGGCTTAGGATCAATAGCATCAGCCTTATTTGTAACAGACAGCTTGGTAGGGCTCTTCTGTGACTGATATCTGTGTCTAAAGGTGCAGCTTCAGCTGCTACTGCTTTCAGATCCCTGTGTCCAAAATAAAGACAAATTCTGCAGCTGATGTTCTTGCCCAATAAGTTTTGGCACCAATTTTGAGAGGTGGCATGCACAGCAGTGAGCCAGACAAGGCATGCTGAAGATAGAGGTGTGTTTGACCAATTTAATTACAGCACTGGCGAACCACATAGGGCATACAGGGGCTTGCACAGAGTTGCAATTGCAGAAAATACAATGAGTTTATTTATAAATACAGAGCACATAAAACTTAGCTGTCAGCTTAGTGAGGTGTCTACCGTTAACAGGTAAAAGTAATTAGTGTAGATTATGAGGAGTAAACATAGCTACTGTGTGAGCCTTGCAATGCCATCTTGCCAGAATATTTAATATGTGACTGTGAGAGATGTATTCCAGGATGAGCATAGTTTTAGTCGCAGGACTCCAGGAGAATTTCCTGAATAACCTTCCACAGGAGGAAGCACACTCATGAAAATACTTCTCTCAGGAATATCACTTCTCCCATACCAGTGTGGCGTTAGCCAAATTCAAGCTGAAATGCCAAGTCAAAATATTGTATCTGTGAAGATCTGCATCTGAGAGAAGAAATTATTCATAAGGAGTTATCATTCTGTTATACCATGCATGCATTCTCAAGTAAATGCATAGAATACAGAATGTCTTGCCACTTTCATACAACACCCATAGTTGGACAGTCCACGCAGCTCCTTCACAGTTGGTTCATTTGCTTTTGTTACCACTGGTATTGGTTATAATTTTTAAAATAGTTGATAAGATGTTAAAATTAGTTTGGTTCTGTTTGTTTCAAGTCTAGTTGTAAGAGATTGAAAAGAGCAAGTAGGTTTATGAGTAGGAGAAATAAAGAAGCTTGGTTACCTATAGATACACCTGCTTCTTGCCCGGTGGTGGCTCTGATTCCTTCTGGCTGTGGGGATTATCGACACGGGAGCAGCGGCTCTGGGCTTGGTGGTGGCTGCATGCCAGCTGCCTGCACTTTGTACGAGGGGGGCAGGAGGGAAAGGTTTTACCAAGGCTTGTGAAGTTCTCCTGAGAGCCAGCCCTATTATCCTCAATGTAAGAGCTGCTCCTGATTTCTGCAATAATACTTGATCCTCTCTCTGTCCTTTATGGTGCATCTAAAAGGAAAGAAACAACACGGGCTTTAGTGGAAATAGAAGCACACACAGCTGAGTTATTCCTGATTTTATATATATATATGTTTTTATATCTTCACTGAATCCTGATTGCACTAAAATGTAACAGTTCTCTCCATTACCTGTATGTTGCTGAGCTAGCCAACAGGCTGAAAAATCTCTTATGGGGAAAGACTGCCAGACAGCAGGCACAAAAGCCTCAGGTCCTCTCACTAAGCTAACAATTAATACATCTAGACCTCCATTGTATTCAATGTCAAAATCCATGTTTGAGCATTACAAGGAACTATTTATAGTTTATATTTAAACTTTAATAACAATAAAATTAAATTCCTGCACTAATTGCATTCCACATGCCTTATATAATTTAAATGCCTCACTATTAGAAGAATCTGCCCCTCCTGTCCCTGAGCTCAGGGAGTGGCCAGGACTCGCCATCTTCTCAACTCTTGGCATTCAATATATATGTGAATGCGTGTAAGGAAGTGATTATTTTTAAATGCACAGTAATCAGCTAGTTTATTTATTTTTTTGTATTCACCATTAAGAAAGAAAAAAAAAAAACACTATCAGATAATACACTCCAATATATATAAGCATTCGCAGCTCTTGCTACATGTATAAACAATTCTTTTCCAGAAAATAAGTTGTGTATCTATTTGTAGATAGAAAAATACTTCTTCAAAGAATAAGTGAGAGTGAGCAGGCTCCTAAATTAAAGCAGATGCTTGAAACATCCAGGATTTTCATGCTCATCTTCATCTGTAGACATTTTCAGTGCTTTTAGTATTAGAATCCCACAGAATAAATGCCTCAGTTTTTATTATGCCCTCATTCTTCTAAACCATGAATTTAGATAAGCTGTATTACATATATCTTATCCTGATCTTTTTTCCTTTTTTTTTTTAATATTGGATTTTTTTGCATTTTCTGGTTGAATTGTTGGTGGAATTCATTTATCAGTGACGGTAGCAGAAGAAGCTTTTAATATGCCCCTCCCAGTGGTAAATACAGACAAAAAATCTGTGAGGATTTGTGAGTGCATTGGACAAGTTGATGTTTTGTATAGCAATCTGTAGTAGTCTTGATTTTAGAGAAAACATTTCTATTAGACAAATTTAAACAACAGTTGTTTATACCAAAAGATGCTTTGGCACAGAACCCTAGCAAGGGTTTTCTAACCCCAGGAAAAGATATTATACCATGCCCTGATAGATGTTTGAGTGCAAAAGAGGCAGATGAAATTTGGCATCTGACAGTAAGTAGGCAAAACTGGCAATTAAAGCATTGCTCAAAGGCAAGTAACAGCAGTAGAAGTAGGTTGCCTCGCATAAACATAGTGTGACTCAACTTGCAAGAGCATAAATATGGAGTTTTAAGTATTGAAATACATATTATCTGCACAAATTGCAAATTACTATTTCCAGAAACACAGTGTAGTTACAATTGTTCTGGCGATGCAGTTCATAGCCATAATTTACCTTCTCTAGGTGATTCTGGAAAAAAGTTGAATCAGAAGTGTAGAGACTGGCATCTGCAAATGGCCTTCAGTTTGGCTGCCAGAATGCAGGCATCAATAAAATTGGAATGGAAATTAATGGAAATTGGGAGGTTCACTGTAGGCATTGAGTGTCTTTCATGAATATAATCCTAAAATAATTTCAAAGTAATTCAGGAATTCTTTGAATTCAGCAATAATGAAGACACAGGTGCTCTCCAAACTGTTATACTGTTAGAAAAAAAGTACATCTGATTTCTGTTTATTTTGAAAGAGACTCATTTAAGTTATATTTTTGAAAGGTGGTTGGAGCAGAAACCTTCCACTGGCACATACTATATAGTCCCATCCATTCCTGAGCATCTGCTCTTCACAGTCTCATTTATGGGTCCATGTGAGTCATCTGAAAGAGACAAATACAAAACTGTTTGCTGGTGCTCAGTGGGATTTCTTTTATGTTAAAAATTCAGAATTGCTTAAAGGAAACTTTTTTCCTCCCTCACAAGGGATTTAGGAAAGCATGTGTTTTATGCATTTTATAGTTGTATTTCATATGACCCATGCTCACTGAGATTTTTATTACAGAAAAGAAAAATCATTTTAAAATGTATTGTGTAAAAAAAAATCTTGTATGTATAGATTTTTTGTTGTTTGTTTCCAGCTGTACTTTGTAACTCTTGAACAGAATGGAGAACTGAAAATAATAGCAAATGCAGCCAATTGTTCCCTTTTAAGGGGTGTACAGGAAGGGTAAGTGCAGATCTCACTACAGCCAACAGAGATATGGGTTTTTGTGTGAGTCAGAGACTGAAGGAGTTAAGGATCAAGATATGGACACAGGTATGAATGATGAATGCGTAAGAAAAGGAAAGCTGTACAATAATTGCAGGAAAAGGGAAGGAACTTCATGGTTTTAAGGATCTGAATTTCCATATGTTTAAGGCAGATGACTTACACATATGTGTTTGTGCATGTTGAGGCTCGAAGTATAGACACTATAAATTACAGGAGCTCTAAAAGAGCCATGTTTCCCTTTCAGAAGAATTTTGCAGTCTACTCATATCTGTAGCTCCGTGTAAGCATGACAAAGGAACGGTAAAGAAGGTTTATTCATAACTGTTGTTTTTCTTTGCTTGAAAGCTGCTTATGGGCTGCACTGGCAGCATTTCAGGATGTTAACCACATTTCATTGTTGTCTAGCACGCCACATTAGAGAGCATTTCAACTTTGAGAGAAAAACATAACTATAATTCTCTGCTAGTCATGCAGCATGGACTTCTCTGACAGAATAAAACATAGGTTCACTGTAACTCTGGGTATGCTATCTGGAAACAAAGGTGAGGCACATCACAGTGACATAGCAGTGCATCTGGAAACAGAAATACTGTTTGGAAACCATTGCTCTGTTCTGTCTTTAAGGTATTTCAGCTGAAAAGAAAAAGTATTTGGAAGAATATGAGACTCATTTGAAAATAAACTAAAACCTTTAAAGTACTCTTTGCAAATATAAAGTAAGTTACTGGATTTAAGGAAAAAAAAAAGAAAGAATAAAGCTTATGTATTTTGCTGTGGCTGTCCTCCAGGACTCACTGGAATGATTGACCCCATCTTAGAATGTGAAAGAGAGTGATTAACATGACTCATTAAATACAGAACCTCAAAGAAGTGTAGTTTTTGGAGATAAAACATAGAAATGTTAAGAAAATGAAAGCTAATGTATATTCAGCATACTACGCATAAACTGAAAACACTGCTACTTGCATAGCCTCCCTGACAGGAGGCTCTAAAAGAGGTAGAAGAAAGGCATCGTACCACCAATTTTATCCATTCACCCTGCTTTTACATCCTGTCAGAGTTCAAAAAAGTAGGGAAGCATGAATTCTTTACAGTTACAACAGCAAGCATGTCTCTGCTGTGGTAAGTTGCCCGTTTCCATTTAAGAGCAGTGTCTCTTGCCCTCCTGCCATTCATGTCTATAAAGAGCCTGACTGTCTCCTCCATGACCTCCTTGTAGGTATTGAAGGCTGCTGTCACGTCACCCTGAAGCCTTTCCCAAAGGCTTCTCATCTTCATCATAAACACCACCGCACTTGTTTTTCCTCTTGTGAAGCTTTTTTGGGTGTGGAAACCTTCAGTAGTGGTTGAAATGCCATCAAGGCACATCATTAAAACTGCACATACCAGTTAGTAAAGAGATGGTAGTACGCTTCCAGAAAAACTGAATTCCCATTATCACATGTGATCTAGCTGCAGGCACAATTGCAGAGTAAAAAGAGAAAATGAAGGAACTGATAACAGCAGTTTAATGCCTGAAATTATTTACAAGTAATGAATTGGAATTATTTAAAAGTATTAAGCACAAAGCTTGGGTACACTGTAGTTTTGATAAAATATTTAACTATAATTGACAGTAGTCATAGTCATTGTTTGAAAATCTTCGCCAGGGTGCAGAATAATAATCATAAAATGATAAGAATGCTTTAGGTTGTAAGGGACCTTTAAAGATCATCTAGTTCCAACCCTCTTGCCCTGGGCAGGAACACCATATTGTATAAAGTATAATTAGTACAATACAATATAAAAATAAGAAATAAAAAAATAAAAAATATTTTATTGAAGACATAAATTTCAGTTAGAAATGGAAGTCCCTCTAGGAGGCTTTATCCACTAAGAGAGACCAGTTATAAAAATCTCCCCCTTCCTTTTTTCAATTTTTAACTTCAAGATAATTTAACACCAATAAAATATCATTTTTTTCATGTATTTTCAATGTTTGTTAGAACGTGAAGAAATAAACCCAGAGATAGAGTTTCATAGCAAAGTATTTTAGCTGAGTTTTTCTTCTGCCATTCTAATTATAGGGCTGAGGACATATTTTAAACTGTGAAATAATTGCTTTCAAGGTCATTGCAGAATTATTACCACCACTAATTTCCCCAATAATATGTTCCTCCAAAAAAAAAAAAAAATATATATATATATATATATTTGTTCAACTTCAACATTCTGTAGGTGTTCTTGTAAATTAAAAGAATGCTGCGTGTGAATGCTCACAGGAGAAGGAAATGGTGGGGAGGGCTAATGAAATAGAATGATGTTTTACCGGACTTATCATCTGCAGTTCTTCGCAGTGTTTGTACTGCTCTTTTCTTGAAGTGTCAGTGGCTGAGGTGTCTGTCCTATACCTGCATTTTTTGTTGAGTTAAATGTTAAATTCACCATACTTTACGGTGCTGGCAATCTTTTTGTTATCAGTTTCATGATATGCAAGCCAATCTATAATATCCTGCAAATCAATTTGTTTTGCCACAGTTTACAGGACATTGATTCTCACTACAGCTAGCAACTTCTACCTCATGTATTATGGCAGTTTCTTACAGTGCAGTACTGTTACACCTTCAGTCCCTTGGCAGAAAAAATGTCTTTAAGGGATTTATTCTTCTCATTGAAGCAAGCATTGAGGTTGACCAGACATGACTTGGCGTTGGTAAACCCATGCTGGCTGCTCCCAGTCACCTTCTTGTCTTTCACGTTAGGAAATAGCTTCTAAAAATGTTTGCTCCATAACCTCACCGGGGAGCGTGGTAAGGCTGACTGGCCTATAGTTCTCTGAATTCTTCTCCAAGACAGGTGCGATGTCTTCCTTCTTCCAGTCATCAGGAGTCTCCACTGACTGCCATGACCTCTCAAAGATAGTAGAGAACCGCGTTGCAATGATATCAGCCAGCTCCTTCAACACCTGTGGATGTATGCCATCGTATACCACAGACTTGTCCTTGTCCAAGTGGGTTATGTCAGGTCTAACTTTTTTCTTCAACTGTGGGTACTGTTTTACTCTGCAGACTCTGCTGGGAGGGACCTGGGAGGCAGGGGGACAAGCCTCACCAGTGAAAACTAAGGCAAACTGAGTACCTCAACCTTTTTCCTACTATTTTTCACTAGGTCCTACTGAACAGTGGGTCCACACAACATTCATTTTGCTACCGATGTACTTACAGAAGCCTTTCTTGTTGCCCTTCACATCCTTTGCTATTTTCAACTCGAGCCTTGGTTTTCCTGACTCCCCATGTTCCTGGTCTCATATTCCTTCCAAGCAGCCTGTCTCTGCTTCCAGCTCTGTGTGTTTCCTTTCTTTTGCTCTGAGGAGGACTAGTCAGCTCTCCTGAGCCTCTTTGCCCTCAAGGGCAGTTTTTGATGGGATTCTGCCAGACAGATCCCCAGCGAGACTAAAATATATTCTTCTGAGTCCAGGGTTGCAATTCTGCTGTTTATTTTTCTTGCTTCTTTCCTTCTTTTCCTTCTTAATTGAAAATAAATAAAATTTCCAAGTAGGAAATTAATTGTTCATATTTTTCATGAAAGAGTCCTTCCCACAGGTGCTGATGCCTTCTCTTTGAATGTTATAAGGTATTTCTAATTCAAAGAATAGTAAACAATATAGAAGATGTGTCCATGAAAGAGGAAAAAACGGTAGCTTGAATAAGAGTGCTTTATCCTAAGGTAGAACATAACAAAAGAGAAAAGCAGTAGAAAAAAGGAAGATGTTAATAGGAATCCTGTGACGGAACCCATGCAAGCTGCAGAGTATGCATTAGACATTAGAAATATCCAGAGACAGAAGCTCCTCCATATACTAGGATGGGCTAATGAGCATATTAAAATCTTTGTTTATTTCTACCTTCCTTTAAAAAAACAAGATCTACACTCGTTAGCTCAGGTGTTAAATTTGAAGCCCTCAATTCCGAAGCTTTGGCTGCCAAAGCTCACTGGAAGTGAGGAAATCCAGTAGATACTGGCAAGAATTAATTAAGATTGCCAGTCAACTGGCTTGCAGAACTGTCTTTGTAGATGCTTCCTGTTATGGTTAAGTCTGAAACCTTCTAGCATTCTGATTTTAATGTAAATTCAAGTAAACATAAAAAAGTGGAGAGCTATACGTACACAGGGGAACAAGCTACAACCGAAAAGATTTTGTAGGCCACAGGGCTTTCCTGTTTCTAAGGAAAACAAATGTTAGACATTCACAGTTAAAGATAAAATGCAGCTTCAATTTCTTTCTTTTTTTTTTTTTTTCTTTGAAAGTATTGGGTGATGAACACTCTTCTTTAGGACAAAGAACAATCTAGGAAGCTAGCTCTGGAGGTCAAATGAAAAAGCTGCATTTAAGTGTAGTGGGAGGATTATAAGCAAAGCTTATGTTCTATGAAAAGAGATTGTGTATTGTTACAAATAATGTAAGAATCCTTATAGGTAAAACCACAGGGGTGATTTTTTAATAGCTATTGTGTGAAGGTATGAATCCATTTGTGATTCAAGTAGCACATTTTTATTGGTTTCAAAAAAAAACTGGACCTGCTAAATAGTTTTCAGTGCTTTCTCTCATTAACTCTTTCCATATTTATGGACATAGAGCACTGTTTGAACAATTTAACTACTGAGCTGCTTCCTTTAAAAAGCTTTCTAGTTTGCACCAAAAGTATATTTTCCATAAGAAGCCAAACTGGCCCTAAATCCACTGAATAACGGAGTGTATTTGCTTTACAAGGCATTGTCATTTGTGGCCATAGGAAGACAAAAATATGTGGATGTCAAGGAGAATAAAGATTTTTTTTTTTCTTTTTTTTTATTTTTTATTTTTCTGCAGTGCTCTGTGTACCTATTATAATTATTCATACAAAGCTAAAGGTAGACACCACTGGCTTTTGTTTATTCAGTCCTTCTTGGAATTTAGTAGATGATCCAGCTATGACCTCAGTTACCAGAGCTGTGATATAGCTTCAGGAACCATGAGTAAATAAATGGCTTTGCTCTCTCCCTGTCTTTTTTTTATTCTTCCCATAATATACAGATTTTACTTCCCTGTAGAGCTTTCTAGGTGATCAGATGCCTTGCATCAGCAGAACATCAGAAAAGAACATAATTTTGACCTGCTTTGCTGAACACTGCACAAACAAAACAAAACAAAAAGTTAAGGAATGAGTACTGCAGGAAAGAGATGCTATGTGCAACTCTGCTGTCCTTCAGCCAAGCTGGTCTCCTAAGTGGAGTCAAGAAAACGACGTGGTTAGATATCAATATCTCAGAAATGTCTGGATAAACAAACGGTTCCATGGGAGGAGCAAAACCAAGTGCAGGGGCATTTAAAGCAAATGGAATGAGGGGAAGATTTACAACTCAGGAAGGCAGGCAAATAATGGGGGGGGATTGAAGATAATCCTCTAAAACTGTCTGCGCTTTTTAGAGGATTTGTTCTATCTGTAAAATGGAGGATGCTTTCTGTGCAGTTTCATATATTTTTTTAAATTAAGTTTTCTGAATTTTACAAATACAGGCTGATATTTCAAAACAAATTTAAAGATGATATGCATTTAAGATTATGAGGTCATCTTTTTTCATCACTGGTCATTGCTGCTTGACATTTTTTCTTTCTTTTACTGTGTATTGTATGTGTACATATAGCACTGATTTGTTGCTGTTTATCATATATTAAAATATAAAATGTATATCATATATTAATATATAAAATAAAAATAAAATAATATAGTATATAAAATAAAATATATAAATAAAATTATATAAATCATATATTTACAGTGATATACAAGAGGGCAATATTGATAGTTTGTAATTCATTCTAGTATTACTGATGTTCAGAATTTAAACATATTTAGTGACGTATTAGCTGTTGGATTCAGTATCCAAGCAGACTGAAATTTTGCCTGTTTTGGAAAACAGACATGGGATGTATTACCTTTAAAGATACTCAGAATGGCTCTATAGAATATTCAGTGAACTGTGAGCCAAGTAAAATAGAATCATTCACTTATTACATGCTATGCATTGTATCTGGGTTCATACTGTTGCACTGACTTTAAAAAAATGTGAGTTGTTAATATTTACTTAAATTTGTAACATTTTCATAAAGTTGTTCAAGCAAGTAATTGTATATGGTGTGATTCTTCAAGTGAGACTATAGCATATTTCTGCTTGTGCAAAATCAAAATATTTTAGTTGTATTAAAAGAAAACTGCTAAACAACTAAACTTTTTTGTGTCGTGTGGAAGAGGATGCATTTTTTAATTCCTTATGAGCAGCTAAATGCAGTGATCTGAGGTTCATTGTAAATATTGGCAAGTAAAAAGCTAAGTGCATGTATGTGTGTATTTGTGCACATTTGTATGGGTGCATATGTGCATGTTGCACACCCTGCTCTTGTGAAAACACAAACTGTGAAAGGGAAAGTGAAACAAAAAAATAAATAGGAATGAAGGAAGGGAAAAAGGAAGAAAGAGAATACCATGTGGTTTCTGCAAAGGCTTTCAAACTCCTTCATTTTTGCATCAAAAACTGTGAATAACTTGGCTTATGCAGGAACCAAAGATTCCATTGAAAAGACACTTCTGTGCTGAGTACCACCAGCTTCAGAGCCTTTCCTTTCAGGCACTGATCCTAGTTGCCTGGTTAATATAAAACTTTGTGTCCAGTTTTAAAAATTGTAAGCATTAGTCTTTGAAAGAAGAACAGTAATACTGTTTCTCAGATTCATATCTATCTGTTTGACAGATGTAAAAGAGTATCCTTTATCTTCACTACCATTAGCAGAATAAGAATGCAGTGAGTAAAGAGGAAAAATGTCTTTGTAGCCTTTTATTATATCTCTCAAAATTTCATTTACAGATTTCAGTTATGCTCGCTATTATGGTGATTCTTACCTGGAATTTCAAGGCTTGCATTTCAACATGCTAAACTTCATCCACTTGGAATTTAAGACCCATGATCCTCATGGACTCCTCCTGTATATTGAACAGAGCCCAGAAACAATAGGACAGTTTTTAATTCAGCTTTTCATCAGACATGGCACCTTACAGGTAAGGCATCAAAATATTCTGCTGAAGAACATGGAAGTAAAATTTGGGATCTATAACAAAATTTTACTCTATATACCTATTTCATATACATATTTATTTTCTTACTGTGGAAGATCATATGGGCTATAGAAGTTCTTGAGATTCATTAGTGTTTTAAGGAAAATAATTGTCAAACTTGTCATGTGTTAGGACAAAATAACGTCTCACAAGATTAATATGATTTATAAGAAGTAACTAAGGTGGTGCTTGAGTACAAATGAATAGTGATTATAGTTGCAATGTCTCATAGCCTAAGCTTCCGGAACCTCCTCATGTGCAAGTTCATTATATTTTTTATAAGGGAAGAGCCTATGGAACTGAGTGAATTTTGCATAGAAGAATGTACTGTTTCAGGGAAGAGAGACAAACTTTCTCACCATTTGGGTCTTATTAGGAAACCTTTTACTTGGTCTGTCATTTTTAAAAAAATAACAGCGTAGTGGTTTGATGGGGGAGGGACTGGATTTAAGAGCACACAAATTATTCATGCTACGCTTTTTGTAACTATTTACCAACCTCAGTTGTGTCATACCTATTTTGAATGTGAACTAGTGATTTTTTAAGATTTTCCAGGTAAAGAGAGAAATATAATGGAATTAGATTGCAAAGTCAGTTCCAATCTGTACATATGCAAATAATAAGTAGATTGTTATCATCACATCATAGAATCAGAATCATTAAGGTTGGAAAAGACCTCCAAGATCATCAGGTCCAGCCATCACCTTTTGGGCCCCTCGCTACAAGAAGGACATGGAGGTGCTTGAGCGGGTCCAGAGAAGGGCGACGAAGCTGGTGAGGGGCCTGGAGAACAAGTCCTACAAGGAGCAGCTGAAGGAGCTGGGCTTGTTCAGCCTGGAGAAAAGGAGGCTCAGGGGCGACCTTATCGCTCTCTACAGGTACCTCAAAGGAGGCTGTAGCGAGGTGGGGGTTGGTCTGTTCTCCCACGTGCCTGGTGACAGGACGAGGGGGAATGGGCTTAAGTTGCGCCAGGGGATTTTTAGGTTAGACGTTAGGTTAGGGGATTTTTAGGTTAGACGTTAGGAAGAACTTCTTTACTGAAAGGGTTGTTAGGCACTGGAACAGGCTGCCCAGAGAGGTGGTGGAGTCACCATCCCTGGAAGACTTTAAAAGACGTTTAGATGTAGAGCTTAGGGATATGGTTTAGTGGGGACTGTTAGGGTTAGGTTAGAGGTTGGACTCGATGATCTTGAGGTCTCTTCCAACCTATAAATTCTGTGATTCTGTGATCACCTTACCACCACCATCACCCACTAATCCATGTCCCTAAGCACC
>CM021733.1:91016323-91103915 GCA_011075105.1 Heteronetta atricapilla
TTTGTTATTTCCAAAAGCTGGGCTGTAATTATTTTATTTTACAAGGACAGTGAAATGACAGGAACAGCGTATTTGCTTCATGTTGTAAAGAACATGATCGTTCTAGAAAAGGTATGTAAATTGCACATAGTAAGGAAACAAATCCAAATAACTTTTTACTTTATTTTTTTTATATTGTGATTTACTGTGTTTTATTGTATTGAGACTGTCTTTATCCAGAACACGTGAGATTAGTCAGGGCAGCCCATTATCCAAGGTTTAGGAAATGTTGACGGTTTTAAGTTCATTTTACTTGTATTCATGGTAAAGTAATGATGCAGAAAAATATTTTTCTAACATATCATAAGCACCATAAAATATGAAAGTACTTTAACTGACAGAAATCTATTCAGAGATCCCAGTGTACCATGTTAAAACTAATTGAATTCACTTAATCATTCTCAAAACTGGTCAATTAAATGTAGTTTTAAAGCCCAATGAACAAATGGTTCTAAGCTCACAATCAAGCTACAATTACAAGTAGACAAACCATGAAATCAAGTGCTTGTTCACATTAGTATAGGAAATTAAATGGTATTCCTAAATGCTCTGGCTTGCATGCTACATTACGTGTTTGGAAGTGTAAGGAGGCCATAACATGGTAAGTA
Organism: Heteronetta atricapilla; assembly: GCA_011075105.1. Taxonomy (NCBI): domain Eukaryota; kingdom Metazoa; phylum Chordata; class Aves; order Anseriformes; family Anatidae; genus Heteronetta; species Heteronetta atricapilla. Next base: position 91,016,971 of record CM021733.1, read on the forward strand.
AAATTCACCCATGGCCAATGTTAATTTCATCTGGGTTGCAGATGGTCAACTTTTTTGCATATCAGGTCTATAATAATAATATAATCTGATTGTAAAATACACAATGATGAAAGCATTTTCATGCAGGCTAGGAAACATTTACGTGTGCTTGTATATTTCTGCTATGATAAATTTCCTGATCCAGATCTTTAATGAAATATTAGTTTTTCTTGATATGCATGACATCCCTCAGGTTTTTAGGCAACCATTCATTCTTTTTAAGTTTCTATGCCAGTAGCTGTTTAATTATTAGAAATAATGTAAGAAAATATTTTTTTCCCATTCTGTAGTACCAGTTTCTGTGTAATGGAGCAGCAGAAGTCAAAAACATCACAACTACAGCTAGAGTGGATGATGGACACTGGTATAAAGTGCAGATTAGGTAAGTGTTACACTTTACTGTTGTCTGTGTTTATCATTACCTCAGAGAGATCACCTAGGTTGGACAGTTAGTTAATTCTAATGGCATTATATCTCATTAGCTATAAGTGATACCTGAATATGTGCAATGAAATCATGCTATGGCCATTTGGAATACAACATACCCCTGGAAAGAGTATTTCTAACTGTAGTACAGTTGGACAGTGCTTACCACATTAGCAATGTGCTTAAAGGAAATACATTTATTTTCCTCTCATGTAGCGTAGCAAACATGAGCATTCAGAAAGGGAAGGTACTGTGCAGCAGGCTCAAACCTAGTCCAGGAAAAAGCTCAATTCCTGACAATGAAATGTGACTAATAGAAAAAGCTGATATGGTAATTTGTGAAACTCAGGGCTGCATTAACTACCACAATGTAAATGCACCTATTTTATGGATTTTTTTGTTGAAATCTGTGGTGGCATTACCTTTCTGGGCATTTGATATACACAACCACTCTCTCACTCCTTCAAATGGAAAGGGGGAGAAAATAAAATGAAAAGGGCTCAAGGGTTGAGATGAAGACAGGGAGATCACTCAACAATTATCGTGGGCAAAATGGATTCAGCACAGGGAGATTAGAGAAATTTATGGCCTATTACTAACAAGCTATAAAAGTGAGAAACAAAGAAAAACTAAAAGCACCTTCCCCCGTCCACCCTCTTCTACTGCCTCCCCCAGGTGATGCAGAGGAATGGGGAATGGGGGCTGTGGTCAGTCCCTAATGCTTCGCCTCTGCCGCTCCTTCACAGTCACTCTCTGCCCCTGTGCTGTGGGGTCCCTCCCACGGGATGCCGTCCTTCCCGAACTGAGCCTGTGGGGGCTGCCCACAGGCAGCAGCTCTTCAGGAACTGCTCCCACATGGCTCCGTACCACGGGGTCCATCCCCCAGGAGCAAACTGCTCCAGCACGGGTTCCCCACGGGCGGCAGCTCCCCCCAGACCCCTGCTCCTGCGTGGGCTCCTCTCCACGGGCTGCAGCTCTGGCCCGGGGCCTGCTCCTGCAGGGGCTCTCCATGGGCCGCAGCCTCCTCCAGGCCACATCCACTTGCTCCACCGGGAGCTCCTCCATGGGCTGCAGCATGGAGATCTGCTCCATGTGGGACCCAGGGGCTGCAGGGGGACAGCCTGCTCCACCAGGGGCCTCTCCACAGGCTGCAGGGGAACTTCTGCTGCATGCCTAGAGCACGTCCTGCTTTCCTGCTGCACTGACCTGGGGGCTGCAGGGCTGGTTCTCACTCCTCTCTCTTAGCTGCTCTTGCACAGCATCTTTCTTCCGTCTGCTCTCCCAGAGGCCCACCCATTGTCACTCCCTGGCTCAGCTCTGGCCAGCAGCAGGTCCCTTTGGAGCTGGCTGAAACTGGCCCTTGTCTTACATGGGGCATTTTCTGGATTCTTCTTACAGAGTCCACCCCTGCAGCCCCCCACTACCAAAACCTTGCCACATAAAGCCAATACAAACTTAATTGAGCAGAAAAGAACTTGAATCTTCAAACCAGTCCATGTCAATAGGTGGAGAGAAAAACAGTCCTGATTTTATTTCCAGTGTTCCTTTTTAGCCTAAGAAGGAAGCAGTGAATGGTGAATATTAAGAGGTAGCTCAGGTAAGATGAGCTGAACTGATCTGTCATGTTGAAAAAGAGGGAATGTGTAACATTAATGGGATTCAGAATATGTACTGAGTAGTTGTTAATCACTCAACCCCCTCTAATGGACTGGGAATGGTTTTGGAAATTGTTTTAGGGTTTGAAAACTTAATGTTATGGATGTCAGAAGGATTTAGTTAAAAGTTGCTTCATCTTGCTTTAATCTAGCATGTCTTCACATGTACTCGAGTTAAGTAAATGCATATTCTGAACTGATAAGTATAATATCCACTGCTTGTTTCTGCTAACAAAAATGTATTGTTGACAATTAGATTTGATATGGTCATTCCTGGAATGTGTTATTTGTTTTATTACTTTAACATTTAATTTAATCAACTGTGGTATAATAAGGCATAGTAAAACAAAATAACTTTGGTGGAAATTTGCAGGAGCTTATTCAACAGCTGCTTAGAGCTTTGCAAACATTATTTAGTCATCACAAAATTGACTTTCATTGAGATAAGAAAGTTAAGTTCTGAATAACGCTATGTGGGAAGTTGGCAAAGCCAGGATGGGAATGTAGGAGTTACTGATAACTGTAACACAGTACATATGCACAGTGTGGGATCTTTCTTCTGCAGATGTTAAGAATTATGACTAAATATAATGAGTTATAATAATAATTTTAAAAATATTGGTTCTTGTACTAGTTGTTGAAAGAAACTGATCATTCTCATTAAAATATTCCAAATTCTTTGGAGCCCCTTTGAGGTGGCCCTATGATGGAAAGATTTTTGCCAAATTCACTAAAAGCGAAGCATTTCAGTTACTGAAGTTAAACTTGCAAAGAATACACTGTTTCTATAGTATCATATTAAATGAAATAAATAGAATCAAAAGCACTGCTGTGTAATACAAGATGAAACACAGTGAAAATTAATGATAATATCTTCCTTTTCTGCTTACAGGAGAGTGTTTTACTGCTTATTTTATTCCTCAGAAGTCATTGCTGGTGTGAATAAAAGAAATGTCACACCTTCTAATGTTTGCAAATAAACATGCAGATTACTGTCATACACTGTATCCAGTTTTCATAGTTCACCAGACTATTCATACTGAAAGTAAAATAGAAGCATTGCTGAAATAATTTTTCATGATGATGGAATATTGTGGCTATAACTGTAACTGTTGAATAAAATTAGATACAGTAAGAGGACTAGATTTTCATCATAGATCTTGGATAGCTTGATAATTTTGGATAGGATATCACTTTTTTTCCCAGATAAGTCTTCATATACAGTGTTGGTTGTTTAAATCAAGCATGTTGCCAAGGTTTGCCTGAGAACAGTGCCCAAGAGCCCTGATTCATATGTAAGCTAGTGCAGTTGTTTAGTAAGTCTAGTTTTTAATGAAAATCATTGTGTGGTTTTTTTTTTGTTTGTTTGCTTTGGTTTTTTTACTTGCTTATCTGATTATTTGGGTTTTGTGTTCTTAAGAATGTGAATATGCAACAGTGAAAATCTGGATATGGACAAACCCTCACAGGGATTAGATTTTTGCAGGGCACTGTGGAGGAAAGAAAATGTTAAAAAGATTCAGGCATTTGGAAGTTTGTGTTTGTTCCAGTTGAGAATATGCAGTTACCTCACTGGCAATATGGGGGATTTTCTACCACAAACTTCTTACTCCACCCATTATAAGATCTCCTTCATTAATTACTTAATATTTATCTTCTTCAGTTTTTGGCATCAAAACAAGTTGATAAAGTAACATACGTTGCAGAAACAGGCCACACTGCATCTGCAATATTAGAAATTTGTCCTTTTCTTGGTCTACTATGCTCCATTTGAACAACAATCCTTTCTGTGCTGACAATAATAGTATCTTCATTTTGTTCATTAAATTAAATTATTTTTACTTAGATCACAGTTGGCAGTCACCTTAGCAAATCTAGCAGCTTATAAATTGATTATGCAGTAGATGTCACTGATACAGCTTCTTTTTTTAAAACAAATCTATCCAGATCATCCCTTTTTTTTTTTTATTTGACCTTGACCAGTAGGTTTAGAAAGCTGGCATAGAAGCTGCATCAGCCTAGAAATCATCTGCACAGAGTGCATTGTTCTTCTTTAACTCATAATGTTTGTAATTTGAGGTTTTCACTAGTTAACTACAGGGCTTCTGGTGACTGATTGCCTTGTTTGTGAGATGTGGATGTTTTCTGATTCTTCTAGTCAGAAAAGGATCTTTCTAATCTTGGCATAATGCAACATATGCTCACTCTGGAGCTTGCACTTTGCTTGTTTGTTGATAGCTTTTCATGAAGGCCTGAAATAATCCATATGGTGCCAAATACATTGTATGTATTACCGTTCAGAATATGCTACAAAGCCCATATCTTCCCTAGGGCTCTCAGGCAGGTAGGATAAACAGATAATAGATAAAATTGTTAGGAAAAAAAAAAAAAAAAAAAGACAGTGATAGAGAAGCCTGTTTCTTATTGTGTTGAGCTGTGGATCTCTCTGTGTTTTGTTGTTTTTAATGGTAAATTCTTATTTGTATTTTATCACAAAGGTGCTGAACATTGGTCTTAATCTGGAACATAAGAGCATATAGGTGAAGAGGTCATCCCCCTGCTGTTTTGAGTACTGTGTAAATGCAATGTACTCTACTTGATGGAAACATCCCAAATTGGCCATCTCCTCAAAAGTCAGTGTAAGCCACAAGTTACTAACAGCAATGGCTGCTGGTTAATTAGAAGTGTGCTCATGCTGTAGAAGTGCATTTTTGGTGTAAGATAGCTAGCTTCATACTCTTTTCATTTTCTGAGCCTCTTAGAAGGAAGCTATCAATGGACTTGCATCAGCTGCAAGAAACTTTAGGAAATTTAAGACATTTTAGGAAATTTAACATGCATTATGTCTGGTGACTATCACAGAGATGAAAGGCAAGAAGTGAAAAATATCCCCCAAGAAGGGTGTTCTGGTACATATCTGAAAGAAAAAAGAACCTGGCTTTGCAGTAATAAAGCGTAGCTATTGGCACAAGTAGTTCAAAAAGCGGGAGCCTTTAAATTCTAAGTGCTGAAGATTCCTGTTCCATGGTGACACTGTTATGGCCCACTGACAGAGCATGACCGTGCCACAGAAATGGCAATGCTGGATTGAACCAAGAAAATCAAAGGAGATTCTGATTTATTAACTGAGAGATTAAAACCAAGTAAGAATCAAAAACAACTAAACAGAGGAAAAGTTTTGAAATCTTCATAGTCGGAATGACTGTTTATGTATTTTCCAGTTCATTCTACAATCCCATGCAGTATATTGAAGGAATTAATTTGATTTTAATCATTTCACGGATAAGTAGAAAGGGAGTTGGGTGAACAACATTCCCTCCTGTGACTAATGGTATTCATTACTTTATCTCATAAATACTTGATAATTTAAATGTAGCTTAAAGTATCTTTCTATTTGGAGGTCAAGTGTTCAAAATAAATAATGGTGCTTCTTAAGAATAAATGTTCAATCAAAAATGTTTTTCAGGTTGTACGATTTTTTGGCCAAGAACCTAATCCTCCCTTTCTAATAACTCAGAGCACTATGGAAACAATGACTTTTTAGATGCTGGAGATGAATAACAATGTAAATACAAATACAGCATCTCACTAAAAATTATCAGAACAATTAAAGTATAATAAACTTAGATAAACAAAGTGGTCTATGCATTGGATGAATGCTGAGAATGCACTGATTATATGTGAAGCTGAAGGAATGTGAAATGAAATTATACTTAGCCCGTTTGTTTTGAGAGTAAGCATTAATTTCTGTTGCTGAAGATTGTTTTTGTGTACAAGTACCATAACTGAGTTTCTTGTACAATGTGTCAAAGCATTTAACTTCTGTTAAACTTTAGTATATTCAAAGTACTGGTTTTTAGTGTTTTGAGCATTTTTTTCTGTTTTTGTTTTCTGAAAAGAGAACATCTTAAACTTTAGTAGAATTGTTTTACCAAAGTCATCATCTCTTCTTTGAAGTGTCATTATAATGAAAAACAAAACTCTGTTTTTATTTCTATTTATTTTATTTCTATCATTTTTCCTTACTTACAGTTGCCTTTCTTTCTCCCTTTTCAGTAGAAAAGCAAAGAAACAACTCTTACTCAGTACTGCATGGCACGAAATTCCCTATCTTTTACAAATACTTTTTCAACATTTTATGTATTTGCCAAAGGCTTTTCCTGAGGACATATCCTTAACTGGTTCTGTGTTTAAGCACATTTAAATCCTGTGATATCCCATGTGATCTATACAGAAACTCTTAACTCCATTCTTCACAGTATTAATTTCCCAGACTGTTCATTCTCAGAATAGACCAAATTGCTAATTTTAAAATGAAGTAGTTACAACATTGATTGACATCTTTTATACATTTGAAATAACTTTTACTTATGAAAAGTAAGAGAACATAATAGTATCCTATTTCTGAATAGTTTAGTTATTTAGAAAGCATACCTAATGTACACAATACACACAATACAATAGCTTTTTATATGTGCTCTGCCCTTTGACTTCATAAAAAATAATGATTTTAAGTTCTCGTGTTTTCCAATCTGATGCCAATGTATTTTACACAATATATGCATATTTAATAAGACCAAATACAACAGACATCACAAAGGGAACTTATGGGGGAAAAAATAGTGTAGCATTTAAAGATGTTTAATAGAATTTATTTTCCCTTCCATGGATAATTCTTACATCACTTGAATACTACAGATTAAGATACTGTAGGCTACAATTTTTACTGAAGATAAAATTTATTGGTTTTGGAGTTTCAGGAAAGAAGTAACCACCCATTTGACCACCAAGGAGCCATTAACTTGACTTCATCTATTTCAGAATTTTGATCAGATTTTTTTTTTTTTTCCAAAAGCCACAAACTTAATTTGAATCAAACTTGTTTTTCTTCAACACCTTCCTAAGATCCATTCTGCTACGGTCACCTCTGCCTAAAACCACAGTATTGTGAGGAACATGTGTATCCAAATGATTCCAGCTGGCAAACCCCAACAAGTACTTCAGTGAAAGGCTGAAACAAAGCTGGGTAACAATTCCTTTCATACCCTGCTAGCGCTGTGTTTCTTAGGTATGTCACCCTGACTATATGAACAATGAGTGGCAGACATCTCAAAAAAACTTTTTACTTGCTAGATATGCTTTCCTCACAAATCTCAAGCTCTGCTATTTGAGAAGTGTCACAGAGTATGGAGAAACAAAATTAATTAGCCAGTTCAGTAATGGGAGAAAAATGCTGTTAGGCACTGCACATTGCATCCAGAAGCCTGAAGGCATGAGTTTTATAAAAATCCTTGTACTGAGGCAGCATGAGTATTTGAAAGATAATGCAAGGCATTCTTTTTCACAGAAGATAGAGGCACACACAGAGAGCAGAACAAGCAGTATAGCTGTCTTGTTTATTCAGAGAATGCTGTGTGAATACTGTGCACTGCAACTCCTACTTGGTAAGAAGGAAGCTGTCTTTCTGCTTTATCCTGCATGCTGCACTTTCAGTCAGAGCCATCTGGAGGGAGGGAGATTGCTCTTCTTCTGAAAGCAAATAAGCTTCGTTTCCCTGAAGGACAGGATGGAGCTTGCAAAGTCTGCAGCAGCAGTGTGGACTGGGAAAATGCAGGGAAAAAAAGGAGTCTGCCTGCTGTAGGAAGCAAATACTAAGCTGACCCTTGTAAGATAATGGAAGGAAAGTTTTGTTCAGAACAAATAATATATAATATGAAATTTCTTCAAATTAGAGAATATGTTTACATTACCTCTTATATAATCTATCACACTTAGTTCTACATTTTCATTACTTAAAAAGTTACCTTTTTAAACTCTGGTTATTTTGTGCTCTAAACAAACCTACCATTAAAGAGTGGGCTCCTTTTATGTCTTTTTGGAGGTCACTTCAATGGAAGATGGACAAGTCCCATTAAAGGGAGACTTTTGGCCTCAAGGAGACTCTATTTATTTATTTATTTATTTATTTATTTTATTTTTCATGTTTAAGCTGTATTTTTCTTTCTGTCTTCCTTCTTACCCACCTTATCCAGTGATCAGAGCTCATATAGAGAGATGATGCAGTTAAAAATCTGTACTATTTTTGTTTTCAGCTTAGTGATTTACTTAATGCAAATTGCTGTGCAAAGAGAAGAGAGGGAACATGTGAATGCCTATGGAGTAAAAGCTGGAACTTTCCTTTTTGCTTCAGCAGTCAAACCACACCTACAGATGTATGTAAGTGCCAGGGAGATGACCCAGGCTCTGTAACCACTATGCATATTCCCAGTCCTCCCTTTACTTTAGCATTTCTCCACAATGTTAGCTTAAATCTTATCTTATAGTGAGCAGTTTACTTTTCAGAAACAAGCTTTCTGTCAGAAAAAAAAAAAAAAAAATACCACGCTGTTATGCTGCTAATGTTGCATGAGCATACTCATTTAGAGCACTATGTAGTAAAGGTCTTTGCTCTGCATTGCTGGATGTGTCAGAATACCCTTTACCATTCTGAAGTCTCTGCAACAAGTACTTTATTCATTCAACAAAAACAAAGATTTCACAGACAATGAAGTAACAGTAAAATACAGAAATGATTACAGAGAAAACTGGAATTAATTTTTGGAAACTAACCTTGCAGTTAATTTCCAGAAACTGTGAATACTGGAAGTAGATTTTCTCCTTGCATATACATCTCAGAAAAATTTGCACTGATCAAATCTTCTAAGAAATCAAAGCATTGAAATTAAAACTGATGCAATGACAGAAAATCTAACATAAAAAAAGAATTATGGGAAAATATTTTATTCCAAATACTTTATTAAAAGTGCTTTCCCTTTTTTCACTTATTAATGAGATTGTCAGTTTCTCACTGACAGTCTTTTATAGTACTAAATGCAGAGATTATCTCTACGTATACATGAATGTATATATGTACATAGGTATTTACTTGGGTGAATGGAAAATTGAACATAACAAAAATCCAAATGCTTTTTTGAGACCTCAGTGGAAATACAAAGAACTATTTCTCTTCTTCAAGGTTCCAAATTCTTAATTTGTTAAAAATGCTGAACACATATTAATTGTAATGACAGCTTTTGCATAGCTGAGTTTAAGTTTAGACATCAGGAGCTTTTATCTTTTTAATATTACAAAAGTACATTTGTGTACAGCTAAATAATGTTTTCTTTTTTATCAATATTATGTAAAAAAAAATATTACCTGGAATGAAAAGCCATCAGGAAATCAATGCTCAGTATGTTGTGCGTGGTTTTTATATTCCACAAAGGGTGATTATTTTTCATAATCTTCATGAGAGTCAACAGCCTTTTTCTAACAATGTAATTGAATGCAGTGGATTTAATTACACTAAATTGGTCATAATAACAGGTAATAACAATACGGCCAATTAGCTTAATACAAACTGTTGTTTTACAGCCGTTTTATAAGATAAAAGTTTAGTTAGTCATGCCACATCTTGGCTACAAATCACATAATACATCTTTTCAGAACTCTGCCATCAAAGGAGACATTCAGAGGTTAAAATTCAGGATCATCAAAGAAACATCTCTCTGTCATGTAGTGGTCTATTCTTGTTCACTAGGTAATGCAAAAATAATTTGTCATTGCTGCTCTCTTTTACTTGGGATCTCAAAGTTGAGTTCTTCAGTCTCACTTGTAAGAATGGAAGTTTTCTGCTTTATCTTCTGAAAAAACTTGTTGCAGGGACAGAAACATAAAAACAGTAGACTCTAATAACATGCAACATACCTAAAACTTTGTTCTATATTACTATCTGAGGAACATCAAACAATGCATTGATACTAACCATGGATTCAGGGTTCTCTGGCTGCCGTGACTCCATACCACAGTCGTGGAAGTGATGCTGAGGAGAACACAGACAGGGTATAGAGACCAGAAATAATCTTGGCCCTTAAAGATCATGCCAATATGAATTGCTACCGTGTAAGTGTCATCCTAAGCAGTGCGATCTTTCTGTCTCACTTGAAATAAAACGCCAGTGTTGCAAGTCTAAATCCAACTCTAAGCTTGCCACTGTCTGAATGCTCATTGGGGCCAAGCTGTTCAGTAAATGACACTTTACTTGCATCTGCCTTCATCAACTTGAAAGAAATGCATATTTAATTAGTGTAACTAGCATTTAAGGTTGTTACAATTGAGCAGCAAGAAGCTCTCCAAGTTGCAAAGATAGAAGTGGCCAAAGACCAGCATAGATTTTTTCTTCTCTAGCTAAATATATAAATAAAATCATCTGAAGACTGTTCTCTGGACCTGATGCCAACTGACAGGCCCTAGATCATGCCTATAAAAATACTTCTTGCAGAATACATTGGCAACATTTGAAATAGGAATGATTCCTGAACTACCATAACGAGTGAACTTTTTTCAGTTTCACAGGTGACAGCTAGAGGGATGTCAACATTTATAGGAACTAGGATAACTTGATAAAAATATGGATGATTATGTGTCAGCACCTCATGTTGTGGACCTTTTTTTTTTTTAGTAAGTGTAACTTTTGTGGAAAGAATAAGGAGGTACCATATTTATTCATTACTTGTAATGTAATCCAAAGATTTTTTTCCCCCTGTATTTTTAGAGACCTTTATGTGATACCTTGTCATTCATTTCGCTGTCCTTACTTATTAAGTTATCTCACTCTGCAAGACCAGACTAAGAAATCAACTCCAGGAAATACAAGTGCTGTCAGAGGGAACAAGAAAAAAATATGTTGTTGACTCATTAGTTCATCTGCAATGTTAAAGAGAGTGTTACCCTGGTGTCTTGGTTGGGAACGATCAGGACCAACAGATGTGAGGAGTCTAAAGCGATGCATCTTACTGCAGAGTGAAAACGTAATGACTCTGAGAGTAACTGATGTTTCCTATCTAAATAAATTTACACAGGGTAACGTGAGTGTAACGGTATGTGGGTGGAGAGTGGTGGCTCCTTTATGGTTGTCTGGTCAAGGACCTCCTTCAGTACCTACCATAAGGGATAAGAAAGGGACAGGGACTCAAACCTGACAGAAAAATGATGAGGAAGGAGTGACGGGAACCAACCCTGGCCCCCCATACTAGTTGATGAAGATAGTGGGAGTGTAGGAATGTTCAAGGTGATCTGCTCAGGGACCTCATCAGCTGGGAAACTAAGGGTAAAGGGGGAAGCCAGAAACAAAGTGTACCAAGACACAGAGCTAAGAAAGCAAACATGGAGACAAGGACAAGGAACAAACCTCCCCATCAGGCTAATTGATAGGCTAAAGAGAAGCTGCAGCTGCCACTTCAGGAATGTGTTTGCAAACCTGGAGTTTGCAGCTGGTGAAACAGTGAACGGGGACAGGACAGACTGGGAGAGGTGCAGGAATCAGAGAGCTCTGCTAACCCATGAGGAGACTTCAGGGGAAAGGGCGAAAAGGAGGAACAAAGAGGGAGGGATGCAGAAAAAGAGTATAAAAGGGGCTGGTTGCATGTAAAATGGGGCAGTCATTCCACTTGTCTGGCCGATCACTGTACTCTGTCCTTTCTCCTTACACATTCTCATTAAATCTTAACCACCTCAGCACTTCCTCACTCTGTGTGTGTGCTGCAAGGGCTAAGTGCCAGCTGCTGGCGAGACCTGGGGGTGCGTGAGTGGTGGCAGCTACAGGAGTCAGGCTGGCAGTGTGGGTCCCCTGGCCTGTGGTGGCAGCGGCTGGAGTGAGTGGGGGTCCACAGCTGGAGCTCTCTGCATCTGGGGAGGGGAGGTCCTACAGACTTTAAGCCTGGGGGCACCATCATGAGTGACAACTGGTGCCAGCTGCTGGAGACAGACCCGGAGTATGGGCACCTCTGGCTGTATGTTGTAAGCTACCAGGGTCAGTGGGGTCTCAGTGTCAGCTCCTGGAGCGAGTGGTGTCTTTAACTCCCAGCCGTGGGGCAGGAGCAGTGTGTGCCCCCAAACCAGCCCCTGGGGGGACTGGTAGGAGCAAAGGAAGTGCGGGACTCATTACCAGTGGCTGGAGCAGGGCCGTGGGTAACAGCCTGGCTGCTGGAGGGATCCACTCGATCCTAGCTGAAAACAGAGGGAAACAGTGGAGGTTGCACTGATATTTTATTTTTTTTTAAGCTAACAAATCTACAAAGTAATGATTAAGCACAGTGAAAATGAAATATGTTTCTGAGCTTTAATTAATCAGTTGTCTTCAACAAAATCAGAGAACTTGTGTGGTATTTTTTAGCATGATAATAGAACTTCTCTTTCGTTCTTGCAGTTCACAACTCATATTTGACACAGTTGTTTGCAGACCTGCTGTGGTTTTTGTTTAATTGACTGAATGCTAACATCACATCCTAAATATTTCAAGGGTAATTAGTGAATTGTTTACTCTTGATCACGTTCAAAGTGAAATTGCTAGGCAGGTAAAAGTTTCAGTCTTGTTTCTAGAACAAGAGATTTACCTTTCTTATCAGGAAACCAAGATTAAAAGACCTTTACAGCACTTTCTCTGGACACCCCCTTTTCCCTCCTCCTCTTCCCCCATTTGTTTTATTACCTTTTTACCATTTTATGATAATCCCAAACATGCCTTTTAATCTTCACTGCCAAATGTCAGCAAGTAAGGATGTTATGTAAAAGAATTTGGATTTCATAAAGCTATTGTCATGCTTAGGTACCGTTTTCCCAGCAGTTATCAAATGATTATCTGACCTTTCCGTCCTTCCAACCTGAAATGCATTGGGCAATGGATTTAACACTGTTTAGATAGAACTCATCTTCAGGTTATAATTAATAGCCTCGTATTTAATCATTACATTTATGTAAGTACAAATGAGAAATCTGTGAACTATTACTGCTGGGTTGGACTGAGACACAATTACCGGTAGCTTACCCAGTAAAAGTGCTTGATTGTTGCTGTATGCATTTCCACATTTATAATTATGCAAAAAGCCCTGTCTTCTTACTTGACCTTTAAAGCACCCAATGTGCTGATTGTAGAAAAAGTATTTTAAAAGCCTGATGGAAATTTCATAGAGTGCATATGTGACCCGGTGATCGTATCATCAGCAAATGCTAAACAATAATGGTTTAAGGTTGTTATTCTAATTTGGCCAGACCCTGCTACATTCAATCAAGCACAATCAAAGGTTCACGGCTGACATTCTAACAAGTGCGGGGTGAAGGCAGCTCACACACTACTGAATTGCATTAACTTGTTTTCTGACATAAAGTACTGGGAATTAATTCCAAAATATGTTTATATATGCACACAAAAATACCTTTGCAAATCCATCATAGAGGCTTTTAAGGAAGAGCTAACAAATAGGTCTAAAGCCACTGTGAAAATAACTATGTTTTTAAATAGAGGGCTTGTGTAGTAGAAGTACCCATGTGGTCATGTAACCGATTACAGTGTTAGCAACTCAAAATACGTACAAGAAAAACAGTACCTTATTTTTTTGAAAGAAAAGAAAAGAAAAGAAAAGAAAAGAAAAGAAAAGAAAAGAAAAGAAAAGAAAAGAAAAGAAAAGAAAAGAAAAGAAAAGAGAAAAGAAAAGGTGTTGTGTGGTCAGATTTCTTTTGTTTAGAACATCTGTAAATGAGTTTTTAAAAAAATCAAAAATGAAAACTCTTCCTGTCAGTTCCTCTCCTAGCCTTTTTCCGTTCCAATGGTAAGAATTATGGTGCAGTAAAATATCTGATAGAAAATATTTCAGAAAGATTACGATGCTATTATTATCCCTTTATTGATAAATATTATGTCCTATTATCAGAAAGAGAAGACATTTTAGATCTTTAAAAGTCACTGCTTTTTTCCTTTAGAACTCTCACTAAAGCTTTCTGCTGCAGAATGACTGCAGTCAGGCTGTCACACTGGGTTCAAGCCTTAGGAAAACCAGCTTGATCGTAGCAAACAGAGCCACTGAGAATGCACGGATGAAACTACATGCATTATCAGCAAACTTCCTTTGTAAGCAAGTAATGAATACAGCGTGCTGCAGAACCCTGTGCATTTGCTTATCTACCAAACATGGCAGGAAAACATTTCATTCTGTGATTGCAGTTCTAGCTACAATTTCCTCCTTGCCCTCATTCAGGTTAGCAAGTTTTTTAAAAAATAATTCAATAATTAGCAAGTTTCAAAAAAATTTTGTAAAAAATAAGGTGATTTTTTTTTGGTCTCATCAACTGATTCTTTAAGTTTATTTTTAGCCCACAGAAGCCCTTTGTATTTTCTCTTACCTTACATTGATTTTATCAACAAAACAAAACTATGTTTTTCATGCAAATTTATTCACCATAGGATGGACATGTTGTTTGTTTTGCATACAAAAATGCTTACAGGCCTTTCAGTTAAAAGGCTAACACCACATCCACATTTTTTTCTCTGAATATATCGCAAAATCAGAATTATAAAGAAAATAAGCATAGAGAACTGTTTGTAAATGATGCTTATGGGGAGTCTTCATCCTCTCAAGAAAAAAAGATTGGAGACCTTATCAAATGATATGAAAAATCCTTTCTATATCATTATCTAGAGAAGATAATGAAGAAACTGCTTTGCAATGCTTTTTTTTCTGTTTCTTTCAGAAGCTGATTTTGCATTATCAAACATAAACTGAATTCACACCTTATCCATAGCATCCTAATGAAAAGACATGCTGTTACTTTTATATACTTCTGTTTAGTATATTCTATTTTTACACAGATTTTTCATGGCACCTGTATTACAAAGGCACTTTAATACTTTTACACATACAGCTGATTGAACACTGATTCTTTGACACTGAGCTTCACCAGAACTACTCTGCTTCATTTGCTGAAAGAAATCCCTACCTGGAGGCTCTTGTTTAGTTCTGGTATTTTTCCACCATGCTGTCTTTCACGAAGACTGAGGCCTTGCAGCCAGTTGGTTACAGGAATGTAAATGAGTTTTTTTGTCATTAAAAATAAATCTAAGAAAACCAAATTATTTACTTTGTACCTTCTGTTTATTGTTAGCAATGTATTGATTCTGTTAAGAGTGACACTGTTAAGAGATGTGTGCACAGGGAGAGAGAGAAGGGAATGCATGTGTTAATATCAGGGCCTGAAATTACTGCCTTCAGTCTTAGGAATGATGCTTTTGAAAATAAGTATTATAGATTACAGTAGGTCTGCACGCTGCAAAATGCAGTGCATTTCAAATTGCTTTTCTGGTTTATCTCTTTTGTGTGGTGAGAAAGGATATTTAAAAGATTTTAGGTCAATAGATGTTTTTCTGTCAAATTAAAAACCTTTTTGCTATTGTTAAAAATGGTCTAACTTTTTAGTACAGCCACTCTATTTTGACTTTTTTAGCAATTACACTGCTTAGATTTCCAATACGGTTTCATTTTAATGGAAGTTCAAGCCCCAGTCACATGCCAACTTACAGCTTATTAAGCAGCTGCTTTTGTGTCTATAGTCTTTAATTCCAAAACATATATTTACTTGTTTTTCTTTACAAATTGTGTTAGTAACAGCCTCTTGTAGTTTGGCCCCAGCAGGCAGCTCAGCCCCACATGGCTGCTCACTCCCTCTCCATAGGTGGGATGGGGGAGAGAATCAGAAAGGTAAAAGAGCAAGAGCTCAGCTTTACCCAGCTTTTCCATGCTTAATTAATATGTCAGATAGACAGTAATGTAAACTATATATGGTGGTAAAATGTCTGTATTTCTAAATTTATGCAGGCAAGGCATGGTGCCATGTGAAGCAGAAATGTCAGTCCTGGAGGTATCTGCAAGGACAAGAATGCCTAGCAATTTCTGGTCCAGTCCGTATCAGCTTGAAACAGGATCCATATTCTTTGGTGGTTTGCCTCAGCCTTATGCAATAAAACAGGTATTTTTTATCACTATTTATTTTAAGATGTTTTTATTGCAGGAATGGTTTATTGAATATAATATAATTGAAGAAATTTAAATTATACAAAAATAAAAATTCCATACACTCTTTTGAGGATTATATCCAAGGTGTGTATGAGTGTGCTGCAGAATTTTGCTGGTGCCTGGGACTTAAGTAAGTGAAGAGAAACAACACTGTGACTTCATCTGCAATCCTGTTTGCCTTGAGTAGGCAGAGTTAGGGAGCAAATATGAGCAAATTTAGAGGCACCTTTTAGCTGAGGTGATAGTTTTAGGAAGATGTGGAAAGTATAATTGCACTGGGTTTCAAAACCAAAGCGGATCCCTCCTTGCACTCTGTGCTGCACAGAAAGGTGTGTCTAAAGATGAGAAGAGAGAGAACCTTTGGAACTGCATTCAGGACTGACAAGTATGGAACAGGAGCTTAAATGTGTGGGGCTACACTTGTAGTATGGTAAGAATGTATGTGGGGGTGAGAAGTAATATGCAATAGGACTAACACAGAGTTAGGGAAGAAGTAAGCTGTGAAAATGGTGATGAGAGTACATACCAGGGCATGCAGAGGGCTGGAGAGAAGTGGATCATTACTGAGTTGTTGTTACGGAGGAATTTGGGGTAGGGTAGTCACAGTAACAGACATCACTTGATGACTTTGATGTTCTTGCAGAGCAGGATGAGTATAGACACCAATTTCTATCCTATGACACTCGCACTCTACACACTCATGTCGATCAAAGCCCCAGCCCTGTAATCCAGTTGAGATTGGAGGTAAATACCCACTCCAGCTTCCAGAAATGCAGCGCCTGTACAGAGCGATTCCCAGAAGGAATCTGTGTTGTTTGTTTTCCCTGCGCATAGCACAGTCATAGTAAGAGCTAAACATGTAGACAAAATTCAATTTTTCTGAGCCTTACTTTTGGGTAGGCTTCACCCTGTGACAGTTGTTTTGACCTCTTTATTTCTGTTCTGCTCTTTGGCAGGTGTAGGTCACCTTATCATGAGGTAAATACAGTAACTTCAAGCACAGATGTGTTTTTGATGCTGTTTTTGTAATGCAGGATTTCTAGATTGCATTTTGCTTGTAATAAATTACATAGTAACCAATGGAGTGGCAATGCTGTTGAAATCCAATTTAAATGTTCTTGTGAGTAGGTGCTTTTAGGGTAGTAAAATACTTATCCAAATTATACTTTTAAATACTATGTACTGGTATTAAGAGAACATGTCAAATAGCTTTTGCAATCATATAACTTTTCCCTTAATTCAAACATTCATATTCAACTAACCATTTGTATGGAATATTTTATCATATTTGTTGCATATAAAATTTAATTTACTGTAGGAATCTATCTTCAAGAAGTATTCTAAACTAACACGAAAGAAGGAAACAGCACTATCAGAAGCTAAGTGAAATATTTTTTGGGATCTCTAAAGAGGCTGCATTGAAGATTTAGAGAAGGTTCAGTCACTGGAGGGTATTTAGGAGAAGGTAAAGAAGCAATTTGTTTGAGGGCTGTACTTAATAATCTGTGTGTGAGAAGGAAGTTTGAGATAGTAAAGAGCTTTTCACCAGCCAAAGGCAAAATAAAATCCAGGACAATAACTTTACCTTATGCAACTTAAAATGACAATAAAACACAATGTTTTACGGGTAATTTACTGCTAAAACATATTGCCTGTACCTGTGTTGGACTCATAACAAGATGAGTTCTCTTCAAGTATGTGGCAATATATTATTCTGTTCTTAAATCAAGATTATTAGGTTATGGTCTATGTTATTACTATGTTATGGTCTATACTTTTATGTTTATCATGTTTATTATGTTATGGTCTATGTTTTTTTATTTAGAAAAGGTTAAAACAGCATTGTGGGACAAGTGTAAGTGCTTGAGCTGGTGATACTTTACACTTTCTGAGTACTGGCAGGGGTATGTATGTTCATTAAATGTCCCAAATAGTAAAAATGCATCTTAAAAAATCACTTGCCTCTCCAGTTGCCTCTGCAGTTTTCCATGACACTTTTTTGCAATTTACTGCTTTTTGTTTGAGATTACCTAAACCTTTTAATTCCCTTCATTTTCCTTTCCTTTCTTATGATTTCTGTTCTCATTTTTATCTTTTCTTAGTGTTTTTTTTTTGTGTTTTTTTTTTTTTTTTTTTTTTTGTAGCTTTAGGCAAGTTTGATTTTCCTTGGTTTTCCCATCAATTTGTGTTGGCTATAAGCAACATGCAGTCTATAAAGGCTGTATGCTCCCCTTTTGTCAGGTAATGGAGAGCAGTCTGTCTTAAGTTCTTTTTATTTTAACTATTCATTCCCAGCAGCAGAAAACCACTCCTGAAAGTTTCATTCTCGTCAGCTTTGACCCAGGCAGTCAGGTTGCTATTGTAAAACCGTCCCCAAAACAGTGAAGGTCTGTTTCTGACCTTGATCCTGCAGTTTGCTTCAAGGGAGATTTCAGCTCCAGCTGGGACTCAGCTCTTCCTGGCAAATGCTCTGATCACTCTTGGAGTCAAGTCTGATAATGACCCTCGTGATACCTGTGGTATCTGCCTAATAATACATTGTCTCGTTTTAGATGAGCTCCTTCTCTCACTAGAGTAGTTCATTCTACTGTTGGCTGTTGGCCCTCTCCTACTGCCCAATTTTGTGGAAGTTATAGAGAACAGTAATTTCAGACCCTAGACTGCTTTAGTTGATGCCAGTTCCTGTCTAAGAGGAACCAGGGCCATAGCTGTTGACACAGGATTTGTCCATATTACTGGAATAGGCTCACACTACGTTACTGATTCCCATCCTAGACACCTTTTCCTTTCTTTTTTACTGAAGTTTGGTATGATAGGTGCCACCCGCAGAGTAAAACATTCTCTGAGGAT
Source organism: Heteronetta atricapilla (assembly GCA_011075105.1). Taxonomy (NCBI): domain Eukaryota; kingdom Metazoa; phylum Chordata; class Aves; order Anseriformes; family Anatidae; genus Heteronetta; species Heteronetta atricapilla. The sequence goes on from CM021733.1 coordinate 91,035,824, forward strand.
TTCCTATACTGCGATTTCCTAATCAGCTCTTGGGTGCCCGTGCACTTTTTCCACATAATTATTTTTGGTCTGTATGTTTATTATTCTGCATTGCTTAGAGTCAGAGTGCCCTCAACATATGAAGCAAGGTGCAACAGTTAGTCTTTGCCGTTCGGTCTAAAGTTGAGGCTTACATTTCCAAAAATTAAGGGAAATTACTTTCCCTACCTTGACAGCTTTCCTTTTTGTTCTTTAATACCATTCTGTATTAGGGGTACTGTAAGGGGTATCCATTCACTCTTTCACTGGGGATCTTTTTTTTAGGGTCTTTCAAGAATTACTGAGAAGTTACTGATCATCTGTATGTACTCATATAGGTCTTGAGTCTCTTCCGAACATGATTGGCATTCTGCCTGGCGCACACCATTTTGAATGAAAATATCAATAAACAAAGTCATAATACTTCTAGGCTAGAAAGCTTGATTAGCACCAAATACACATGTTTCCACCACTCAGGGTAGTAAAAGACTTTGTGTGCTATCAGCAGAAGTTTGAATTTCCTTCCTAACCACTCTCTGCTGATTTCCCTGGCTGTTGCCACAGCTTGGGAATGCAGAGATTATAGCCTTATAGAGAACAGATATATTACTCTCAAGGCAGCAATGTGTTTAAAAGAACGTTTGTGACATCTGGGGAAGCAATGTTATGCTACTTAATAGATTTCCTCACTAATCAGAAACTCTCAGACCTCCCAGATGACTGTGCGTAGTAGCAGTGGTTGTGGGGAGAAATACTGTCAAGAGTAGAGCAGGACAAACTGACAGACTACTTAAGTAAGTTGGACATTGAAAGCATCATGGGTCCAGGTGGCATCCATGTGCATGTAGCGCATGTTATTGCAAGGCCACTCTCTGTCATCTCTAAAAGACTATAGCAATAGGAGGAGGTACCTAATCTCTGGAAAAGAACAGATGTCACATCATGATCATCTTTAAAAAGACTGAGGAGAAAGACCTGCGTAACCAGGAGCTGGTCAGGCCAATGGCACACCTCAGTTCCTGAGACAATTGCAAGGATGAAGGGAACAATCAAGGATTTAGCACAAGGAAACTGTGCCTGGCCAATACCACCTTCCATGTTGGAAGACTTTGTGAACAAAGTGGGGCAGTGGATACTCCTTACATTTTATTCCAGGCTTGGCTTCATTCCTGACTCCTCCCACTACCCAACCCCAAGGTGTGCAGGGGAATGAAGAATGGGGGCTGTGGTCAGTCCATTACAGCTCCTTTCTGCTGCTCCTTCCTCCTTGTGCTTTTCTCCTGCCGCGGTACGGTTCTCCACAGCCTGCAGTGCCTGTTGGGACATAACCGCCTGCACGGCACGGGGTGCCACAGGCTTCAGGGGAACCTCTGCTCCAGCACCTCATGCACCTCCTCCATCTTTCTGCTCTGACCCTGGTATTCACAGGGTTATAACTTTCTTTTTTTTTTTTCTTTTTTTTTTTTTTTAATGAATTCCGCGGAGGTGCCGCCACCTTGGCTGCTGGGTCCAGTGGGTCTGTTGGAACCATCTGGAATGGGCTGTGTCCGTCATCGAGAAGCCCCGGCCTTTCCTCACAGAGCTCCTGCAGCCCCCTTCCACCAACACCATGACACCTACACATGATACACAGCTATAGTTCTCTGATTATATATACCTGTAGGCCAAAGATAGACAAAAATATTTGGCTTAATATGAATTGGATGTTGAGGATCTGAAAATGTGTGTGGAAAACAGATACATACGTATCTGTTTGAAAACAGATGTATCTGAAAACAGATACATCTCAGATTAATTCATCCAAGTTCAAGCACTGGAAACTTTCACACGCACAGATTGTTTTATCACTTCATGTAAATTCTCATTTTTAAATTTTAGTGGGTACATATGACAGTGTAGTAAAAAAAGCTACGCAGTTATGTTACAAATAGCTGGCTGGCAGAGATCTCATGTTGCAGCCTCTATAGAGTGAAAAAAATCAATTTCTCCCACAGTTTTGTTTATTAGTTATTCATCCTGTTTCTTAGTTAAAGAATACAAAGGGTGTACTTCAGACTTGTCATATATAACAAATAGGTAAACGGTTATATCAGCTAAACAGTTTAATAGCTTCATCTTATTTTTTTAAAGCTGTTTATGATAGCTGTTTTCTAATATTTAAAAGTCAACAATGGGGAATATAAACCAAATTACACATGCCAAAAAGATATTCAAATCAGAAATTGAAAAAAAAAAATGTATTTTGAAATCTCAAGACATGTTTCAGAATAATTAATTTCATGCTAGCTTTAGTGTCATTAATTGTTTACAATAGCTTGTTCCTCTGCAGAGAAGATAAGATTGGTATACTTGAAGAGAAATTAAAGATTGTTTTCAAATACCTACAGCAATAGTTGATTGCAGTAATAATGTTATTTCTGCTGCTATAATTGCTCCAGTAATTTATATTTCTAGACTTAATAGTATTTTAGTATTGGGAATGTGAAATGTCATTATATCTCCCTATTCCTTTTCAACATAAACAAACCTCCGTAATTAAACTTAAATTTTCAAAGAGAAGTTTCAAAAGAAAAGGAAGCTTCTGTACCAGGAGAATAATTTTCTAAATAAAATAAGGATAAAAGATGAAGCAGAAATCATGCAAATTTATATGCAAGCACTGGTAACTCCATATTGCCAATGGGGAAATGCAACAGATAATTGGGTGATATGCTTAGGGTTTTAGTGTGTTGGTGTTATGGCTGAGATAAAATGGAGATAATTCTACACGTAAATTCTCTTGATGAGACTACTGGCCCATGCCTGGGTGTGCTTTTTTCTGGGCACATGTTTTAAATACACAGATAGAAAACATATAGTCTTGTATGAAAAAAAGCCAGTGTGATATCACAATTATATTTTGCTATAGAACTACAGAGTTTCAGAATATTCTCAGGTATTACTACATGTAGATATAAACAAATATTTTAATAAATGCTTGCTAAAATGTATAGAATTATATTTTTTCTGTTGCAATTATTTTATTCATCCACTGAATTCAATGGCATTCAGTGAAGACACAGACAATGTAAAACAGGTATTACAAAATGTAGAATCAGGCCCTTAATTTGTAATGATCTGAAGGCAGTTTGTTGTATGTACAGCTGCTGTGCTTCCATAGGCTGAAGCAACAGTAAACCCTCTGTAACTGCCTAGTTAGACATAGTTTATGACCCATTTCCCTTGCCAGAGTGTTGCAAAGCAGTGGGAGAATTTAGTACAATCTGTGCACAGTATTCAGGTTTGATTGTCTGGCATTCACCTTATCTGATAAAGCTGCAGAATGGGGATCTGACAGTAACTGTCATAGAATAACTTATAATAATATTATATTTATATGATGCTTCAGTGTACTGCTACAGTCGTCATCAGGTGTAAGCAAGTTAAAGTTGGTGTCGGTGGTTCTGACCCAGTTAATGCCTTCTGGGCCAGCATTGCAGCTGATTCCTGGAGAATCTGACAAAAAGACAGGACATCCATCTTTCAGAGGATTACAAGCACATACGGGACTGCTGCATTACTGTAGTTGTTTGGTCCAGTGGTACAAACAAGAGTGGCTATTTTTAAATCTTGAAGGGATCAGTTCTTGAATATCCACAAATTTGCTGTTGTTCCACAGCACATCTGAAATGTTCATTTTTAATAAGAATCATACGATTTATAACAACATTTATTTTGACAACATTTTAACGTACTTATGTCTGGTTAGATAGACAGATGTGTTCATAGTTCCCTACATGTAAAAATGACTCCTGACAGTTTCCATTGGTTTTGTTTGTTTGTTTTGGTTTGGTTTGGTTTGGTCCAGTGTATATAGCGAAACCTGTTTTGTTTTGTTTTGTTTTGGAAATCAGAATTCTGCTTGGCAATTGTTTAAATATTATTTCGTATTTGATACAATTTAAAGCATCATCTGCTCCATGAGTTTAAGCTGTAGCTCAGAATATACTGTGTGGAAGCTAGTTGCTAGGCATTAATCTTCTCTCAAGGTGTAGTGGAATAAAAGTGCACAGCTTGTAGTGGCTCTGTGCTTGTATTTCACTGTACCTTGAGTCGGAGGTTCTGCCATGGTACAGAATATGAAAGCAAGCAGTGTTGACTCTTCTATCCAACACCTTGTGGTTTCAGAGGTACACCGCTGAAACCGTGAGCTGCTCCTGTTCTCATCAATTCCAGTGCCTGTATTTTTCCTAAAAAGAGATTACAGATCAAAATATTTGTCCTTGTAATTTTGCCATACCCTTTCAATTTGATTTCTCTTCCACCTTCTATTTCTTCTAAGCCAGCTCTGTTGTCAGGTTGTGATTACATTATTGAGAAAGGCTTTTCAGAGTGCTTGATGGTTTGAAGTGCATGGTACATCCTGAAGAATGTCTGATTTCTCCTTGGATTCTGACAAGTTATTTTTTTCTTTCTAATTACCTACTTAAGGTGTGCTCCAGACCTGTCTTCACATCATCCAAATACGTATGCTAATTAAAAGCTTTGGTTATTCTTCCAAAAGCTATTTTATGTACTTATATGCTTATTTTTATGCTTATTTATAAGTATGTAGACAGAGACTAAATAGGTGGTTGTCACATCACCAAGAAAAAAAAATGTATTCTACATGTCAGTTGTTGTTTTATTAACTTCTATCATATTCATCCCTGCTCATCTTATACTTAGGTTGAGAAGCCATGGTCTACATGCTCTGCTCTCATGTAGAAAAAATAATAATAATAATAATAAAATCCTTGAAATCAGTGGTCCCCTCTCTTGAGTGAAGAGTTGATTCTGCAGTCCTTTTCACGAAGCTGTTGTTTTGACTGTTCTGTATGGATTCTTATGATCAGCAAACTTTTTCGCCTCAGCATTTGCTACATTCTCAGATAATTTGTGAATGTATTTAACACACTGGATTCAGTAGATGGTATTTTTGACATATGACCAGTGTGAAAACTGACCTAGTATTTGTAATTTTTGTTTCTTATCTTTTAACCACTTCATTAACCTGAAAGAAGTCCTTCCTTTGTTTCCCATGACAATGAGTTTTCTTTAAAAACTTTTGGTGGAGAACCATGGCAAAATATATTTGGTAACCAAATCAGCTATATTAATCTGATGACTATATTGTATATGACCATGAATGTGTTCAAGGAATTCTAATAATTAGGGAAGCATAACTAGCTTTTAATGAATTACACTGATTCTTTATGTATTATTATTCCATGTTTTTGCTACTTATATTCCTTATTACAACCTTTAGGAAATTGCCTCTGATGGAAAATATATCTGGTGGCTATTTGTTTCAATGTTTTTTTTCATTTCACTGTCATTTTGGAAGAACTGGTAATGTATTTGCCATCTTCCTGCATTTTGGTACCAAATACAACCCTTTAATTGGGAAGCTGAACAACATATTTGAATAATTCAAGGCTTCTTTTTTTTAACATATTAGAAAGTTTTGATGTGTATTTTTTACTGATTAACATATGTTGTATCCTAGAATCTTTTTGAATATATGTAGTTTTAAATTTAATTTACTAAACATGTTCCCTTTGTACCTTACACTCTTCTATTGGCCTGAAAAATGTCTTCAAGTGGTCTTTATAATTATTCTGGTTTGTCACTCAAGGACATTATTTATTTATTTATTTATTGACTAGAGTGTATATATTTATCTAAACTTTATGGATGTGTTTTACTCTAACCTGCAAGCATTTTACCCATTAGTTCTTCCTTTTATTTTAATCCTAGCTAATCTCTTCCTCTTTCAGTTAAACTATTTCTTGTGAATTTTTAAAGTGTGTTTTGCTCCCAGAAGAACACTGGAGTACATTATAGTCACTGTTTTCAAATGTTGGGCTTTTTTAAAGGTTATGTATTGAAGCAGATCCTCTGCCTGGCTCAATGCAAATTCAAGAATTATTTCTCCTCTTGTGGTTTCTCTAATGGTTCCAAGAAACCATTATTTACAGCATCTAAAAATGTAGTCCCTGCATCACATCTTGTCATGATTTCTAATCAGACTGCTTTGGAGTAATTGAAATCTGCTGTTATTACTGTGCTTTCTGCCTTACCCTTTCTAAACTGTTTCAATATTTAACAAGCACTCTGATCACGTTCATTAGGTGATATATAATAAAGCTCTAATACTGTATTTTTATTTCTGCATGAAATTTCATTGCAAAAGGATTTGTGCTACTGGCATGTATATATTTACTTGACTGCTTCATTTATACTGACTTTGTACTGATGCAGACTGACTTACATGATTTTACTCTTCCATCCTGATATCCAAGTCTTTATTTTTCTACCCCCAAGATTCTTATCGTATTTTTATTGTTTGATACTCTATACTTATGGCTATTATATAATGGTAATATATTGTCTTGCTTGATCCCATTGATCCCAAACTGAATATATGATACTTAAGAGATCTTCCTGCCAGGTCTGGATGTATACAGCGCTTCGCTGTTGGGATTTTTTGTAACTAGTATGCCAGTAGCACTTAGCATCTAAGGGATCTTTTTGTATCTCCAAGACTAAGCAATACAGAGATGTGGTAACATCAGGGAAAATTTTAAATGTTTGTGTAATACTGTGTTAGTTGCTTGTGTTCTTACCAAGTCAGTTTGTTTGGCTGTGGTGGTTTTACTCGGGTGGGCGGCCAAGCTCCACCACAACCGCTCTCTCACTCCCCCTCCTCAAAGAGGAATGGGGAGAAAATACGCTGAAAAGGGCTCAAGGGTTGAGATTAGGACAAGGAGATTGTGCAGTAATTATCGTGACGGGCAAAACAGACTCAGCATAGGGAGACAGTAACATTTATTACTAACAAGCTAGAGAAGTGAGAAACAAATGAAAGAAACCAAAAGCACCTTCCCCCCCATCCACTGTCTTCCACCTCCTCCCCCGGAGTGGTGCAGGGGAACGGGGGTTATGGTCGGTCTCCAGCGCTTCTTTGCCGCCGCTCCTTCTCGGTCGCTCTCATCCCCTGTGCTGTGGGGTCCCTCCCACGAGATGCAGTCGTTGGTGAACTGATCCGGTGTGGGCTTCCCACAGGCAGCAGCTCTTCAAGCACTACTCCAGATATGGGTTTGTACCAAGGGATCCATCCCTTGGGAGCAAACTGCTACAACCTGGATCCCCCACAGGCAGCAGCTCCTGGCAGGTTCACCTGCTCCTTCGTGGTCTCCTCTCCACGGGCTGCAGGTCCAGCCCAGAATCTGCTCTGTCAGGGGTCTTCCACAGGCCGCAGCCTCTGTCGGTGCAGGTCCACCTGCTCCACTGTGGTCTCCTCGACGGGCTGCAGCGTGGAACCCTGCTCCACCGTGGCACTCCATGGGCTGCAGGGGGACAGCCTGCTTCACCATGGGCCTCACCATAGGCCGCAGGGGACTTCTGCTCCAGTGCCTGGAGCACCTCTCCCCCTCCTTTTTTGCTGACCTTGGGTACTGCTAGGCTGTTCCACACTCCTCTCACTCTCTCAGGTACTGTGTGGCACAGCATTGTTTTTTTGTTGTTGTTGTTTTTTCCCTGTGTTAAATCTGTTCTCACAGAGGCACAAAACATCACTTATTGGCTCGGCTCTGTCAGCAGTGGGGTCCTTACCAAACACGGAGCATCTTCTAGATTCTTCTCACAGATGCCACTCCTAGCCCCTTGCTACCAAAACCTGTCTGCATAAACGCACTACATTGGCAAAATCTGCAGATAATCTTGGACATTGCAGCATTTGAGACACGCACTCAAAGACAATAGGTTAAAACTTTGTGGAGACCGTTCTGTTGTTGCAGGGCTTTTTGTTGCTTTTTTTTTTAAAATGAGATTTATTTTATCAGTACTCTGATGGACATAGTGTTGATTTTTTGTTTCTTTTCCTTACATCTAAATATGCTCATGTGAGATTTTTGGATAATTCAGTGTTCATTTATCTGTTTGAATCACATGTGGAGAACAGTATTAGTATTGTGCCATCCTGAAAGGTAAAAACTAATCCCACATTGTACAGGCTGCAGAAGTTTTGGATTCTGCTTGTTATACTAGAAGCTGAAGTTTGTCGATATTAATCAAAATATGCAATAAATCTTTATGTCTAACAAATTCTTGATTTATCATGTTGAAATGGAAGAATGGAAAACACAGAAAATAAGTACATTGACCCCTCAATTCTTTTTATCCATTCAGTAGTACGATTTCCTGAATGCTTCTCAATAACTATGTATTCAATAAATCATATTAAGTTGCAGATTGCATTTCATATTTTATTAGGAAATAGATGAGAGAAGTATTTGTGACATTTACAATATTAGGCTTCTTATTGATTGTGAACATGTATATTAGAAACAGTCTTCTTTTATGCGTTGTTACAGCTATATTCAGTAATACTTTTACAACTTCTTTCTTTCATTGGAGTTGTCTTGAAGTTAGAATTTCACGTGTGTATGTATATATGCATGTGTATTTTATATCATATAATGCAAATAGCATGAAAATATTAACTATTAATACTAATACTAATGTAATGTTACCAAATTGGTATTAATGCTATATTGTTATTAGCAATACCAAAAGGTTCACTAAAAAGCATAAGAAAGTAATTTCAAAACAGAAACCCCAAAAAATCCATTCACTGTGTTAAGTGCATGGATCAGAAAGTATTGCAGGTAATGAGTTGAGATCTTTTTTCAGGGATCTTCTTCCTCATCACATTAAAGGAGACACTTAATGGTTGTGTATAAATTGATGCATTTTCACATGGCTGTGATTTTCAGACAGAAGTGCAAAAATCTCATTAGTACCTACAATTCTATAGGGAAAAAATGCATTTGTGTTCCACATATATGTATTGTAAAGTACAGTGTAAACAGATTATTATAACCAAGAGTAAAATTTCAGTTCTATCTCATTAGATAATGTTAGATTCCCAGCTCATTGTACTTATTACAGAGCTACAGAGCACACCAACTACTGATACCGTAGTTACACTACGTTCTTGGAGAAAAGCAGTCAGTGAACGTTAAGAAGTACACAGCCCTGGGCCATCTGTGCAGAAAGCCTTGGCTAGGACTAGCCATACTGAACTCAAACATTAAAAACAATGGGTTTGCATTCCAAAACTCTGGGTAGAGTCAGGATGCTGAGCCAAATAGATTATCTCTATTTCTTACTTGCATAAGAGTCCTCATATGCAAGGGTTTAACCAAGATCTCTGGAAGTTCTTTTATGCAGCAAATAAACAAGCATACCTCTCTGTTTGTGCATTGGGAAATCAAACTGCTGAAGCTTCTGTGTCTGAAATTAAAGGCATGTGGGAAGAAAAGCAAAAGGAACTTGCAAAGTCTCCTGCTGAACCAGAACGATGATGATTGCCACTGTCTCTCTGCAATCCCCTCAGAATTTGGCTTTATGGAAATATTTTTCTCAATGGATTTTAATTGTTTCATACTTAGCGTGCCTGAATGCAGATTTTTGTGTTCTAAATGCTTAAAGCTACCCAGACAGTGTCCTCAATAAATTTAAATATTGATACAAAGGCAGCACTGAAACTTCCTCCATCTTGAGATCAGCTGAAAAAGCCGTACAGGGAAGGGAATGTAAATAAACTTTGTATTTGGAGAATTTATTAAGATATGTGAGTTCAGATTTCTGTTCAGTATGGAAGAAACAATTTTTAAAACTAGTATTTCCTGCAGAGGGAAATAACAGTTCAGGAGGTAAATTTAAATAAAAGATAAATTAAAAGGGAAATAGTATGATACCATTCATCTTGTAAAAGCAACTGGTGGGCACACGGATGAATTGATGTGCTGTTGTAAAAATACATATATACTGGCAAGAAAGTATGTGTTGTGTATTCCTGTGTGACACCAGAAGGCTCTCCTATTGCAGTGCTTGTAGAGGACCTGCTTGAGCTCCTTTTCTCCTCTTAATCAACAAGAAAAATATAAGCATCTCTGCAGCCAGTTCTCACTGTAGCTGATATTTCTTACTGTAGTTGGTATTGCTCCCGTTCAGCCTTGTTCCAGCTGTAAGGTTTGTACCCCATGTCCCAAAACATTCTGTTTTCTTTTACTGACTCAAATGATCCAAGTCGTGTCCAGCAAGACAGACCATTAGGGAAAACATGGGCCCAGTGCCGAAGGGGGTAGAGGACCTGGCAGCAAATGGCATGGAGAAGACTGAGATACTCACTGCCTTCTTTACATCATTTTCAGCCCTTACTATCATTTTCAGGAGTGTGGGGGTAAGCCTTGGCTAAGGACCAAATGCTCCACCAGCTGCTCCCTTACTCCCCCTCCTCAAGAGGACAGGGTGGGAAAGTCAGATGAAAAAGCTCATGGATTGAGATAAAGACAGGGAGATGGCTAATCAATTACCATCATGGGCAAAACAGACTCTTCTTGGGGAAAATTAATTCAATGTATTGCTCATTAAAATAATTTAGGTAGTGAGAAACAAAGCCAAGTTAAAGCAGTGTCTCCCCCCACCATTTCCCAGGCTCAGCTACATTCCCAACTCTTCCTCTGAACCTTGAGGGGCTCAGGGGGAATGGGGGCTGTGGTCAGTCCGTAATAGCTCCTCTCTGCCTCACACTTTTTCACTTCATGGGTCCTGTCCAGGGCATACTGTCTTTCAGGATAAGCCTACTCCAACATGGGCTCTCCACAGGCCACAGCTCTGCTAGAAAATACCCATCTACTCCAGCATGTTCCTCACCACAGGGGAGTATCTGTTCCAGCATCATGGAGCACCTCCTTCCCCTCATTCTTCTTTGGCCATGCACACTTCTATTTCTTCCTTTCTCTCTCTGATATTTGTTCCCCCGCCCCCCACTCCTGCCCTGCCTGTGTGGTGTTTTCACAGAGGCACCACCAGTTTGGCTGTTGGGCTTAGTGGCGCCCTGCGGTGGGTCCTCTGTGCTGCCAACTGGAACCAGCTGTGTTAGCACGGGGCAGCCCCCAGCCTCTCCTCACAGAGGCCACCCCTGCAGGTCCCCCCCGCCAACACCTTGACACCAACATCTGATACAAGACAGACATTCCTTATGTTCTTTTTATCAGAAGAAAGATGTTGTTTCGGCCAAGAGTGCAAAGATTTGATTCTGTTTCCACAGTGATTATTCCCGTATTTTGAAAGGATGAGGCTGTTTAGAACTTGCATGCAAGTTGTTTTTATGAATTTCTTAAGTTCAAATCCAGGTGAACTTTCCTCTTTGAACGTATTGGCAAGGCTGCAAGAAGATTGCTTTTTGTCTTTCAGCTGTGAGGGCATTTATTTTCCCATAGCTGCCAGGCTAACCTGCTGTTAAGACCTTCAGTTTGTGGTTGATGTTGCCACTTAATTAGTCCACAGCTCCTGCATATTCAGCAGGATCCTGGCAACAGCTTCTGCCCATTTTTGTTGGCAAGACTTCTCCTTGATACCTTAGCTTGATGTGTGGGCTGATGCTGGATTTGTCCTGAGAGAAAATTGTGTCTGTGATGCTTTTCATCCTTTGACAGCCCTGCTTCTCTTAGTAACATTAACCATTTGTCTCTCCTTCCTACTCAGTGTCCAAAATTAAGGGCAGTTGCAGATGTCTGGGATGACTTCTGCTGAGCATATTCAGCCCTTCCTTCCCAATAGCACAAAACTGCTTTTCAGGTACCTTGTCCAGTATTTCACCTTGTTTCCCTGTTGTTCATGGTCCAGTCTGAAAGATACTTTTTAAGAAGTGATTGCCATCCTGAAAACAACAGCACGCAGTGTTATGGGGTGGAGAGCACATTCAAGGAATCTACTGCTCAGGCTTTGTGGTGTTTAATAGAAATGTGCCTTTGCTTTGACATCTTGGAACTCTATGCAATTCATAATGCATATGCCTTTGAGAATTGCAGGCATAATTTTGCCACCACATGTTATGCAAACAATGAAAAGTAATAATTTCCTTTGTCTGGAAGCAATGGAGCTCAACAGATGGCATCATCTGTGAAGATGACATTTCAGTAATTCATCAGTGTGACTCTTTGAGATCCCTTTTGGACAACTTCAGTAGGTCTGGTTGATGATAAGTGAGATGTAAGGTTTGAGCTGTTAGTAGACAACTTCGGTGAGCCCTTAGAGGATGTGCTTGGTATTAGTCCCCTCCAGCAAAGCTTAAAGCTTAAAGCAACTGTACTGAAGTGACTTTACATGTGTAACAGTGCTCTGCAGTGTCTGCAGCCAAGACATCTGTTGTCTGAGCACTTTGAGTTCCTTCCAGATACTCACTGAACAATATACTCTTCCCAAGCAGTCTTCAAAAGCTGGGGAGAATAGGCTGTAATCACTCATTGCATAAAAGTACTTTCAGATCTTCCAAAAGAAGCTTGATGGCAGAGTATCTACTTGAACTGAAAATGTATGGGAGGATACTTTCCCGAAAAAAACAGCAAGGTTTCACAACGAAAATTCAGATGCAGTCCACAAGTGTGTTTGCGTGGCTCCTCACCCTGGCTTCCTCCTCCCTTTCAGTCTCTTTCTAGAGGCAGAATTATATCTAAGAGACTTGAATGGTGGTTATTACGCTCTCCCTATAAACCAGGAAGAACAACCAAGAAGAGGTTGTGTGAGCCTTCAGAAAAGGGAAGTGTCAACCAGTGGATACCAGTTACTGATCTGTTATCTTCCTCTGTAGTTCTTATGGAACATAGCCTGATGGTGTAAATCTGAAAGGGATATATAGGACAGCAGCTATTACTTCCATGTTGTTGAGGTAGGATCCCTTCAGCTTCAGCAGAAACCAGACTACAGCCAATTTGACAAGGCAGGTATATATTTATCAGAATGCTTATATTATAATCATACTATATTATAATTATAACATATATAAATATAATATAAATATATATTTGCCAGTCAGGCACTTGACAAAATAATTACCCAAGGAACCCTGTCAATCAGCAGTTCCTAGGTTAGTTGCCCCCTCTTTCCTTGTGTGTTTGGGGCCTGTAGGTTCTTCTCTGGCAGATTGGTTCTCTGCAATTGATGGCAATACGCAGGTCTCACCTAGTGTTTCTTTGTGCATTCTCTGGAATGCACAGCTAGCTAAAATCAAGAGTTGATCTCCTTTAGCTATCAATTTACTCCGCTGTTAACTTGTTTTTTATCATTAAGTGACTAGGCATAACTTGTAACAATCTAACCACAAGACTCAAGCTACATGAAAGAAAACACACTATGCAAACTTCACATCATATTGTAACAGATAAAAACAATATTTATCTCTTTCTACTTTATGTATGAATGATTTTTCTCCAAGCTTTTTAAAGCAGAGAGGTTTATGCCACTAACATGAAATTTGTGGCATACACTTCCCTCCTATTAAAATGTAAATCAATGAGTTTCTCGTCAGGAAAAAAAAATGCTGCTAAATCCCACAAAATCCCATTGGAAACTACTTTTACTGATTAAACTTGTGTGTTTGGATGGTAAGTGGAGCTAATTGTTGCTTTCTCTGGCAAATATAAACTTAGTAACCAAAAGCATACATGTGGCTAGAAAGGATACAAAGGTAATTTATTTGCTGTTCTATAACCATGTAGTGTCACCCCAAGCGATAATAAAAATAACATGTATATCTTTTCTCTCACACCTGTGTTTTTACAGTATTCTGGGACAGGCATTTTGGGGTTTTAATTCTCACCTCTGTCATCCTTATCAGTAAAACAATATTTGTATCCCTTTCATTTTGCTACCAGCTTTAGCAGTAGTTGGTTGTATTTCCATGCACTGATTCACATTGAGCATTGCATCACCTGCTCTTGTCACGTGGATGAGAAACTCTGGATTTGTGCTGATTCCGTGTACTGAGTCTGGCGGCTTGGAGGGTTCTTCCTAGCAGCATGTATGGTGCTGTGCTTCAGACTGGCGATGAGCAGAGCTGCTAACAAGACACTGTGTTTTAGCTATTGCTGGCACACTGTCGAGGCCACCTCAATTTCTCCCTCAGCTCCCTCCCCAGAACTCTCTGGCTGGGGTGGGAAAGAGACCCCAGCTGATCAAGGGGCAGTCATATCAAGTTATATACCTCCCCGAGTCATTAAGCTGAGGGAATGTTGAGATACAGGTTTTTCTCATGGAATACGAGCCCTGGGCTGCTTGAGCACCCTCACAGTTGATAGCTGCCTGATCTGACCCTAAATTGTAGGATGCTGTCTGGGAATGGTATACTGCATGACTTTATTTTACCAAGGATCAAACTTTTTTTTTTTTTAGAAAAAAAAGTCCCAGATTTTAGTAAAATGAAAAATAGAACACTAGAACATTGATACGATCCCCTTTATAAATAAAATAAAATAAAATAAAATAAAATAAAATAAAATAAAATAAAATAAAATAATAAACAGAAGGTTAACACAATGTCAGACAAAATAGGGGAAGAATGCCTTGGTACAATCCTCCTGCACCAACCATGTCCTAGGTGGGATTTTAGTCTCTCACTGGCTTTCTGAAGTATAGTTATCTGCATTTTCTTTGATCTTAAGTTTTCCTCTCTGAGCCCAGGTTCTCTGCTGTGTTCTCCAAACAGTAGCTTCAGTTGCACTGCTCTAAGTGCAGTCTCCTAGTCCCATGTTATGCTTATTGCCTGCCATCACGGCTGTTCTCTGGATTATTTATTATTATTATTATTATTATTAAATCTGAGGCCACTCTGTGGATCCTTATGGAAATAAGTAACATTTTCCCTTTCTATGGGGATAGCCATCCATTGTTCTTAAGGGGACATAATGCTACCTTAAAATACAAGCAAGTATAACATGCAGCCCATATTCAAGACGATCTAGAAGAACTCTGGAAATGCTTCTCCAGTGATAGTAAGACAAAGGTTTTTGGTCACATCTGCAGTATTTGTAACGTGATCCCTCTCCTCTGTTTTAGTTGATCTCTCTTTGTAATGTTTTTTAATTTTGTATAAAATCCAACTCAGTCTGAATTTTGGCAAGTTTTAGTTCATCTTTCTGCTTTGTATTTATTACTCCCAGTACCCCCTTTCAGCTGATGATTGCCAGACCTTTCTGCCACTTTAATTAAGGAAATTTCAAACCTCCCATCTTTATGTTTTCAGTTCTGTAACTGATTCCTTTAATTTAAGGCTTTTTCCTTCCAAAAGAGAAAATCTTCATTAAAGATGTAGTTTTGTGTGTCCAGATTCTGTTTATGGTGATTCCTTCTTGTTCCTTCCAGAGTTAATTTGGATGGCTAGAGTTTCTAAAGTGTCTTTGGCATTTCTCAAACTAAAATATAAAGTATCATCATCCTTTCTAGGCTCAGTCTATTTTTGATGAAAAAAAGTTATCAAATGTTACAATGAGGAATAAAGAGACTCTATCACTGTCAAAAGCAAGTGGTCTCCAGTTAAGGTAGACTTGTGGCTGGCTGTGTGACTTCCAACATAACTTGCTTCTCTAAGAATGCTAGCAATCTCCCCACATTCATTCTCAGTTCCAGGATCTTCCATTCTCATTGATCTTCTATGTACAAGTTTCCGTCTTTTCTGTAACAATAAATTGAGTTTGTGTACCTTGGCACTTTTGGCATTTCAGTGTTTCATTTCTTTCTCCAACAGCAAAGAATGTGGCAGAGGCAATTTATATAGAAAACTACAGTAAATGAAGGCCATTTCTGATCTCTGACAAAGAAGCCCTTCAATATTGTTTGCTTAATAACTTCACTCTAACCTAAGTATCTGCATGTACCTACTGGGCATGCAGCAAATAGTCAAGCCTGAAAAATAGCCAAATAACACATTTGCCAAGGCAGCAGGAAGTGCACTCTGCTCTAAAGGTAGGAGCCAGCTAAGCTGTTGTAATAAAAAGCAAGAGTCAATATTAAGAGAGGAACATGGTGATCACATTGTTTGTAAATTTGTGATTTCTGGTGTGCATCATCAAAACAAGAAAGGAACAAAGCAAGTGGCAACTATTCTACATGAAATCAATGGAAATGCAACTCATTTTTTGCTTTTTCATCTAAATGCTGTTAGATTTGAAAATGAAAGAATAAAGGAGAAGGAAGTGCTTAATAAAATGGCACTTTGGGGAACAGTAGCAAAATCATTAATTTAATATTTGTATTAGTATTAACGTTCTACATTTTGAAGGCAAAAAGGAATGAAAATGAGTAACTGTGTCAGTGTTCGTCATTCTCTTCTGTGGTTTAAACCTCCTTGTTTACTTACCTAGCATCTACCTACTTTCCTGTGCTGGTGTTTAAGTTCTGAAAATTATATATACAACTAATCGAAGCTGCTTTCTCTGTATATAATAGTAAACAAAGAAGAAATGTTCCTTGATAGTGTCACTGTCTCATTATACAGATTCTCATTCCAGGTTACAAAATGCTGTTTTATAGACTGCTATTCAGAGGAAAGGCAGAAGAGTACAAAAAAAAAAAAAAAGAGAGGAAAACATGAAAAACAAATCTGTTTACAGAAAGTACTCCAAAATCAACACAAGTTAATTATAAAATGAAATATTAATATAAACCTGAAATATCAGGAATATCCAGGTTTTTTGCATGATCCTAAATTGTTTGCTGTTTGTGATCTTGTGTGGACTCAATACCTGGAAAACAAAGCTATGGTTTTTGTCTTGTAATCAAATAGTGAAAATGGTGAAAACTGTTCATCCATGCTGCAAAACTGTGGTCTGTCTTCTGGTAGGTTTCTATTGTTGTTGAACCTTTTGCTGGCACCACGTTGGAGGAAGGGGAATGTATGTAATTAAAAGAGATTGCCAGTTAACAGCCTGAATGAGTGCATGACTGTAAGCCTGTGTGCTGTGTGTGTGTTTGCACGTATGTACGTATTAGTATCAGAAAGCAAAGTTTATCCCTTTTGGCTTCTGAAATTCTAATAGCTGAATTATCCTGTGACATTATGTCATTTTCTTGATCAGTATGTGAAAAATCTTCTGCCAGCATGGTGAGGCTGCACCCAGAGTACTGTGTCCAGTCCAGGCTCCCCAGTATGTACTGGGAAGAGTCTAACAAAGGGCCACAAAGGTGATGAAGGGGCTAGAGCGTCTCTTGCATGAGGAAAGGCTGAGGGAGTTGGGGCTGCTCAACCTAGAGAAGAGAAGGCCCATGGGGATATCAGCAATGTCTATAAATGCTTGGAGGCAGGATGTAAAGAGGACAGAGCCAGGCCCTTTCCGGTGGTGCCCAGGGCTGGGACAAGAGGCAGTGGGCCCAAACTGAACGATGGGAGGTTCTGTCTGAACATCAGGAAATGTTTTTTGTTTGTTTGTTTGTTTGTTTTTAAAGTGAATAACTTAGTCCACACTTCCAGGTTTTACAATGATGTTTGATTTCTCTTCTAGATGATCTAGTGCATCATGTGAGTTCATGTCAATCTGATGGTTTTGGCTACCATGGCTTTCTTGGGTGTTTGTAAAGGCAGTAGACAAGTACACTGGGTGCATTAACCCAAGGCAAGTATGGTCTGTCTTCTGACAAGTATTTGAGTATTACACAAGTCAGTATAAGACTCACTTGAGGCAGACAGAAGGGGGAGCGAGAACAAAAGATGTCCCACATAAACCAACATCTCTGCCTGGCAATGAAGAGGCAGAACAGAAAGAATTTGCAGCTCTGAAGGAACATATATTGTCGTAAATCTCTAAGGACTGTGATTCTCAAAATGGGAATTAAAGCTAAAACAAATAATTAGGTAACTGAATCCAGCTGCTTACCTCACTCCTTTGCTAAAGGTCTTTGTTTCCTCAGGAGGGATGACAAAATAGGTCATGGGTTCTCTTCTCAGCTGTGACAAGTTAAATTGCCGTTAATCTCAATTTATGTTAATATTATGAATTACAGATATATTTCCTGTTCTGTTGCATTTGCCACAGGGACAGTAACATCTACCAGTGTTACGGTGCAGACAGTGCAGACAACAGTGGGTAGTAACCTGTCAGTTCTCTCGTCAAAAATTGATAAAGGTTTTGAATTTTTACTCATTGGTAGAGCTCATTGTTATCGGAACACACACACAAAAAAATGTCTCATTTTGCTATAGAAAGAAAATTAAATGCTTTGGAAGTGTACACATTCATAATCTTCTTCAGATGTGATGGTTAACCTTATGTGATCTGTCCACTGCAGGTTCGTACACCTATAGTCACATACATACGTGTCACTAGCTTCTTTGTGACCATGGAATTTACAGGTGCTCCCAAATGCCTTGTTATGTGTCAGGCAACTCTCCTTGTTACCGTGTTCCTGGCACTGCAGACCACCTTAATATCAGTTCTCTGTGTCATCCCATAGCTCGTATATGCCACACTGTGTTGCCTTTGAAGAAGTTTTGGGAAGTGAGGGCATTTGACAAAAAGGCATAGTGTCCCAGCTGAGATACTCCTTTCATCTCATGATGCGGGGAATGCTGCATTGGTATTTGATTACCTTAAAAGAGGCTGAGCTAAAAAAATAAAACTGTATTTACAATTAAAAAAGAATAAAAATCTGACAATCTAGTTGCAAATGTTTATAAGCAATGTACTGGTATGATATAAAAAAGTATAAAGACCTAAAAATGTATAAATAGATTTTTTGTCTCTCCTGTTTTCAGCTGAGATTCTTTGGCTTTCTTAGAACTCTGACAAAATGGATCCCTTCTGAATACCATATTCCTCAGGTTGCATTCACTAAAGGAAAGTCTATTTTATTGCTACATTTTAGCTTATATAGTCATTTCTCCTTCTGAAGACCTCCAGGTGTTCCAGATAAATATAATAATTCTCCCTGAAGCATATGTATTTCATCCTTATGCATGAAATAGTCTGATCATCATAGGAATATTAATTCCTTTGATATTAATTTGTCTTTGTTTTAGATAAGGTTATTTCTCTTCTAGTTCAGAGAGAAGATAACTCTGCTTCAGCCTCTCCCTCTTTGGTGACAGTGTGAAGTGTTTCACACTGAATCTTATTTTAGGTGCCCATTGACACCTAAAAATAGGTGCAAAAATCTCAGGTCAAATGACTGTAGGTTTGAGCTATTAATTATTGATTTGAGAAGAAACAACTACAGAAATTAACTGACTTGGACTGAAAACTAGTTCATGGTAATCTTTCTCTGATGAGTTGTAAGACTAAATTATATTAGCTTAGCAAAGTGGTCAGCAAATTAAACTTCATTATCACTCTGAAAAAGGAAAGTGCTCCATTTTACAATTAGATGAGTTGATTTGTGCAGTTAGTTGATAGCGTCTGTACTAGATAAGAACATAAGTCTGCTCTCCAAATTTCACTCTACATCTTCTGATTGTCTCAGGGCAGTACATTTTTCAGGATGTTCATGGAGAAGGATGTTCATCCCTTTAATAAGAGAGAACTAAATAGTAAAATCCAGTTGTTCAACATAACTGAGAACTGCAGTAGCAAACAAAATAAGTAAATCATGCAGTATGCTTATAACCAGAAACACTGCAATTCTTTATGAAAAGGCTAGGCATTACTAACTATAACACTTAGGGATGTCCATCCGTACCTCAAAATCTTCATATCAGTTTTGCAATGCAGCATTGCACTTGCTTAACTGCAAGGCAAGAGGAATTTTAAAAGAGGGATATTGACCAGGGATAAACTTCTATAAAAACGGTAAGGGAGCTTCTCAGTACCCTTAAATCTTTCAGACTTAGTGATTTTAAAGCTCTTACTTAATCCTTGTGGCTTAGTGAACCATTCTCAGCCAGAGCAAAATGGCAGAGGCATGAGGAACTGATGGTAAAACACTTCAGCATGATTTTCCCACTGCCAGTGCCTTTAGATGTGGAAGCAGTGCAGGAGGAACGTGGATGCAAGCTACATGGGGGGCTGGCTCTGCCAGAGTCTGGGACCAGGCAGCTGACCAGCCAAGCTCCCACTGCAAAGCATAGAAACCCAGGGGGTGCTGTACCCACACTGGGCTAGGCAGTTTGGGGATTCTTTCCTCCCCTCTTCTGTATTTTTTTTATGCTTCACCATTCTTGTTCATGAAAGTTTTGTGACAGTGTTCCAGTATCCATGACAGATATGATAAACACTGAGTCAGGATATGACCAATAAATTCTTCAAAAAATTCAGTAGAAGCAGTTACATGAAAAAATAATCTTGATTTAACTTCTTCGAGCCTTTTTTAGTATACTGAATTAAAATGATTTTTACATGTTTAGCTCACTACCAATTTCAGTTTAAAATCATCTTTTATATTAACATTTCAATTTTTAAAAACTTTGTATTATACTTCAGTTTCTGCTTAGGGTTTAATTTCATGACCAGTACTTTTCAAGATGTAAGAGACTTCAGTTCCTTTGTGTTTTATCTGCTTTCTCTTATTATGGTGGCATGTAGACAATTTTACCAGTATACCTTCCCATTTCTCTTTCCCACTTTAGCACTTAACAAGTACTGGTAAAGAAGCTGAAGCAATATTCTTTCTCCTCTATTTTAGGCATTTTCTTTTATTACTTTTGTTTTCTGAATGAATACCACTTTTTATCTTCCTTCACATTTTGAAGAGTCATTAAAGTCTAATAACATGTATTTTATGCTACATTACTTAACAATAAAATGCTTGTGGATTAAAATTGGAGCTGACTAGGACAAGTATATAAAAATGTAAATATAATGTAAAATATAAATGTAAATATACATAATATAATTCTAAATGTAAATAAAATACAGTAACAAATGACATAAATACGTTGATGAAAAAACAAACAAACAAACAAAAAAAAACCACCTGTCTCCTTCAGCAATACTTCGTAAAGGAAGGCCTATAGATAAATAGACACTAGTTAGTGTCTGTACAAATTAGCCAGAGTACCATTGTCCATTTTGCTTGAACAACATCAGTTAAAATGTGCAAGGTTTAATTTTTATGCCTTTGGCTTAGTAATTAATGCTAAAACAGTTTAAATCAGCAAGAATGAAGTATTAACTTTTTTTACTCAAGATTGTGTCTGAGTGGCTAATATTGATTTTTAACAAACAGTGGAAAATTTGGTGGGTTGAAGAGAATTGAAAAAATATATATCCTACATATAGCATGTTGCTTGGATGGCAGGCAAATTGCAATATTTACTAAGTGGCATACAAGGCAGCATAAGGTCCTGTTGGATTAAGCAGATTCTGTTCACTTTTGTGATTAGAAGATGCTAATTGGGCAGTCTGTGTAGATTTATTTTGTACTGTATTGAATTCAATATCCAACTCAGGAACGTGGACTGTAAAATGACATTTCCTAAGAACAAATTCTTTACGGGGCAAAAGAACACCTTTCCTTGAAGGAAGGTAGGTTCTTTTGAAAAGGAGGTTCTCTTCCTCCCTTCCTCCTTTCCTCCCTTCCTCCCTTCCTCCTTTCCTCCCTTCCTCCCTCCCTTCCTTCCCTAGCTCTGGTGTTGTTCAGATACAGTAGGTTTAGAGCAGGTTAAAACTGAAGTTGAACTTGTTGCTGTTTGGCCAATCTGGAGAGTTCCAAGCTGGGAGCAGAACTTGCTTTATTTTAGGGTTCGGTATTCACCGTTTCATATGCAAGATCCACAAGTGGAGTAGAGAAACTGTTAACTCAGGTTGATTTTATACATTAATTTCCAAACTGTGTTAGTGAATATAAATAAAAATAAGGGTATTCAAAAATTTGTACCCGGGCCTTTTTGTTTATTTTTAAAATACTACAATTTGACAAGTCTCACAGACTTTTTCAGACAGCTCTACAAACAGGAATCCAAAACCCAAGGTATTTCATAAGAATCAAAAAGATGTGAAAGATTACCGAACAATGTATTCTGGTGAGATGCATTCTCACTATCTATAGTGAGAATTTTTGAGATCTATAAAATTTATCCTGAGGCAAGTCAAACAAGGAAAGATTGTGATGTGCTTTGTTTTGCTTTAATTATATTTTTGTAATAAAAAACTCTGATCATAGGCCAAAACCTCATTATGCTATTTACGAATCTGTAGCAAAATAACAGGATGCCAGCTCATTTCACTTAGGAACTCAATTCTAGGCTAATTCTACCTAACAGCAGCTCTAATTTGAGCTAGGCAGTAAGGGATGTTAATAAATGGTTTGGCATATATGTGTGAACTTTTCCTACCAGGTAAGTATCTGTACTCATTTTTGTCAAGTATAAAGGGCATTTAAAGAGCATGGTTACTATATGTCAAACATATCTGCATAGTTTCTGAATAGTGAATTGTATTAAATGAAATTTCTGATGTTGCTATGACCCTGACATTTTCAGGCAATTTAAGCATTACATTTGTCAGTATATTAATGTATTTTTACAAATGGAAGTAAACCCACATACATGTGAAGTCCACATTTTAATACTCTATTAAGCTAAAACAACTAGTACCTATCCTCAAAAATAGCAGAATAAAGCATGGTCACATTTTATTTATTTGTAACAATAGCCCTTATTCCTAAATATGTCCAGAAAGACATTAGCTTTTTGTGTTGACCACGTATTTGTATAGATGGCACTCCAAAGGAAAGCGATTGTTTGAGCAAGGTGTTTATGCTGTAGTTATGATTACAGAACCAAGAAGAAGCTTCTAAGTATTTTAATATTACTTTAGAGAAATCCATTACATTCAAAATACACTAATATCAAGGTAAGAGAAATGAGTAGGAGCTGTCTGGATGTTTATTTTGGGGGGGAGGAAATCATGTTATTAAAATATTCACTGATAATAGTGCTTGGGGGAATGTGCAGATAAATGTTTATTCCCAAACCAAACTATTAATTTTCTGTTCAGTGTGCAAAATGGATCATAGGTTGCCATAGTGAATTTTCCCAATACTAACCTGATTTTCAGAGTCTTGAATGAGCTTAGCAAGAAACTAGAGCTGCCATAAATGTGAAGGCTGTATTGTGTCTGACCTTTCCTTTTATTGGTTTCTTTTGTTTTCCCTGTGCTTTTTTTTTTTTTTTTTTTGCTTTCTTTGTGTTTGTTTTTTTGTTTGTTTAATCTGAAGAATAAGAATTTTTGTCAAAAAACGTATATGGTGTGACTGGAACAATCATTATGCTTTTGTGAAACTTCATAAAAATTCAGGAGAGAAAAGAAGAAGAGTTCTAAAAAGAGCTCTTTATGCAGCCAATATTTGTTCAATTGTTCAATTTTTCAGTTTTGTTTTAGGCAATGTTATGGGTCCCATGTCATTTTAATTCCAGAAGTGTGTAAAATTTATGTCTTTGCTCATATTAAATTCTGAACAGTTCCTGCATCCCATTAATTTGAAAGTGTTTTTATTTACAGTTTATAAAAGGAAAAAAGAATATCAAGCATCTCTTACAAAAAATAATAAGTGAAATGTAATAGGATAATACACAGCCAAAGACCACCCACTATTACTTGTCATGGTGGTGGCAGCAAAAGCATACTGCCAAGCATAATGCTTAGCAGTCCATCACACTTATTTCCTTGCCAAAGTGACTGGCGAAGGAAGGAGAGAGATTGTCCATAATCCATTTCAATAGTCTGTGTCAGCTAAATCAAATCAAATAATGCTGTTCTTTTAATATCTGAGGCACACGTGTGACGAGAGGAATGTCCACATCCAGTCCCTACGTGGGACTGTTCTCTCCTTTGGCAACCTCAGTGCTGTGCTCTGACATTTTAGGCCGCACCTTGCATACTGTGTTCAGTTTTGTGTCCATCATTACAAGAAGAACATCAAGGCCCTGGAACGTGTCCAGAGAAGGGCTACAAAGCTGGTGAAGGGCCTGGAGTACAATCCTGTGAGGAGCACCTGAGGGCACTGGGGTTGTTTAGTCTGGAGGAGTCTCAGGGGAGACCTCATTGCTCTCTGCAACTACCTCAAAGGAAGGTGTGAGGAGCTGGTCGGCCTCTTCTCACAGGTAACTGGTGATAGGACTAGAGGGAATGGCCTCAAGTTGCACCAGGGGAGGTTCAAGTTGGAAATGAGGAGGCATTTCTTTTCAGAAAGAGCAGTCAGGCACTGGAACAGGTTGCCAAAGGAGGTGGTGGAGTCACCATCCCTGGGGGTGTTCAAGGAAAGGTTGGACGTGGTATTCAGGGACTTGATTTAGTGGGTGATATTGGTAGGGGTATGGTTGGGCCAGATGATCTTGTAGGTCTTTTCCAACCCTAATAATTCTGTGGTAATTGGCCTGCATGCAAAGCCCATGCTCCCCACTCCAGCCCCCAAGTTCAGCTGAGGGCAGATCCCACCTTATAGCCTTGCCTACCTTTACACACAGTTGCAGTGTGGTAATGTCTGTCTTGTGAAGCCATAGCAGCCCTTAAATCTTGGCTGCTACAGAAGTAAGCAGCAAGATCTTAGGGAACTTCTCTGAGCCCATGCTGTGCAATGGAAGGGCCACTTGTTTCATTCCTTGCGTGCTGCCTGGCATGGTGTGTTATGTTTCACAGTGGCTGACCAGCGCAGAGGAAAGCTTCTTGCTTTGCTCCATCCATGCTATCCTTACACAGTGCATCCATTTGCAGGGAGGGAGAGCCCTGCCCTTCCCCGAGGGCTCCTGCTGGGAGCAGCTTTGGGAAGCAACAGGCAGGGAGCCCATGGGAGGAACAGAGGCTGAAGCAAACCTGAGAGGAACCTGAAGTTCACCTGAAGCATGGAGGTGACTCTCAGCCATCTTGCAGAAGTGACAGCAAAAAGGGAATTTTCCTTGGGGCCCAGAAGCAGCCATATGTGTCTTGAACACAGAACATTGGTGGATTCACTCAAATTCTTCAAAAGCAAGACTAGGTGAAAGGGCCCTCCATGCAAGATCAGAGTGGAGAGTGGGGGGAGATTTATCTATTTAATCTATTTTACCCAGCATGTTACAGACCTACTGAAATGATTGCCATGTTCTAATTTAGTATTTTATCTAGTAAAACCTGCTTTTAAAACCAGTCAGTCTTTTAAAAATCTGTTTTTCTATATAAAGAGAAGGTCAGGCCTCAAGACTCTGGAGAAAGCAAGAAGCCATCACAATATGAAACACATTTTATTGACTGGTGAGGAAGAAGGCAAATGTTCAGGCTAGAGGCCATCATTTTTTAATGACCCCTAATAATGAGAAAAGAGAGAGAAGATTCTCTTGGAAAAGTCTCTTTCCATTAACTTGACTAATTTTTAACCCCACTTAGTCTTACAGCATCCACAACATCCTATGGCAGAGTTCCACAATTTTGATTTTGAGTTTTGTGAAAAGTACACCCTCTAGCTTGCTTTCATCCTGGCATCGATTTATGTAATTTCTTGTCCTTTTGATCCTGTACTGTAAGAACCTGTGAAAACTCTTCTTTATTCATCTGCACACTACCCTGTTCTAACTCTCCTTGATGGTGGGTTTTCCTGTGTAAAGATTCCTAATCTATATAGTCACTTTCTGTTCAGAAACTCACACATACTGTGGTCCTTATGGTTTTTGCATATTGTGAAATTCTGCTAGATCTCAGGATTTTGTTTTTGCTGTCCTGAGTAACTTAGCAAATGCTGAGCCACTTGTGAATAAGCTGAAGAGCACAGACCCTAATACAGATTGCTTGGAGACTTTCTAGGACCTCTCCATACTGAGAAAGCTCACTATTTATTCCCAATTCTTGCTGCTTCTATTTTAACTGTTCTCTTCGTTTATTGAAGGCTTTCCTTGCTATCCCAGGGTGACTGAGTTACCTTAAACTCCTTTAGCTTAGAAACTTGTTAAAAGCCTTTTGGAAATCAAAGACTTTGTGCCGAGGCATCCTTTTTCCTATGTTCAGTGTTCCTCTTGTGAGTTACAATTTTTTTTTTTCCAGAAACCAGCTAGACTATTCCTCAGTAAATTATGTTCCCATATGTACCTACTGATGCTGTTCTTTGGTGTGTTTTTAAATTGTTTGGAATAGAACAGGGACTTACTGACCTGTAGTTTACTCTTGCATTCCCCAGCCTGGTCCCCCTTTCCAAAAATATAAAAAGCAAAGAAAAATCAATCAACCAGCCAATCAGCCAACCAACCAAAAAGAAACCCAACAACCAACTAAACAAAAACCCCACAAGTTCACATCTTCCATTCCTGCGGTTTGGATGCCATATGAAGTGATGATCATAGAAATTTTGCTGACCACGTGTTCAGTAATTCCCATTACAGCTTTTGGTCAACTGCTGTTTGGTGTTTCTTCTTTGCTACTGTTCACTTTGTTAATTTATTTTAAGTCATTTTCTAGCGATGTTTCAAACTGAAACAGATCTCCCACTAAAAAGGGTTTCTGGCATGGGAACTTACCAGAGATCCTCTACATTAATTTTTTATTTGGAGAGCTAATTTATATTTCCTTGTAGAACCCTATCTCTCTGAACACTCCATTTATACTTTGATGGTGAATTAATCCTACCTTTCTGGCAGGCTTCCTATTCCTGTTGGGTTTTAAAAAGCATTTAGTGCTCATCATTATGCTTTTAGAAAGTTGTTACTAAAGATCTTTTATTTTTCTTTATCTGGCCTGCTTTATTGGGTTTTCACTGCCAACATTTATATTATTTTCTATTTTCCTTTGTTTGGACTTCAACTTCCAAAGGATGTCTTCTTAGCCATTATAAATATACTCTTTTAACTTGCTCTTTAAACACCTCATGTTTGTGGGACTCCAGAGTCTTTTTTCTTCTTCTTCTTCTTTTTTTTTTCATTTTTTGTAAGGCTCTGATGGCTTGTGTAAAGTATTCATGTGCATGGGCTTTACCCTTTTGTATGTTCATTTGAATATGCTTTAAGAAAATCCCTTTATTTTTATATAGTGCGCTTATATGAAATTATTGCCTCAGTGACGTCCTTTAGCTCTGTAGGTATCTAAACGTGACTTTAGGAATGGGTCCTCTGCAAGCCAAGATTTCTTTCTTATCCATGGCCATCCACCATTTAGGTGGCTCAGGTCATACCCACTTCCACTCTTACTTTATTTTCTTCTTGAGTAGTCTCTCAGGTCCCTATCAGAATACGTCAATGTCTTTCATCATCATGGACAGTCCTAGCAGGACTTTTTTTCCTGTTTTGGCATAAAATGTAAATCCACAGACATGAAATTTATTACAAATCTATAGGCTTGTCTGTTGTATGGCCCCAGAAGCAAGTAAACCTGACCTGGTATGACTAGGAACCTGTCCCAGTACGGTGGCCCAGTCCATGAAGTCTCAGTTGCAACATTTTGGATGGCTTGTTTAAGCATTATAACACCTGTCAGCACATTGTTGTGTAAGTGTTACTCGTTTAGGTGGCTAGATATGCATACCAATTTATCATGGGAGGTATTTTCAGTGCCCCTAGTGTGATTCCCATTCTTAGTAGGTCCTTAGGCAGCTTTGAATCATGATTAATGGTTACTAGATATCTTTTGAGCAGGGAAGTAGTAAAGTTAAAAGTAGATTTTTCAAAGCTTCCTTGTTTGCTATTCCCTATGTCCTGTGTTCATCTATAAAAAATAAGCACCTGATTAAAATTAGACAAGTCCACTTTTTGCTGAGGTCTCACGGTGCCTGTGGTGCTGTCTGTATGTCCAAAACTCTACTAGTTTATTTTAAAAAGTCGGTACTGCTTATTTTGCTGTCACTTCTTTTCACATTGAATGTTATTTGATAGAATTTCATTATGGAAAAAAAAATAAAAAATAAAGGAGACCAGGAGGGTTCTTCGGCAGTAGGCTTAAAGTATATTAAAAATCTTTCACAGCAATGTAATGCTTTTGAAAACTGATTACAAAGACAAACATAAGAGCTGTGTGCATTTTTCTCCTTTGTAGATACCTGGACCTGTCTACAATTTCACTGGCTGTATACAAGTCATAGAAATCAATAATGTGGGACCTTTCAACATCTCTAATGCTGTGAGAAGAAATAATATTGACAATTGCAGGTAAACTACCCTCTGTGCCTATTCAAGTCAGAAGAAACTGTGTTGATTTTGCTTTCTTCCTTAAGTAGTGTGACCATTCTAGATAATTTCTACAGTGATCTGAGAAAAAAAAAAATATTATATAGATGGATATTGTGCTTTCTTGCTTGCTTCTTAACCCTTCTCTTTATGGAAGAACTTTTTCAGAATAGTTCCATTAAACTTGACAGCTTATTTAGAGTGAGCTTTCACCCGCTGGCTGCTGAAGCATAAGACCAATGAGATCTGCTTTGTCCAATCTGTGTTTGTAACATCTACAGCGATCTGGACAGGAAGGAGAAGGTTTCTAAGCAAATTTAATTTAGTTCCTTTTTAAACTTGACTAATTTAGAATACTATATTATCTGTTATGTTATAATCTATAGAATTATTTGCCAAGATTTATTGCAGTTTGTATTGATTTTGATACTTTTCTTCATGTTTAGTCAATTGGAGTAGAATATGGCTGATGCTGTAGAGCATCAATAAAAAAAGATTTCTTTATTTGAATCAGAACTCAGTGACCAGAACCAGAACTTGCTGGGAGTCACCCAGCTGGAAAGCAGCTCTGCAGAAAAAGATGTAGGAGTCCTGGCAGACACCAAACTGAACATGAGTCAGCAGTGTGCCCTTGCCACTAAGAAGGTTAATGGTATTCTTGGCTGCATTAGGCAAGGTATTGCCAGCAGGCAAGGAGAGGTGATCCTTCCCCTCTACTCAGCATTGGTGAGGCTACACCTGGAGTGTTGTGCCCAGTTTGGGGCCTTGCAGTGCAAGAGAGATGTGGCATACTGGGAAAAGTTCACCGTAGGGCCACCCAGATGCTGAAGAGACTATGAGGAAAGGCTGAGCGAGCTGGGGCTGTTCAGCCTGAAGAAGAGGAGGCTAAGAGGGGATCTTATCAATGTCTGTAAATACCTGAAGGGAGGACGCAAAGAAGACTGAGCCAGGCTCTGTTCAGTGGTGCCCAGTGCCAGGACAAGAGGCAGTAGGCACAAACTGGGACACATGAAGTGCCATCTGAACATCAGGAAACACTTCTGTACTGTGTGGTTGACTGAGCACTGGCACAGGTTGCCCAGAGAAATTGTGGAGTATTTGAGGTATTCCAAAACTGTCTAGGCATAATCCTGGTTAATGCACTCCAGGGCACTCTGCCTGAGCAGGGAAGTGGGACCAGATATCTCCAGAGGTCCCTTCCAACCTCAACCAGTCTGTGATCCTCTGACTGCAATCTAGGGACTATTTCTTGCAAATACTTACTGTGTACATGTAACTGATTAGGTGAATAAAATGATGTAATAGTTTGTAGATGAACTTTGAAAACAGTCTTATGTATAAAAGGATGCTGGAAAGGAAGCTGGGCCTACTGAATCACCTCTCCTGGTCAGTGTGTTTTCCTTTTCCCTCCATGTTTCAAAACGCTGCAGATGAGCCTAACAGTGTCCAGCCCCATGCAGCCCACACAGAGCTGGTTACATCCTGGTCCGAATTGCAACTCTTTCAGTCTGTGAACATCTGGGAAGCAGAATTTATAGCCTGAATTTCCCTGTGTGGCGTGGTTGTCCCATAGGAGCAGACTGCAGGGAAGCCTGGCAAGCATTCTCCTGTCTCATTCTCTACCCTGTGACAAATGGATTTCATACCTGCCCACACATGGCAGCTTGCAATGTTGCTTGCTCGTCACTTTAGGTATACGCAGCTTGCATCCTGACTGCCACCAATCCTAACACATAAATTCTGCTTACCCCGAAGGTGTCCAGAAAGCCCTGCTACCATTCTCTTTTTGCAAGACGGGCCTCCTGGGAAGAGATGTTTTTCTTGAGAAGGAAGGGGAAAGTGCTTGAAGAAAGTTACTTAAATAGGGCAATACTTGTTGCAAATATGAGAAGCTGGTGAATGCTACAAATCCTGGTGTAGTTACACAGGATTTGCAGAATTCATATGGTTCTGTTGATGCAATATTGCTATACTTGGAGCTTCCT
The DNA here is from genome assembly GCA_011075105.1 of Heteronetta atricapilla. Classification (NCBI taxonomy): domain Eukaryota; kingdom Metazoa; phylum Chordata; class Aves; order Anseriformes; family Anatidae; genus Heteronetta; species Heteronetta atricapilla. Next base: position 91,065,743 of record CM021733.1, read on the forward strand.
GGCAGTAACAGAGTACTCTATAATGTGACAGACAAAGCACTCCAATTTCCTCGGGTAATAACATCCCTGTATTTGTCTTCCAGTGGCACTGAGTGTTTCTGTTCTTGCTGTAGTCATTTTTCTTTCATTGATCTTCTATCTATCATCACCCATTTTTAGATTTTTGCTCATTTTGAATGCCCCTGCTTTTTCAAACTTATCCACACTCATCCATTTAACCCGCTGGAGATTTTACTTCTTGGTGCCCCCACAGCATGGACTGCTTTATTATTGTGGCGTAGAAGGTCAGCCAAAAGGAAACATGCAGAAACTTCTTAAAGTGGATGGACATGTGAGTAAATTTTAAGCTTATGAATTTTTAATAGGTTTGAAATTTACTTAAATGTTTTGCCATTTTTTTAACTAAATCTATTTGAATTTTAAAATACCAAAAGGTTGAGCTAATATGTGCACAGAATATTGAGAGCTTTCAAAAACAACTTTTAGATACAGTTCATTAACCTTTTCAAAACTATTGGCATCACTACATCAGCATGTGTTGGTGCTATTCATGGGATATTATATACTTTATTGTTTCTCTCAGGAGATTATTACAATTTAGATTACTTTTTAAAAAATTCAAGAATTAAGAAATGTAAAAAATGAAGTCATAACTTTAATTTCACTGGCATATGTTTCTGACTATCTGCTTACTAAAGTACCCAAAATATGTAGGGCTTTTTTTTTTTTTTAATGCAAATGTACACTGCAAAGGAGGGAGAATTATTTTAATGTGGTAGAACTAAATGGAGATGGGGGCGACATGACAATTTCCTTTCATGTAATTTCAGAAGGTGCTAAATTTTGCTTAAATACAAGAGGATGATTGGTAAAGGCAGCACTGGGCTATTGGAAATGATCAAAGACCTTAAAACTTGCAATAATCCTGATCATTCTGAAAGATGCGGCATTTCTGGACATGTGCAGAAGAACCAAGTTTCAAAAGTGAGGCTGTAACACAGTTAATCTTTAGGGTCACAGCCCAGATCCTTCTCCTCAGCACAGGTATCAACACAGCTCCAAAAGAGCTATCATTCCACAAACTGTGTGTCAGTGAAAGGCTGGAGATAGTGCAGACAATTTTATCTGTAATAAATGAGTGAGGATTTCTTCTCAGTCTGGGGATATTTGATTTCTTCTCAGAGCTAGATTCCACCTCAGTCTGGGTATATTTGAATCACTGTCCACAATTTAGAAAGGGAAGGCCAGTGAGAAACTGAAGCTGTTGGTTGCACTCCTTAAGGGAAAGCGGACTGTGGTTCTGGTTTCTGCTCCCCAAATGACATAATTTATTACAATATCAAAAGGTGCTTGGACCTCTAAAGGAATTCTGGAGATGAGTTAATTTTCAGGTAGAGAAGGCCATGGATTAAGAGAAAGACAAGAACGTGAAGCCCTGGTACTATGGAGTAGATCTAGGGAACCTCCTGTTCTGCTGAAAGGGGTGGTTTCACTACGCTGTGGAAATGAACAAGTTTGACACAGTTCAGTCTCAAATACTGTGTGTTCAGCAAAGTTTCTGGGCTGGGATGGAATAGCTGCTAGAGTTCAAGTTAGGGAGCATTAGTGGGGACAGTTGGCAGGTCTAGCTTTATGTGTTATTCTTGTGATAAATGCTCGAGTCCCAAATAGGATTAAAATTAAAGTTTGTAATTTATTAAGTGAATAGAGGCAAGCAAACAGCGCTGGGTGCACCGGTAGTCTCTGCTCCACCAAGATGCACACCTGTTACATCAGGAGGCTGATTTTTATGCTCCTAGACTAATACATATTCATCACTATTCCTAGAAAAGGCAGGGTTATTATAATTAGTTCCCAGAATCCAAACCCTCTCCGGACGCATGTGTATCAGTCTCTGGTGGTCTTTCTGGGGGTCTCTTGTGCTGAAGGCTCATAGTCTTCCTCCCAGGCTTTGTCCTTTGGTCGTCCTTCAACTCCCCCTTTCTCCTTATTTGGTGGATCCCTTTGCCAGACATCAGAAGCTTGGGCAGCGTCTCATGCAGAAGTCAGTAGTTTCCAAAAAAAAAACTCCTTGGTCCTCTTATCTCCCAGACTCGAGTCTCAGTGTTCGTCCTTCAAGCCCTCTATTTACACGAATTGCTAGACTCTTATTTTGCACAGTACAAGAACTATGTACACTAATCACTCTGCTTTTCTTAGATAGAAAGTTACATTTCATCATGCTGCCCTAGCATTGTTTCATACACGACATGAATCATATTAATACTTTTCACATTCTGAGATTGGCCTTACAAACAAGCATAACCTTTGTTTCTCAGCTGAAGCAGTAAGCAGGGTGCTGTGGTCGTTCTGCTCTTAGTTCCTCAAGTAGCACACAGACTGCTCGTGCTCCTTCGTCTCCAGTAGTGCAGACTCCTCTTCTGTCTCTCTGTGGCAGAGAACAGAGAAAACAGAAGTGGGAACTTGCTGCTGACACAGCCAGTTACAGCCTGGAGTTCGCTGATCTGCCACAACACATGGTACCGTGGGGAGCAGCGAACAGCTGGGAGGGATGGATTGCACAGAGGGCTCATCAGAGCTTCCTGCCATAAGATGTAATAGAGGTGAATTAGGAAATGGCACAATAATGGTATGGGCAGGAGAATGAACGTAAGCTTGACTCTCTTGAGAGCACATTTGCAGCCCTAAAAGTCCTCTGAGCTATGTGCTTTTGCTTTCAGGAAAGGTTATAATAGAACCATATCAATTAGCAAAGGTCAGCCTCCAATAGGTAGTTTTCCAGAATTACAGTAGACTACGTACTTACCTAAATCTTAGCCAAGTTTATTTTAAGATTATGTTTAAACTATTCCTGTCTCAAGCTATGAATATATGGGCAATTTTGAATTATATTATATAATGCCCAACAATTGGAAATAACAGATCTCTGATGAGATCTGTTAAGAAATGAAATCTTTTTTCTTTCCTTTTTCTGAAACAAGTGAAGTACGTGGGATGTGTTAAAACACTATAGCAGTTCTGTAAGTGTTTCAGAAAATGTTGCTGGAATAGATTTGCTGGAAAAATGATTACCACTTTCAGGTGGAGTTCTGATGACAGATATAAATGAAGCTTTGATTCCCGGTATTAAATGCTGGTGTTTACTGCAGCTCACTTCTGGTTTAGTGTCTGAGAGTTACGAATACTTTATATTCCCGTGTTTACTGCATGTAGTAAATTCAAAGGTTCCAAACAAACACACAATATACAGAATATATACATACAAATACATATACATATATATGACAATTAGTCTTTTTTAAGACACCTAATATTTAAAAAAATAATAATAATCCTAACTTGAAACAATACTATATGCTGCTTTCCTAAGAAATTTACTGTTGAATGTAGATGTACAAGGCTGATTTGACCTTGCAGATAGGAGCTAACAAGTGGAGTTCATCACTCCCTGTAGGAGACATTTTTGGATTTATTTATTTTTTTAAAGATTTTATTTTGCTGTTAATTTATCTTAAGATGTTTTTTCCAGGCTAAAAGTGAGCTTCATTTCAGCAAGGACTCCAATTGCTATATGCATTTAGGGAAGAGGCTCTTGCATGTGCATTACCCAAGTTTCATTCCATCAAGAGGATTGATGGCTTTCCTAATGTATTGCAATTTTCTCAGGAGCTACACAATATATTTTGGTGTTCTCTAGATGCTTTCAGTAAGCCCTGAGTTCCACTTTATCCTTAGTTATCCACTTTCCAGCAAGTTCTAAATTCCCATCCTTATGTGAGCACTCCCCTTTCCATTCTTTAGTTTTCTGCAATATGTTTAAAAACATCCCAGCAGACCCCTAACAGCTCTGTGAAACTCATTCTCCTGTGCAATTCCTCATCGGGTCTCTTCCTCTGTGGAACTCCCTGCTTTTTAAGAATATTACAAAACTTTCACAACCCAGAGCATCTGACACCAGCTTTCTGAGGGGGTTGATTTCTGTCTTCAAAATGAATGACATACTTATGAAAGGGGAAAGCTGGGACTGCTGAAAATTATTTTTCAGTTGGGTGTGAAAGTCAAAAAATTATCATTCTACACCTCAAAAAGGAAAAGTGCTATGTTGGTACCTACTGCATAAAGTCTGTAGTAAGAACCCATACAAGACTTAAATAAGGTTAAAGGTTTTCTTCATATAAATCCATCTAAGCTGAAGAACTTAAATTCAATCAAATATACAAGCTGGTGGCACTAAGCTCCAGTCTACGTACATCTTAGTTTATGAATAAGTGCAAGATGCTATGAGAAGCATTGTGCTTCTGTTATATGTGAAAAAGGTATTATTCAGACTTTAAGTTATATTCTTTCTCAGAATGGGTAGATATGTTTGTATTCTCATAAACAGTTTGGAGCTATGTGCTTAATTCTAAAAAAGCAAAATATATATAATGCTCTACAGCACTGTAGAAGAAAATGATGAAATGAATAGTACTGATACTGAGATTTATTTAACAGGTTTTCTATATTTTTTGTGGTTATCACAGATTGGAATAAAATGTTCGTGAAATACAGAATTGAAGATAAAGCTTCAGAAATATTCATTTGTATTCATCACATACATGATCCTAGATATGTTAATAGCAATTCTGTGCAATTTTAACACAGAGAGTGATAACAAGTGTTTGTTCTTCTTTATGTATTTTTGTTACTTTTTTCTCTCTTATTTGTTGCTTTTGATGGCTGATAACCATTTTTGTGTGCTACTGATTGTCCCTTACTCCTTTTCCAGTGCCTGATTTGCTTTTATATACTCTCATCCTCTTTGCTTGATTTGTCCTTTCTGATTACCCTCATCTTTCATTACATTTGTTTCCAGTGTTTCCTTTTCCTTGGTGAGTCTTGCTGTCCTGTATAATTTCTTTCCTACGTGGGTGTGTGAGTGATTTCTGGGTATTTTTCTGTTTTACATTTTTTCCTCCTTTGGCATTTTTGTTCAGATGATGACTTTTCACTGATACAGAAGTCAGTGTTGGGGGGAAAAAAGTGGGGAGAGAGAGAGAGAGAGAGAGAGAGAGAAGCGACAGAGCTAATCTACCTACTGCTATAAAACCTCAACATCACTATAAATTGTTGTGTAAGCCTTTAGCTCAGTCTTTTGAAGAATTATCTGGAAATTGTTTGTGCTAGACAAATCCATGTGCTAAATAAATGCAGGTGAGATAATGTGTCTTTATTCAGATTACATTTCTCTCCTTATTTCAGGAAAAGGCATCCTCTCACCAGAATAACACAAAACTAACACCATTTTTTTTTTAGGGCAACTCTCTATGCTGAAAGATTGATAACAATTTTTTGAGATGTTTATGTTTACCTTTCTTACCTTTCTGCCACTTCAGGCACGTGTGTTATACCAACAGAGCACTGTTACAGAATTCTGTGACAGTCACTGTTCATGTGTCTGTAATGACCAAGCATAATGAGATCTTGATTTCTGTTGGAATTGCCAGGTACCTGCATGACAGCTAATAAGACTTAAATGATAGCATGCATTTTTTCTGTCCCATTTTTATCAGGAAGTCATTTACGAGTATATATGTCAATGTATACATGCCAAAGTATATGTCTGAGCCCCTGTGGTACTGCAAATGAATGATATCTAAATTAAATGCTTTGGAAAGCAGTCTGATACAGTTGTACAGAAAGGAAAACTTGTAATGAATAAGATTAATGGATTTTTTATTATTATTTTTGTAAAGAAACTGACTTTCTGCTGCTGTTCATATGAACTTCATTATTTTATTGCATTTGTTTTGTGTGCCAAAAGAAATATTTCAGTGCTGAAGAAATATTGTTTTGCTTCATATCACATCTTTGCATCTATTTTAGTGCAGCTACATAATATTGAATATCTCAGGTTACTGGAGATTTTTACTTTACATGATTACTGAATTTATTAATGCTATTTGTACAGCTTCTTTCATCGCAAATATTTAAACACTGCATATAAATTTATCCTTTGTACATCAGTAAAATAAAGCGCTAAGCTTTAATCAGAACTCCCGTACTATAGAACTGAAGACAGCATCTTATCCAATTTGTTACAGAAATAGTTTAGGGAGGAGAAACTTGTGTTAAAGACTTCTGACACAACAAAAAATCCATCAACCTTGACTTGTTTACGTTGAGTGGTAGGTTCAAAGCCAAATGAATAACTGCGTTCAGTGTCCAAGGCCACTGTAGTCCTCCACAGCCCATTCTTAAAATGTGGAAATGAGAGAGATTGCCTATCAGATGAGTTTTCAGTAGATCATCACATGTTCTTACATGGGAGATAAGAGAGTTAAGGATATGACAGAGGTCCATGGGCCAGTCTGGAGTGCCTAAGAAATTTCAGGAGGCATTATGGTGTAAAGGACAACACAGTGAACTTTCTGTAATTGGAGCTTCTTCACAATGTCAAAAGTGATCAGAACTAGAAGACTGCAAAGATAGCTTAAAAACATTTTTGCAGTCTTCCAGACTCTCTTAGCTGTGGATTTTATGGTAATTTGACAGGTGGAAAGGTGTAGGATTTGAGCTGTATATTTTTAGCTGCAGCAAATGAGAAGGACCCCTTTTTTGCTTTACATCAAAGATTATAGTTCCAGGAACCTACAGACAGCTGCAACATTTTGGGTTGCTCTAGATTAATGGCAGTGTTGATTAACTTCTCCCAAAGTAATCTGAATATTTTTACTGTCATCCAAGCAAGAATTTACTTGAACATACTTAGTTTTGAAATACAAAACCATGACAAAAATTGTATCAACAAAATCCATTTTTAAGATTTATGAGACTTATTTTCTGATAAATGAATATAAATTTTTCCTGTCATATTTCGACATGGCTTCCCCATAAAGGCAAAGTAATGTTGTAAACATGAACATGTAAGATTTTGGCTAAAACAAACAAAAGGATTGGGATGAGAACATCCCAGCCTTCTAACAAAATTGAGGCAGCTTCACAAAATAAATAAATAAATAAATTTAAAGGCATTTTTCAAAGATTTTAAGACTTCACGTGTTTTTCACAGCATGAGTAATGTGATTTGGGATAGCCATTGCAATACTTGTTGGGAACTTTATGCTAATGCTTAAGGAAAATTATTTTACTGACACAAGACATGAAGTGGAATGGTTTGGTAGTTTCCTGAAATAATCCCTTGGTCTTCTAGCCAGACAGGTATACGAACAGCTAAACCCTCTTCTACTCTGTTGGAGTAGAAAAAGTAATCTTGATTTTTTTGCTGCTTGTTAATACTTGCAGATGGGTGCTCAATTGGTCTGACAGAATTGTGCTTTAAAGAGATTTCCCTGTATATAAAGTCTTAAATTTATTATGAGCTCAGAAAAAAACAACTATATAACAGGAGGAATTGTCTAAAACAATTGTGTAATAAAAAAAAATACCTTGAATGTCTTCCTTAACAGACTGCAGTCATACTGAGTTTTAATGCTAGCATTTGATGCCGTTCCAATTACAGAAATCTAGAAATAGAGGAAAAAATGTTTTGTTATGTATTCACAAATAATTACACTTCACAACAAGTTGCCATGATTTGCAAGTTACGTGCAGAGAGTGCCTAGTAATGGAGATGTTGTTGCTCTTACTATTGTACCAGACTGTACTGTGAAAAGAGGGGTATATTAGAGTAAGTAGGGATAAGGCCATACCAAATGGAAGAATTTTCCTACTGGAAGCTTGAATCAGTGTAAGACTTTCTCTTTGCCTTTTTATCATCTTTGAGATTCACTTTTGAAATTGCTATAGAAGTAATAAGAAATCATGAGTTGCCTTTAACTGATAAAAGCCAGATTATCAAAAGTTTAGAAGTTCGGTTTTATTCTGGCTAGCAGCTATCTGCTGGAATCCATTCTGTGTGCTTGGTTGTGTCAGTGAATAGACTACAGGACTTCATGACTGATAAAGGAACTGTGGGTTTGTAAAAATCTCATTAAAAGTGAAACGATCAATATTACAAAACCTTCTGTGTTTTCATAGAAAATAAAGTTGATCACAAATAATATTCCACTTTTTTGAAAGAGATTTTGAATATATTTTTACAGTTTAAATAATTTCAGCTCCTCCTTGGCAGAACATTTTTTATAACAATTGTTCAATTCAGATCTAAAAAATGATTAAACAATACAAATTTTAAGTCCTTTATATCACTGATAATCCAAAAGATACCCATAATAGTGATTGGAATTGTGAGCCTGTAAATCAATGATTTATATGTATATATATAGATGGACTTTACTTATTCAAAGGTGTTTGGAATAAAATAAAACTCCTCTAAAATTGCTTGGATATTGCAGGTTTAATTATTAGGAAATACATAGTAACTTTCAGGAAATCACTTATTTACACAACTTCCTATTTTGAGTTCCTGTTTAAACAGGCCAAACCCCCAAACGAAGGACAATGTCATGAAGAGTTCTTTTGGGTTAATGTAGACAAGCAACACAGTCAAAACTTCTGGAGCAAAATGGTAAATTTGATTACTATGTGTGTGAGTGAGAAAGTAGGTGGACAGTTTCATTTCTGCATACCCCATTGACTGTGGTATTGGTTGTATTCTATTCCATGATGTACTACTGGTACCCACCAGAGAAGTGCATAAGAATTAGAAAGGATAAAAAGTATATTTAAATTCTCAAACAAATTGGTGATTTAAATAAAAAATGATTCACAGAAAATTGCTTTAGGAATTTGGGCTGTTTTTATTCTAAAAGATGACTGTGTTCATTATAGTGTATGTGAAGAGATCACACATGTTTCATGAGGAGAAACACTGGACATGGAGGTTTCTTTAGCTCAGCAGAGCCCAGCCAGTTAGAGCCAATGGCTGAAAGCTACAACCAAACCCTCTGAACTGACAATAGAATAGCTGTAACTGCAATGGGGGCCATCATTCCTAGGTCCTTAAATCAAAAATATCAAATAATGTGACAAAATGCGTAATTATTTCTTGAAATAAATAATTATTTCTTACTGTAATGCATTCTTTTTTAAATGAGTCTGTGAATCAGAAAATATCTGTATTGGCTGATTAAGATATAAACAAGTTATTATCAACAGCTAATAAATGAGCTTCTCTGGGGAGCTGCTAACCAAATTCTATTTTCTTTTTCTAGAGGGAATGGGGGTTGTGTAAAGCTGTAATATTAAGTAATGCAATACTAGAAAGATACATCATCCTTCAAGAGACCTTGGTTATAAAGTTAATAAAAGAATCTTAGCCATATAACTACTTGATTGAAGCAGAAAAACAAATATATTTACCTGTAAAAGAAACATTAATTCCCCTCCAAAATTTGTATAAATATTTTATAATTACCTAATTTCTAAAAAACTAAATTGATTATAAATAGTTTGTTTTTATTTTCTGTATCTGTAACCTGCAGGACCATTTAATCATATCCTGTCTGACTCTTGCTTTGCAGTGCTGTAGATATACAGTGCATCAGTGCCCCCTGCAGCCTTGAAACATTACTATAACATTTAAAATTTGGATCTTTGTTCAAGTAACTATTGAGAAAAATAGCTCGACAGGTTTAAATCCTGTTGTATCCTTTCCTTTTTTCCTTCGTTCTTTAAAAGTGAAATCATATCTCCTGAGTAAGTAGAGAATGCTTTAGAAATTTAACCTTAAAGTCTAGACAGATTTTTATAGGCATGTTCATTAGAAATAAAAATACCATGTTGGTTTTTTTTTGTTTGTTTGTTTGTTTTCTGAAGAACTATTATATAAAAAACAGAAACTAGAAGCATAAACAATTCATAATATATGAGTAAACTTTTCCATTTAACAGTTTACAAAAAGAAACTGTCTCTCAAAAGATCATTTTCCACAGCACACAGAATGTTCAGAGTATACTGAAATCCCTGTTTAGTCTGTGCAAACCTGCAGTAGGTATTCGTGTACACTTTGGGCAATTCACACAAGATCACATGTATAATATAAAGATAAGCCTGGGTTTTGTGTCCTCTCCTTCAGCTCCTTCTCATATCCTTCTCAAGTTATTGGTAAATACATATAGAAACAATATTAGTTCTGTGTTTGAGGATTTCTTTTGAAGCTGTGAAGTTTACAGGCAGCAGTATTTTGCTGTAGCAATAGTGGAAATCTTGGGTAACCTATTTATGTATGGGAAAACAGAAGGATTTCAGTTCCTAAGACCCAGAGCTGTTAAAATTGCAAGCACTGTCAAAAAGAGTATAAGCATATAATGGAATTGAACTTTTAAAAAAAAAGAGAGAGAGAGAGAGAAAGAGAAACAAAACTAAAGTCTGTCTCTGTGCTGTGCAGGAATGTATTAAGATGTACATGCTCCAGACCAGCTCTCGGAAGCCAGATTTCACATTTGTCCTCTCTCCACACACTGTAATATTAAAAGTCTGACAGGAGAAGATGCTACACTACTTGTACCCATCCAAAGCCCTGTTGACATAAAAGTGTAACTTAACACTTCGTAACCCTCAAAAACATTTGTTATTTAAATAACCAGATGTAATATGTAATTTTTCTGGCTGTAAGGAGCAATGCTGAAGGTCAAATGACGTTAGCCTATTGAAAATGCAGTCATTTCTTAGAATTAACTGCCTAATATATTTCATTTACATTACAAAATTGAATAAGCATTGTATGAAAATGAAGGGAAGTGATTAGACTCTTGAATTTCTGGGCACTATAAACACAAGTGTGTATCATTAACTGGCTCCAACCATTTACCAATTATTGAATCCATTTCATAACCCATTTCCTGTCCTTATTTCTTGTTTGGAAACTGCTATTCCTTTTTTTTCCAGTGGTTCACACTGCTAACAAAGCTTCTCCATTGCAGTCAATATAATGCTGTCATTAATTGCTCCCACAGTTCTAAAATTTTTCTAAACCGGAGTTCTTTTCTCTTGCTAACATTGAAGTCATACCCATCTTTTCACTATGACCTTAAATAGTTCAGAGGTTTAGAAAAGAAAGTTTAGGCTGAAACACAGTAAAAGTAAGCATTGTTCTTTGCAGTAAAGGCTTGTGTTTCATAACAAATGCTTTAGCATATGTTTTAAATATCTAAAAATTATTTAGGCAGTTTTTCTGTTATATAATCAAAACATATATGATTTTAAATGCAACATAGTGACCAGAAGTAGGAATTTGTTTTCACTCATCAAAGTTAATTTGCTCAGTTCCATCTCCAGTCAATGAAGAAAGGCAGTCACCTATCTTAGAGTGGGATGAACTGGAGATGCCTCTCTCGTTGTCGATCTCTACCGAGGGAATCAAGATAATCGACTTATTCAAGCTCCTAAACCCTTAGATAATGTCTGATGAAGTAAATTCTATCCTAAGAGTTTTATTGGCAGCTGAAATGTATTCAAGTATTTAGGAGGGTTATTTTGAAGGCTATTTAAGGTGACATTTTGATGCCTTGAAGAATATGGAAGAAGAGGCTGAGCATGAGGTCATAAGTATTAAACATGTTAATTACTATTTTATTAATTCTTCCTGTCGCTGCCGTCATTGTGATTGTTATAGTGTTTGTTCATTCTCAAGTAAAGTGGGAGTGCTCACTGCAGAAAAGCATTGTGGCCAAAATTCAAATAATTCTCCAATTAGATGAAAGGAAAATATTCCATACTCCAGGATTCAACAACTTTCCCTTAGGAAAATCCCACTAATGTGCACATAATTTTGTTTAGTGTACCCTTATGGTCATTATGGTCATTCCATGTTTATGTGAGGAATAAGGAAAAGACATCTACCTTAAAAGCCTCTTACACTGGGACACTCTAAAATATGACTCTGATAATAGAAAAAAAAATGTGGCTTACTTTGCTAACATTAATGGGCAGCAGATAACTGGGGGTGTTGGAAAATGGGAGATGAATACCCAAAACTGGACTTTTGAGCTCACAAACAGAAGCCTCCTACTTGCCAGCTGCAATCAGTATGAGGTGGTTGTAAATTTTGATAATGTCTGGACTGAACAAACAAACATGGCACATACTGAAACCTCTGGTTAATAAAGAGGCAGGAGATAAAAGAACCGATTAGGCAGCTGATCACGCATACACAAAGAGACTTTAAGTTCCTGAAAATAAGTAGTCCTAGAGAGAAGAAAAGGGTCAGGAAAGAAAGAGGTGAAGATCCTCACTTGAGAAAAGATTCTGGAAGTGGGGAAGATCCTGAAGTTCACAGAGACGAATACAGGGTATGCATAGAGACCATGGCCAAAACCACTCAAGACAAGTAATTGCAAGCAGCAGCTAAGCACAAAATGACATGATTTCCCACCCAAGCTTCCTAGGTCAGCAGCAGCCTCCCTGCTGGGAAGGGAAATGGAGACCTAATGAATGTGATGGTGATAAGGGGAGTAAGGAAGCGAAGGAGTGTGTGAGGTAATCACACAGGGGAAAAGCCCTAATCTTATCAGTTATTAAGTACGCCCCCATATCCAGATCCACTGTGGATTGTTGTTTACTCTCTCACCTGTGACAGATGCATTACTGAATATAAAATCGTTTTTTCCTCATAGGAAAATACCACATAAAGGACTATAATTTTGCTTATATCTGATTTGTTACATTGTTAAATACTATTTAGGAAGCTTTTCAACAGTGTATTTTTTTACTTTATCTGTTAATACCATGCGAATTTTTGACCTGTCATATTTACACTATTCTTCCTTATGCACCGAATGGGAATGCAGCAATGTTTTAATTAAATGCCAGATTACTGATGAGTAAATTATGTTTGTATTTATGCATGCCAGCCATTCACCACCATTAAGATATAATTAGAAATTAAGTCTGGAAGAAACGCTTAATAATACATAATAGTACTCTGCATTTTTAACTCATTCTGTACTAATAATTTCTACATACCTGTCTCATCTTGCTTCTAGGCCAGCTCTCATGGTAATTTCAGCAGTGTTTGGTACAGAATGCCTTTTTATATTCCTATCCCTCTCTAGTCACACACTCTTTGAATAGCATAATACTTCCTAGCCAGCAATCTTAATTGATATTTATAAAGCAATGTAGGCCTCCCCTCATTCTATTATGTAGGCAAGAATGATTGTCAGCACATGGGGAAAGTAATACACAAAGAGATTAAGGACTCTGTCTATGAAAATGACTTAGATGCCTAAGCTATTCTCATGTGACAATAGCTCAAAACAAAGTATGTACTCTCAAAACTGTGTTTTGTCTGTAAAGTAATTGGGGTGCACTGAAGTTCCAGCTTACCAATGTGCAAGTTTCTGTGCATTTCTGGAAGCACCTTGATTGTCATGAGAGTTCCCCTCCTTCCTGCTAGGATCTGAGAGTGCCTCTACTTGTCCTTCACAAGTGTATCTCACAGGGGGCAAGATCTACTGGAAGAAATATAACTGACTTTGGTACATACCCGTTTTCCCTTCTTACTATGATCAATGATAAGAGGGCTGTTCCAGTTTATCAGGTACTTGATCTCAGTTGTGTCCTCGGCCTGATGGAGTTATAAACTTAATAGTCCACTATAAGAAATGCTATAAATACTCCCCAAACCAGTCCCTTGGGCTGTTCTGTCTTGCATGGAGTGAGCATTCATTGGGTTAAATGAATTGGGTTGAATAGGAAAAGTGTTTGAATATGGTTCCCCATCCATATGGTTAGAATAACATTCCTCTTGGATTTTTCCACTGTATCAATCATGTTTTAATATATCTTTTGAAACACCTTGTTTTCTTCCTGGTGAGGGAGGGTTCTAAGCATCTGGAGAACCTTCACTGTAGGCAAAAACCAAAGGTTTGGCTACTACAGCTCTGAGAATTACAATTCAGGGGTCTTCCCTGAGTTAAATTATTACATAGGAAACCACTTGCACATCCAGGATGTAGATGTGATTCTGCTTTATCCCTCACAAATACATCATGTATCAGTAGTATGCCATAGGTAGATCTTCCATTTTGGAGTCTAGATTATCAGTGGTATCAGTGAGCTCGAATAAAGTGTGTAATCCTTGAAGCTACATAGAAGCTTTGATAAACAGTAGTGATTCTGTTCTGGAATTATGATGTGCTAAAAAGCTCTCACAGCTTCTTTGTTACGGGAACTCAGTTTACCTTGTAAAATTTACTCAGCCATTTAGGACTGGGACAGAGAGGTTATATTCTAATCTTGCAGAGCCTCTTCAGAAGGAGAAGTACAGTGCCACGTTAAAAATAACATTTTCTGATCTGCTGAGAGAAGTTTTGAAGAGGGAATTAAAGTATTTGTCTTGTTCAGAAGCAATAGTTTCAAGAAGAAAAAAAAAAAGTTGCAAAAAACAACAGAAAGATACTGTATTGGGGCATTTTAAGTGCTGTTTTTTTTTAAACAGCAGCTAAGAGATGAAACTGGGAAGAGTCTTTCTAGCTGTGCCTATTGACTAAATGTAGAGCACAAAGTTGAAGTTCAGACTTAAGATATGCTTAAACTTCAGAAGGTTTGAGATTTGCACATTGGTCCACTCAGTGCTGAGTGGTTTTGATTGCTCTCCTTTTTTTGAATTTAATGTTCAGATGGCAGAAAATCACACAGAATCACAGAATTGTAGGGGTTGGAAGGGACCTCGAAAGATCATCGGGTCCAACCCCCTTGCCAAAGCAGGTTCCTTAAAGCAGGCTGCCCAGGTAGGTGTCCAGACGGGCCTTGAATATCTCCAGAGAAGGAACCTGTTCCAGTGCTCCGTCACCCTCACCGTGAAGTTTTTTCGCATGTTGGTGCAGAACTTCCTGTTCTCCATCTTGTGGCCATTGCCCCTTGTCCTGTCCCCACAAACCACTGAAAAGAGGTTGGCCAAATCCCTCTGTCTCCCACACCTCAGGTATTTATACATATTGATGAGATCCCCTCTCAGTCTTCTTTTCTCCAGGCTGAACAGACCCAGGTCTCTCAGCCTTTCTTCATAGGGAAGATGCTTCAGGCCCTGTATCATCTTTGTGACCCTCCACTGGACTCTTTCCAGGAGAAAAAGTCAAGAGATGCTTAAAAAGGAGGATGAGGAAGGCTGCAAGACAGCAAAACTGAACCAAATCAAAGATCAGTGTGAGTAATTGACAGATTCAATGCTCACTTCTGGATGTAAGCCTTGACACTGTTCCAGGTGAAAGAACAAGGATTGGATTTGGTACAGTATTTATCGTGTCCTAAACTTAGGACTTTTTTTTTTTTTTTTTTTTTTTCAAATATCATCTAAGGAAGCCTCCCTCATCTGAGGAAGATTCACTTCAATACCTTGTTTAGGAAGGTTTGATATTACGGTTTCAACATAAAGTGTTGCTGCAAATTGTCTGTCACACTAACTTATATGTTTGTCTGTTTTGTGGCCTATGGAATCTACATGCCTTAAAGCAAATAGTATGGGAGTATCTCTTAGTACATGTATTTCCTTTTCCTCCTCTTCCATCTCAGTTTCCATACCTGACTTTCTTCCCGTATCTGACAATGCTGTGCATAATGTGCATCCTGGAGTTTGATTTTTTCTTTGGATTTACAAACCAAGCCTTCATAAACTTCACTCAGTTAATTGCCTTGTCACGTTCTTGGCTGCATTCTACATCAAAAATATTATTTGCACTGCTAAGAGTTTGCACTGTTAAATGAGATATGCTGTGTGTGCAAAAGCAGTTGCAAATGATGTTGTACCAACTGAGAATTTTTAAATGGAAAGCTGTAACTACAGCATCACTGAGTTCTGCTGCCAAATGTTGTGCCTGGTAGGAGGGAAAAGCTGGGCTCATAGCCTGGAACATACCTTGAGAATTGAATTTTTCAGAGATACATGCCTGATTATAAGTTCTCTTCATACTTTATTAGGAAAACAGACATCTAATGCTCACAAATCAAACAAAAGCTGGGACTGGAGAGGAAATATGATTCAGATATAAACTGCTGAACAAAAATAATCCCTCTCAAGTAATCTCTTAAATTGTTTTCCCATCTTAATGTGACAAGCAATTTAAGTGATTTCTCCAGTAAGGTGAGTGTGCAGTTGTACTGTTCTCTGGATTCATGGAAATCAGTGAACTATCATTTAGAATACTATTCTTGACATGGTTGTGAACAGTGAAAGAAACAGTCTGTAAAAAGTTTTGTTCATTCTTGCAAATTACATGCAAGGTATTAAGTTTTTATTCCTGTTAAAACTGATATTTCTCTGAAGTGCAGTTGTTTTCAGTTTCATAGGGTTTTGAAATTATCTTCCACCATGCATGCTAATGCCCTTGAAAAATCTTACTTTTTGGCTCCAAAATGTAAAACATTTGCTTACAATAATACTCTGTCACAGCCCAGCCAAAATGGCATGTACACACATCTCCAAAAAGAAAATTGCAAATAAAAGCAGTTGCTCCCCAGCACAAATTACTTTATTGACAAGCTAAAAATACAAACTTTCTTATCACACTCATATCCGATAAGGGTAAATCCATTACTTCAGTAATAAAATGTTAAGTGCATAAGTACCAGAAGATACAGGCAGTGGAGATGTTATCGTATCATTGGCACTCCCATGCCACTGCATGTCTCATCAACCTGCTTCATAGAAAAATGTCAGAGTGCTTCTGCAGACATGGCTTCCATCAACCTGATAATGAATTACTTTGGGGACAAGTCTGCTCTCTTTGCAGGTCTCAGTTCAAAGTCCATTTTACAGCTGCTAAAATCTTCCTCGCTAAAACTAAATGAATAAATAAAAATAAAATGCTTTTTCTTACATTTAGGTGGGATTTCTTGTGTTTCAGATTGTGTCCATTGCCCCATCTCCTTAGAGGCCACCACTAAGAAGACTCTGGCTGCATCATTTCCTCCACCCCTCCACCACAGCTATTTATTATTATTCCCCCTGAGTTTTCTCTTCTCCAGGCTTACAGTCCCACTTCTCTCATCCCTTCATCATCTTATTGGCCCATCACTGGACTTGCTCTAGTGAGTCCAGTCTGTGTTTCTGTTCTACTGGGGAATGCAGAATTGGACACAACACTCTCACCAGCACTGAGAAGAGGGGAAGGATCACCTCCCTCGTGTCACTGGCAATGTTCTTTCTAATGCAGCCAAGGAGGCTGTCAGCCTTCTTTGCCACAAGGCCACACAGCTGGTGTCCACCAGGCTTTGCCACAAGGCCACATCAGCTTGGTGTCCACCAGGACCCCCAGATCGTTTTCTGCCAAGCTGCTTTCCAGCTGGATGGTCCCATCATGTACTGGTGCCTACGGCTCTTCCTTCCCAGTTGGTGTTACCCCCTCCCCAGTGGGGCCATTGCCAGAACTGGAGCCAAAGCAATGCTCCAGCAGCCACTGGGCCCTGGTGGAGGGCCTGGACCAGCAAAACCCGGCTCAGGCCATGGCCAGACTGAGCCCCTGCACTGCCGGGCCAGCACTCAGACATCAGTGGGCGTCTACTGGTAAGGGTCCTTCATACTGGACAACAATTCTGTGTGACTTTCCTAAGCAATAAGTAATGTAATCCAGTGATGGACTTCCATTAAGACTCTGTCTAAGTAGGCCAATGTTTGTTGTGTAGAGTACCCGGTTCTGATATACTGCTAGGTGGCTGTTGCCTCAGGTTTTAACTGCTGAGTTTGGTGAATAACTGCGAGTTTGATCTTAAAATCCTGTGATCCAGATCCCTTTTTCATGTCTTCTCATATTTGATAGATAATTAGGAAATCAATATATATGATACCAGCCACTGCAGCAAGTTTGTCATGAAATAAATTACCTTTAATTTTCCAGTAATGACAGCTGTTTGAACTCAAAATATGATTATTTATGAGACATTTTGATTTTTTTTAAAGACTATAGGTCTTTGTCTTTACAATGTTAAGAAATATTTTTATGCTTGGTATACTTTTAATCTTGTTGTTAGGCTCAGACTGCTTGGAAATGCATCGTGATTGGTAATATAACAGGTAGCAAATGAAAATAAATAACAGACTGGTTTAGTGGAAATGTGATTGATGGTTTATATAAAGTTAAAATTGTACACAAAAAATCAAGGCAACAATCAAGAGTCTGACAGAAATGAGGAATTTGCATACTTTATAATCCCAGCATAAGAATCACTGGGTTTAGTCAGGCCAGTTTTTTCCTTTAAACATTGTAACTGCTCCTGATTTTGTAATTTTTTGACTGTTTCTTCAGGGATTTTTTTATAAGCACAATTTTCAGTTTTCACAATTTTCAAGAATCTATAAATGTTTCCGAAACATTTATAGATGTTTCCATGCTACTGGAATATCCATATAACAAAATACACAAGGGCTTTATTTCCTTGCTTTGATCAGAACACAGGGATATTAATTTTGGGAAACAGTAATATTATGTAGGCTATTCTTCAACTGTTTTACAAGTTCACCTATTTTCTCAGTTCACCTATTTTCTCAGTTCACATGTATGAGGCATATTATCCTAAAATGGTTGGTGTGCACAGTAACATCTCAAGAAGTCTGTTTACAGTGAAGCAAAACCAAGAATGCAAGGTGACATTTTTGTTAACATTTTCGCCCACAGCATCCCTAACTCCTTGCATTCTTAGCTTCAGCCCCTTTTTGAAAAGAGAATGAGAGCTCAGGGAGGTGGGGAGAACAGTCTGTGTGTGCTTTTGATTTTACAACAGAACATTAAGTATGATCCCCAAGTGCTATAATATAGTCCTGCTATTCAGGTGATCGTACATCTCCCTAAGTGGTGAAGAATGTAATATTAAAAAAAAAAAAATGCACTAACTTCTATATTTAGACAAGCATTTCAAACGTACATGTACTCAGCTATGAAACCCAAGGTTAGAGGCCTCTAAAAACTCAGCTGTTCGAGCTCAAATGAAGACTAAAAACATTGTGTTGATGCTTGTAGCAAGTTACAAGATCTTTGTGTGCATCATTGACCTGAGAGGCAGTGACAGGCTGGGAAATTTAAAGGGAAAAAAGAAAAAAAGAAAAAAAAAAATGTGTCCTTGTTGTGTAGTACCAGTGAATCAAGTTTTTCCTGATTTATTGTTATTGCACATTGTCAAAGCTTCTAACACCTCAATTACTAAATTACTTTAAACACTTCCTGGTTCTTTATTCAAATAAATGTTTTAGTTAAACTGTGTTGAGTCGAGGTCATTACTAATTCATAGCAGCTTGAATGGATTGAGAGTGCAGCTGCAGATGTTTGCCCCATTGGCGAACCCAGGCAAGCTCTGTTCTGCTTCTGCAGTAAAAGAGCGAGCTGCAGGGAGCCTGGAAGCAGGGCTGGCACCATCTTGAAGCAAAACATCCAGAACAACATGGCAACGGCTGACACCCTGAGAAAAACTAGCAAATGAACCAGGGAGAAATCAACCTGCCAAGAAGCTTTTCTTTCTTTCTTCTCCACTGATTAGAATGTCAACCAAAAAAATGAAGCTAGACTGCATTATTTGTGCTCATAAAATTTAATTCAAAATACACTCCTGTGGTTCTATTTTAGAGAGAAATAGTAGCTTCTGTAGTTGGAAATCATTCCTTCCAATGCAAGAAAGCATGACTTGCTACACTCAGGCAGATACCTCTCTCATTTGGTGTTTTACGCTTGACAAGAGCTGTGACCTGATTCAGAGGTAAATTTTGTAACAGTCGTTTTCTAATAGCTAGTAGTAAGTGCTTAAGTTTATGCCTGTGTTCTTCTCAGAGTTTCAGTTAGTTTTTATTGTGTTTTTATTCTTTTCCAAACAGAAATATTAACCCAAATTCCCAGTAATAGCTCCCGAAAAGATTCTCCTGTAAATGTCTGATTCTTTATGTAAACCTGCTGTTAGTTCAGAGTTTATCAAACAATTAGTTTTTTGGGGGGAGAAAGTGATATATTTATTTTTTAATTCATGATCATTATGTGTATAAATGTAGAAGGGGAGAGTGTCGAGAGGATGGAGTTGGTCTCTTTTCAGTTGTACCCAGCGAGAATACTGGAGGCAACGGGCACAAACAGAAGCACAGGAGGTTCCGGCTCAATATGAGAGGGCACTTCTTTACTTTGAGGGTGACAGAGCACTGGAACAGGTTTTGGAGTCTCCTTCTCTGGAGATACTCAAAACCTGCCTGGATGCCATCCTGTGCAATGTGCTGCAGGTGATCCTGCTCGGTAGGGGGTTGGACTGGATGACCTTCAGAGGTCCCTGCCAACCTCGACCATCCTGTGTCATCTCAGCAGGTGCCTCAGCTGTTGTAATTTGCTGTGCTAGCCTGGTAGAAGGTAACAGACATGTCAGTGCACCCTTAATACTGCTCTGAATGGACTGGTCCATATTCAGCTCATGTTAGTTATTTCCCTTAGGAGAAGAGAATGGGTATAAACCCAGAAATTTCATTGTTGTAATTGTATCCATATAAATAGAAATACTGTAATTCTGTGAATGTAAATAGGAATAATCAGGAAATAACTTATTTTTCTTAGATTTCTGCGCCTCTTATCAGCAAGTCCCCAGTCTCCGATATCTTTTTAGTGTTTATTTTCAGTCTTGCTGTTATCTGCCATCTTTTTGGATGCTTTTCTGTCACAGAAAGTGGATGACTTAATCACCTTGAAATCCCTGTGTCCTCATTTCTAACAACCAGTGTGTGTTATGGTTTGGGTTTCTTATGTTTTGCATTATGTTACTCTTTATTCAAGGCATTTCTGAACACTTGCTTATCTTCTTTTTTTCCCATTATTTTTTAATGAAGAACTATCACCAAACCTCCTTCATAACCTTCCTTCTGTTTTTGTTTTGATAGAGCATAATGGCAAGGAGCAGAGACTTCTATGTGCTATACAATTTCCAAGCATGTAATATAAAGATGGCATTCCTTAAAAAAATGCAGTAAGATATGAAAGTATAGTTAGGTGCATAAAGAGAAATTTACGACCAAATGTCTTTGGGTATCTGAGTTCACATTACAGAATCTATGTAGGACATAAAGATGTATTAGAGCTGGCTGTACTTAGTATAACCCAACATAGCCTTTTAATCTCCATAAAATGTTTTGTAAGTAGTATGACTGTGTGTTTCTGAAACTATTCTAGTTAGTCCTCTATTTCCGTTTATGCTTTAAACAAGTCATTTGTGATTTGAAAGTTTTCTTTTTCATTTTCAATCCTTCATTTTATTTTTTTTTTCAAAATTCTTTTACGTGTTTGCATTAATGAAGTCACATTAAGTTTCTGAGTGCTGTAAGGTACTCACCTGTCTGTAAATCCCACAGACTTTCGAACCTTTCATGCTGTTCATGAATGACTGATGGAGTGGGGCACTGGGAAAGAGTTTTAATAAAAAGCAGTTCTGGTTCTGATGAATTTCTGTGTCAAGCAAATGTAACTGACTAAACTGAGATGCAGTTTTTACATCCTTCTGGAATTTTGTAGAAAACATAAGGTGGAGGCAGTCACAAAGTCATTTTTCATTTCCATAATGTGTATTCTTTACCATTTATATCAAATCTTGTTTATGGTTGATATGAATTCATGTTGTTACTGTGCAATATCATATAGAATACTTAACTTTTTGTAGGCAAGAGGTTAATGAAGCATTCAGACTTGATAAAGAGTTTTGTACCTGTCACTCTTACCACTCTGTAAGCCAAATTTTAACACAAGTGATAGGGAATAGTATAACAAGCTGTTGTCTCAGTTATGTTTAGGGACCAGTAAGGGATGGGAAGGATTCCTCAGCTTTAAGACAGTTAGTTGCTGGAAGGGAAACGAATGTGCAGAAAATAGGAGAGAGATGCTAGGGCTGGCACAGGTACAAAGAAGGGCAGCGTGAAGTTTGGATCCCATAGCTAGGAGTGCTTTGTCTGTTAGTTACTGACCCTCATCCCCTTCCCTGCAGATCCATAAGGATCATATCTTGCTAGAAACAGAACTTCCCACACAGCTATACCTGGGGATCACCTTCTTTCTCCTGGAAGAATACAAGGGGTTCCCACTTTCAAAAACAGTATTTGTACAATCAGAAGCCTTATTATAAACACATCTTGCTTCCCAAATGCCTCCTCCTCTCTTCTGCATCTTGCTGTTCTCCAGCTACCTATGGCAGTCTCTCTCTCTGCTTTGGTATCCCCTTCTGATGCTTCCTGTATCATCACTCTGCACATCTCTGCTATGCTGTCATGTAAGCCTTGTGCCTCTATTATTCTTTCCCTGGGCTCCGCTCCTTTCTCAGTTGCTGTCCCTTTTTCTGAGTCCTATTAGGTATTTACTTTGCCCTTTGTCCTTTCTCCATCTGCCGTTCCCTCCTGCCTACCTTGCAGCGTATATCATTGTCTTTGTGCAGGTTCTACATGTGCTATATTGATGATTCAGAGAACTTTTTTTTTTTCAATAAGGAGCTCTATACATGCCATATGTGATTAGATGTGATATGTACCATTCTTTCATAATATGATGAAGCTTGTTAGCACTTTATAAAACAGGAAATCTCAAAAGTTATTAATTAAAATCAATTTTTATGTAGTCGTGACTAAACAGGATGTGTAAAAAACGTGGAAGCAAGATTTAAGAAGGAGGTGTCTGGAGTGCCATCACAGTGCTCTCTCCCATCTACCTTGCTTTTGCAGTCACTCTTGGTTCTCAAGATGCAACATCCCTTTCAAATATTTTTTAAGACATACCCCAACTTGTATAATACGATGAAGCAGATTTACCTGAACAAGAATGGGTGACAAGGAGAGAGCAAAGTGTACAGCAAGGGCCAAGATATGTTGTTGTTGTTATTATTAATGATAATTTTATTAATAATAATTTGTTATTATTAATAATAATAATTTTATTATTATTAAAAATAGGTTTAGAATACCATTTTCATCCAGATAAATGTGAATTTCACTGTATTGTATAATACATTCCCAGAAATGCTAACATCCCAGTGTGATGCTTATAAATCATTGTATGAAATGTATATTTTCTATGTTCTTTTTTGGTCAAAATGTGACTGCCATTTCAGTTAAACCTCATCTGCCTTTCTCTAATATGGTATTTTTTAATGCATCATTGAGACATAAGAGAAATACTCAGATATCTGAAAATTACCAATGAAGTAAGAACAGTAAGTATTTTATTAGATTACTTACATGAAATCTGGAAATTCAAGTTCAGTTCTGGAAAGAGCAGAACCTCTTGACCTTCATAAAATGAAAGAAGATCATCTGTCTCTTATGTAAAATTTAGAGGTTTGTTGTTTTTTTTTTTTTTTTTTTTTTTTTTTTTAATTGTGGAAGCATATTGGGTACCACACATTAATTAGCCATGAACCTTCTTGTGACTTTTGATTCCTTTTGCTTTGCCCTTGTAATACTAATTTTGTGTCACGTATATAAATTGTTCTGGTTAGTCAATCAATAGCCTTAGATTTGAATGGTTTTAGTAAGCCACAGGTTTGGCACTCAGGAGTAAAACAGAAAGCAGTAATAAACAAAGCTGATAACTAGGACAAACAAGTGGCATTGCTTACTCATTTCTAGCCCTTGAGATAATAAAAATAACAACCTTGAGATAGGAAATAATTAAAAAGGAAGGAACTGCTTAACATATCAGTCTAGTAGTTAATGGGAGAGCTCAAAAGCTGAGAAGAGAAAGATAATGTCAGCTTGAACATGGAAATTTTGAGGGGGAAAGTGAAAAGAAAAATATTTCTTTTTGTTTCTCTCTCTTGTCCTCTCATGTATAGTCATTTATAACTAAATATAAAAGATAATGTATTGTTGCACCGAGGCACTTTTCTTCTGTATATGCCTAATCTACTTGTATGGAAGTCTTGTCTTCTAGAATGCCTCTTTACAAGAATTGGGAGCTTCAAGCAGTAAAATATTTAATAATGCAAGCCTATGTTTGCTTATCACTCCACTGTTGACTTCCACCAAAAAGGAATTATGACAGCTTGTACAAACTCTGCTATATGTATGGAGGTTATTTCTTGCTCCTACACAGGGAAAAATACCGTCATTATTGTTTTGCTAGCTTTCAGGATAAGGATTTTATTTGGAATTTACTAATGCACTCCCATTTTCTTAAATATACTCTGAATTTCAAAACAAATACTTACTGTTTTAACATGAAGCTGAAATGTGGTAGCAAAAGCAGGTCTTGCAATGTTTTGTTTTCATATTTTGTCTTTATCCTTTCAGGACTCTTGTACCTACACATCTGCCAACAGCATTCCCTACGGTTTCTTATGATGTGCCGGAACTGCCTGAGCCTGTTGTGCCCTCTCCAAGTTCCCCTGAATTGCCATCTGTGTGCCAGGAGGGTCTGTGCCACAACGGAGGGACTTGTCATCCCATCTCTCTCCCTACTGGGGCCACCTCATTTCAGTGTGACTGCCCACTGCACTTCACTGGTCGGTTCTGCGAAAAAGGTAATTGTGGCTCATTCTTTCTATGTTATTTCTATATTATTACATTCCTTTGGAACAAGAAAAGGGGAAGAGGTAATGGTGGTCATGTTTCTCTGCTTTCCATCTCAGTCAGTGGTGGTAACTCCAAAGTAGATTAGTTGAGGTATTTAGAATAATACTTTTCTGGAGTGTTGCATGGGTGGTATCAGAGCTGTGCACACTAGTACAAGCTGCAGACTTGAGTTAATGAAAAAAAAATGTTATTTGTGCAAAATATTTTGCACAGCTTTAATTCATGGCATGCAACCTAGTATTTCTGGAAGAGAAGAAAGTTAGTTTGTGAAAATAAGGAAAATATTTCTTCAAAAGGTTTTTCAGTTTCTACAGGTTGTTCTCTTTTTGCCACTGTATCTGATCCTATGTTGAAAAATACTGTTTTTACTCTGCAGTACATTTATAACTCTATTGTATTGCTACTCCTTATAGTGCACAGTTTAATCAAATGAACATAATTTAATTTAAATGAAATGAAATATTTGGACAATGTTTGTTTCTTTGTAAAAATCAGGGCTATAAAACAAACTAAACAATAACTGCTATGCTTTCTCTTTTGTAATCCTACTTATTTTGCATTACCACTTTTCAGAAACTTGGGTTGTTGTTGTTTTTTGGTGTTTTTTTTTTTTGTTTGTTTTCTTTGACAGATATTATAGCTGTCTTCTGAAGCTGTTTCACCTTTTGAGTATAGTGGGTTATTAATGGTAGTGGATAATTCTCATGGTATTAAATGTCATCTCTGGCGTACAGGAAAAGAAAGAAATGTCTAGATTGTGATTATATAACTGTAACATCCTCCTAATGAACTTCCCCGAGTATGAAATACAGACAACTGGAGTTAAAAATGCCCTTGCCAGACTGCCAGTACAGCTGAGCTAATATCACCTAGTATTACTGTGTGAAAGTAGTACACTCACTACATGAGAAAACAACCAATGACAGTCAGCTCAGAAAAATAATTGCAGTATGTAGCTGTAGGTATCAGAGAACATCACACCTTTTAGGCTTTCCAAATTCTGTAATACATTAAATCACCCATATTCAGCTTTATCAATGTTCAAACTGAATTCTGTGAATATTTTCTACACGCTTTAGAACCCTGTAGTGTAAACCCAATACATGTTGTGTAAACCCCACCTTAAGAGCAAATTAAAAGCAGAGGACTACCACAATATGTTAGCATCACAACTAAATCTCTGTTTAGGACTAAAGCATCCTACTTTAAGACACACTGGTATTCCATTTGGTAAAATCAGAATACAAACTTTTTAAAAAAAATGCATCAGGTAGCTCCTTTTGAGAATATAACCTCAGCTATACAATCGTAACCTTTTAATGGTTGAGTGTCTGGTTTCTGTGAGATATCTTCTCTTTTTTTTCTAAACTTGGAAGAGATGCCATTTGCTTTGCAGAAGCTTGCAGGCATGCTTGATGAACAGATTTGAGCAGCGATCCATTTTTCTGCAAAGGATGTGTTTTAATAGTTCTGGCGCTGAAAGAAGAGCATTTATCTTCTTTTTTCCCATTGTATGGAGGAGACAAATTAAGGAGTTCCTCTTTTCACAGAGCTCTGCTTTTACACTACACAGCGTCACCTTCAATACACTGAATAGTTCCCTGCCTCGTGCTTGGCACTCCTGGGTCAGCCCAGGCTGCGATGTGTGACAGGCTTATTGGCAGCTCCCCAGGGCATCAGGTGCTGCCATGTTGTGTGCTCGTATACATCAAATCTGATCCTGATCTATTCTCTACTTAGTGGCTGAAAAGCAACTGTAGCATAATGTGATTTTTACTTAGTCCTAAGGTTTTTACAGGACTGATAATTTAGTGTAAATGAGATGAGAAACCACCCAGTCCTGCCATTATAATGCTTTGATGGTGGGGGTCCACTTCTTCAAAAAGTGTGGGAAGAACTCATTATTGTAGAACATAAGGGTGTCCAGTGATCATTTTGTAATTATTTAGTGTAGAAAAGGGAGAAAATAAACAATCAGGAATGCAATCCAGAAACTTAGTTCCAGTCAAGGAAATTGTCTTTTGACTCTGTAGCCATAGCCGTGTCCAAGTGTTTCAATAATGCTGTAATTTATACATGTGTATTTCATACATACTAATCCTTCTAGTGATCTACCTTATGTCTATCATTACGTAAAATCCAGAAGGAGAGTATGTACTCATGTGGCATAGTAACAGTCAACATGACACCTCACATACAGCGTCTTACAGACAAGACCATGTATAGATACCTTGGCTGCATTAGAACCCATGCATTTGTTTGTCTTATATCTGGTTTAAGATGCATCACTTCATTTCTCGGAAGAAACTGTATATTTCTGATGGTATCTGAGACCATCTAGAGTTAAAGCAAGCAATTGCCATTATCTCACTTACGTGGTTGGATTTGGTAGTGTTACATTATATGCAATATTGCCTTTTCCTATTAGGTTTCTCCTTAATGAATGAACTACAGCAGCTAGTTCTGCCCTTGTGAGAAATATGTTGAAGTCAGAAGCATCATTATGGGTACATTATGTATAAGCCAAGTTTCTTGTAGTGTTTTTACTCTGTTTAATCAGATACTTCTGAAATCTGTAATATGTTTAAGTGGTAATTTTAAAAAGTAGAGATGTATTTTCATTTTTCCAAGAATACAGAAAATAATGTATACAAATCAGTGTATTCGCTAAAGTGAAATTGAAGATAACAGTGCTGGATATGTGCCAAAGTATAGAAAGTGAGTATTTAGTCTAAAGCATTCATGTGAAACCATCTGAAGCCTCAGTTCCTTTTAATACTACTTTCAATATTTTCCTTTTTTTTTTTTAACTATGACTTACCAAAGTTGCCTGGAAATGAGAAGTTGCTACAAGCTTTATTTTAAAAACACTAATTTAAAATGCAGTGTAAAAAATTTGCTGCCAGTGTAAATTAATCTTTATTACTGAGCAGTCGTGCAACAGAAAGAAAGGATTGCATAAATAGGGGATACAGTGAAGGGTAGCCCCAAACATCATGGCTAAATAGTATAATCTACACGTTTCTTTTTCTTTCTGAATAAATAAGCTTTGACTTTAATATGCAATGTGTATGTTCTCTTTCCTCCATGAAACAACTCTTTGTTAGCTAAGCTGTTTTATCTGCTTCATCGTGATTTCCCTACACACGAGTGAAAGAAGCATAATGTTTCTGTTCTGACATGATGGCAGATGGTTGTCTATTATGGTAAAGTTCATAGTGGTAGGTTTAGAATATCACTGTCTTGCATGCACAAAGAAAGTATGTCTCTGACTGCTAATTATATGATTAACATTTTTAAAGTCTCCAAATTTTTTTAGTATTCTGTAAAAGTTTTATAAATTGTTCAATCAAAGAATATTTAAATGCCTTATGTTAAAACCAGGAAATCATCTGTTTAACTTGATATTTTACCTGTGTATATGCTGTACATTACTTAAAGGTCAACTCCTTTGGCAAAGCTGCAAAACCAGGAGCAAAGCGGGAAGCTGTTAAAGGCATTTATCTTTTACTGGTCCAACCTTGAAATTTTGCTGCATTTATTCCCTGAGACACACTTGTTGAATACCTGATTTATTGAGTAATAATGGTAATACAACCTTAAACATTCATTAAAGATTTATTTTACTAGCAGCTCTTCTGTAATTTTTTCATAACTTAACATTTCTGACTTACATTGTTGACTAATATCATTGAAGTCAGACTTTTTTTGTCTTTGTATTTGAAAATAAATGTAGTTGGTCCAGGTTCCATGATGAAATGATTTCAATCATATTTAGTAGCATCCAGTCTCATACCTGTAGTAGGTTGTAGATCTACTTATCTCCTCAGTAATATTTATACTGTGTATATGGGATTTTAAACAAATCTATAACTATTTGCAACATCAAAAAAAGGATGAGGAAATGGAAGTCATATACAGAAGTGTGTGTGAGGAAGGGCAGTTCTTCATGCTTGCTTTTCTCTCTGCATTAAAGTCTCAGTCTGAGGTACCCAGCAAGAAAAACACAATGTCGTTACCCTGTATCCTCTCTTTTTTTTCCAGAATTTAAGTGCTATTTTACCCATTTTCTCCCCCCTCAAAATGATTCCTAAATATGAAGGACTCTGAGCAGAAACAGATAATGTGTTCAAGGACATGTACCGAGTCTGACCACTGAAACATCTTTCCCAGCGGGGTTTTGGAATCTCCCTCCTGAAGGACTTCAAAAGTCATCTGAGCATGGTCCTGGGCAACCTCCTCCAGGTGGCCCTGCTTGCACAGGAGGGTTTGGTCTGGATGACCACCAGAGGTCTGTTCCAACCTCACCTGTTCTGTGATTCTGTGAACTGCATATAATTAATTTGATGCCATAAACCAGAGCCAATGTCTAAACTTATATCTATTGATTTAGTGCAAAACACATTTATTTGTGTGTGTAAAACAAACAAAAAATAATAATAAGGTCAAATGACAACACGAGTTTTAACTTCATCTTTGGAAAGCTTTTTAGAGTATGACTTTAAAAATTAAGAGCAAAGTAAAATAGAAAAACGTAGAATTTAGCCAGAAATTAAGTAACATAGTGTGTTGTATATTGCTTTGATACTCTAGTTGCCTTTATAGCATGTTGTGTGTAGGAAATGGCCAGCCTTCCCCATACAATTTATTTAATATAATAAAATTCAACAGAAGTACTATTTTTGAGAGCAATGCAAAAAGGAGTTATCTAATTAGCTTTACTGCACTCAGCACTTTCACTTATGTATATAATCTTGCACTTTGAATACAGGACTATGCAGAACTTGTATAACTTGATAACAATACTTAATATTTTTCTGGTTTACATCTGTAAGTAATCACATGGTGATACAGTGGGGGAGCAAACAACACAAAGCTTTTTGTCACGTTCATGATTTTCAACTCTGTAAGTAAGAGATTTTATCAGAATTCAAACTGCAATTGAAAAGTGGTATTTCACATGTAAACTAAAATTTTGTATCTATTTATTGTATCTTCTCTGTAAGTGTAATGGGTCGAAATCTGATTTTATGTACTCCAGTTACCACTTCCAGTGATGTAGGTGGAACATCCAGCTATCCCTGAACAAAATGATGAGTTCACTGTGATAATCTGGGCCAGGTAAGTTTAATGAGCTGATCAATGGGGTCAGAGGATTCTCATGGCCAGAACAAGTCCCAGATGTTCACCTGGGAAACAAAGTTTAACAGGAAGCTCTATCTGCCTTTCCATCTTGCAGCCTTTTGACTTTCTTCCTCCTTGTTCAACTGTTGGTCTCTTCTATTTTGCTTTCCTTGAGATACGTCTGATTCTTCTATCACCAGGTTTATAGAGTTATCCACTTCCTCAACACCTGCCTGCTTCAGCCCTACCTTGTTCATCTGTTTCCTCTTAGAAATGAGGTTTCAAAGAGCTGTGGAATTCAATATTCCACTTTAACAAGTGTGGTAGTATATGTGATGTAGCCAGGGCAAGAAGAAATAAATAAATTCAGTGGATTTAATCCCAAAACCACTGAAATAAAGTAAAGGGAAATAATACAAAAATTCACAAGCTATAAAACAGTAAAAAGGAAAAAACAAACACAGCATACACCATCTCTAAGAATCATGACAACACATCTTTCATTTTATCTCTAAATGGCAGGAGAGTTGGTACATGTTTATCATTAAAAAATGTACATATGGCTAACTTAATTCCAGAATAGTTTCAACACAGATTTTTTTTCCACAGTTTTTCCTAAGGAAACTAGATTATTTAATCTATTATCCTCTTTGAAGTAATTGGTGTGAAAGAAATACTGTATTTTAAATGAAGGAAAGCATCTGACAGTTTCACAATCAAAAAAAATATCACCTATGCTGCCAATATTTAATTATTTAAGTTGAATGATTAGAGGGAATGTGTCAATAAAATATTTTTTTGTGTAACTGCAGATTTTTTTATTGGTTGAAGTAATATTTTAATTTCTGATAGTTGGTTTATCTTTTAAGTAAACATTTTATATACCTTATAAAGTATATTAGCATATATTTTACAATGTAATGTCACACAAAGGCTTTTAGAAACCAGTCTATGCATGGATGATATATAACTCTTCTATATAACTGCTGGTATATAAAGTAATCATCACAGTTTCTCAGTGAGGCCTAGACTGTAACTTCTTGGCACATTCAGTCTTATATTTGTGTTATATAGAAGCATTTTTCATAGCAAATGGCTCTGGTTCTTGAGAAGAGAGAGGCCTTGGTTCTTGGGGGCAGACAATCAGTTTAGTCTACCGTTGATTTTCCAAACTAGTTGGCTAGCAGATTCTTTTCTGTTTTTGCAGTCCTACATATTAGCTTGAAGCTTCTCACTGTATGTGGTTAATATTCACAGTATGGTCTTGTCTTTCAAGTACATCCACCTACCTCTTCCTGGAAATAGCTCTCTTCCTAAAACCTTGTGTAATTGACTTGCCTGCCAGCCCTGGTAGTTGCCCATTATAGAAACAGATTTCACATATAAGGTAGATAGAAGAAAGAAGCTTATTTTAACTTCTCTTTTTTACTGTTATTATGAATTCTCATCAATTTCATGTTGCAACTCTGTGTAGAAGCACAATGTAGAACAATTTCCTTCCTTATTGACACAGGATAGAAGGAGTGAGCATGCTCCAGATTCAGTGCTGGAATATGCAAAGTGAGCTTCCTTTGGACTTCAGCAGAAGACAGAGAAAGAAGCAGTTGCTCTTGTCAGACTGGAGTTTCAGTGGGCTACTTTACTTTCTCTTATGCATGCTTTTGTTAAGTATTGCAGCCACAAGAAGGGGAGTAAGGAGAAAAAGCAGAACAGGGAGTAGACGTCTGTAATACTGTCCAGTGCAGCATCTGGGACCAATATTGTGTATCTGGGACTCTGCTCACTTCTATGAAAAGTAGTAAGGTGTGATGTACCTTCACTTGGTTTCAAATAAAGTGGCCACGAGAGTTACTGATGATCCTAAGCATATCCACATTTGTATGCACAGATGTGCACACAATTGGAGTTAAAGGAGCTATTATACATAGCAGTAGAGAAGAATAAATATTTGATTTGCTGATATGAGACTGCAGATTTTGTGAGCAGAAACTTTTGAAAGCTCTTTCATTATTTTTCAAAGAAGCAGACAAAAATAATAATATTATGGAACTTCCTTATCAAATATTGAAGGATTAAATCCTTGTGCTTGTCCTCTGAATGGCTTTTCAAACTTAGAAGACTCCCATTGATGATGTAGATTGAGAAACCTGGATAAGCAGATATAGTTTATGTGGTTTGTGCCAAGTATTGGCATTGATATTCAAGTGTCTTTTGAATGAAGAATCAGTATGTTCTGTCAGTGTGAGCAGAATCTACAAGTCAAACTACAAAGTATTTCCGATAAAAAGCAAAATTCTGAAGGTCATTCTGAATAATCATTTATGTTTGGGGAGTTGTAAATACGTCTGAAGCAGGATGAAACTTGGAGCTAAACCATTATAATAAATAAATTTAGACATCTTTCCATTGATTTAATTTTATAGTAACTTTTTAGCTTAGTAATTAAATTTATAACTTTTTTTTTTTTTGTAAACAATCAAGTATATTCAGACATGATATGAAATTTCCCTATCCATGCTAGTCTCTTAAGGTCAAGTCTAATGTAAAGTTTAGAGTTAGTTGGACAAACTGCTGATCCACAGCTGGGAATTGACTCAGATATTTCATCCCTTGAGGGATCCATTTGAAGTTAGAGCCAGATTAATGTGATCTCAGTCAGTATTTGGAGTTGGGGTTTCACATTTTTTTGCATTACTGTAATTCTGTGTTAAGTAAGTCAGTGATGCTCATCTTGTAACTCCTAACAGCATACAAAGTTTTTGTCTGTGAGTATTGTCACTTTGCTCACAGATTTTGGAAGGAGTCATTCTTTATTCTCCAGTAACCATTACTGTCATTATGTAGGCTCTGTATCCTCAACATACATCATTTCTATATTTTTTCTTCTGAAAAAAAACTTCAGACCAAAAGAAGAAATGTAACCAATAAAGGTGGATTTTTCCTTCCTGAAGTTCTGACAAAGCATGTTCTTTGTTGTTACCTTTTATATTCTTCCTACAATCTTTGGACTTTTGAGAAATCCCAGTTGTGCCATCATGCACAGAATTTGTATAGGTGTGAAAAATATATAGTGAGAGGGGAACAAATCCAGTCTTATATTAGCTGCACACTCACCTGGACCTGGCATGTGGTTCCTACATTTTCTTCCTTCTCAGTTCATAAAATTACAGAGAATATAATATCCTCAATCTAATGCCATCTTATTTTATCAGTTGCTACATATCAGGTTCATATTTGCTTAAGTGTTTTTATAATTGAAGGAAAACAGGATTTTGAGGGAAGAGCAGCTGGGGTTCACAAGTGGTAAAGCAATTTTTTACTTGTCCTTCTTCTGCCCTTCTGAACTGTTTGGAAGAATTTTACCACCTCAGAAGCAAGTGTCAGTGTAACTGAGCTTTAAGATAGTTTAATATTACACTTTCATCCAATTTAGAAATCATGTCCTAGATCCAGTGGAGTGTGTAAGCTTTACCTATATTTAACTGTAAGAGGGTAAGAAATAAGTGTGGTTCATGAGCTTTGTGTTAATCACAGAATCACAGAACTGTAGGGGTTGGAAGGGACCTCGAAAGATCATCGGGTCCAACCCCCTTGCCAAAGCAGGATCCTTAGAGCAGGCTGCCCAGGTAGGCATCCAGACAGCCTTGAATATTTCCAGAGAAGGAGACTCCACAACTGGAACTCCACTGTTCCAGTGCTCCGTCACCCTCACCGTGAAGTTTTTTCGCATGTTGGTGCAGAACTTCCTGTTCTCCATCTTGTGGCCATTGCCCCTTGTCCTGTCCCCACAAACCACTGAAAAGAGGTTGGCCAAATACCTCTGTGTGCCACACCTCAGGTTGATGAGATCCCCTCTCAGTCTTCTTTTCTCCAGGCTGAACAGACCCAGGTCTCTCAGCCTTTCTTCATAGGGAAGATGCTCCAGATCCCGTAGCATCTTTGTGGCCCTCCGCTGGACTATTTCCAGGAGATCCTTGTCTTTTTTTTTGTACCGGGGAGCCCAGAACTGGACACAGTACTCCAGGTGAGGCCTGACCAGGGCAGAGTAGATGGGGAGGATCACCTCCCTTGACCTGCTGGCCACACTAAAGACTCTGGCATTCTGCTACATCAGGTCCTGAACTGGGATCCATCCCATTCATAGTTTGGTCACTTATGTAGCTTATCAGTTAAAAACAACCTGCATCTCAAACCCTTCCAGAGCCCTTTGTGAAATTGTAAAGGATCATGGCAGTTGTCTATGATTACTAATTTCAGTTTTCTATGATTGCTGATTAGGACCAGATTAAAAGCTTGATTAAATGACAGCTTAAGACATACCTTAGTTATATCTACAGGGAAGATAACAAGTGAAGAAGGAGCTTTTAGAGACAGGGAAATAATTCATCACAGCACCAACCAATTATAACAGCTGGTGTCACAGCCTCTGTAAAACTATTTACCATTGCAATTGCCACTTAACCCAAAATCAGGATCTTCAGAACTCCTGTGGGTCTGATATAGGAGTACTGGTATATATTTCATGAGTCTCTTCTAGGAAAGTACATTATGAAGTCTGTTGGACTGTAATAGCTTTGAAAGATGACTGTGAAAACAGTTAAGAATTGTGATAGAAATATTAGAAAGAGCCATCAGTTTGCTAGTATGTTCTTCATTCTGCTTTCATATCCACTCACATGTACTTATGAGCTATTTAAAATAATTGTTTTTAGGCATTGCACAAAGATTTCTTTTTTTTTTTTCATTTAGATATTAGAAATGAAATAGCTATAGCATTTAGATGTAAAGGATTGCATGCACAGGCATTTTTTAAAGAAGTTATGCTTTCATTTCTGGGGAAAAAAACAGCGGATAAAAAAAGTAGACAACTCCTTCTCTCCTCATGTAAATCAGACCTATGAAATTTTGACATTTTTAGCATGAGGCATCTAAATCACTTTCTTTAACATGGATGAATGTTTTGTTGTAATAGTATTCTTTAGGAGAATTGAAACAATTTGATAACAAACACCATTTTAGACAAGAACAGATAACAGAAAATGAAATAATGATGAGCTTAGAATTTGTGGGGAACAAGCTTTCTTCCCTTCATTTTCCGCTTGAAAACATTAGTATAAAAATTGATTGTCTCTAAAGCCTGTAACCTATTCAGCTGCTAATCTCCCAGATCCTTCAAGTCATTTTTCATTCAAAGATAACCATTGTTGCACGGGTGACAAATGTGTGGGTTTTTTTCTTCCTTTGCTTCTCCATTTGTGGCATTTGCTGGAAACACCTTCTTTCAGTAATGCCTCAGTTGCTGCCATTTGTTCTGTTCGTGCTAATTTGCTGATAATCAAGTCATCTGCAGAAATGTTATGTGTCTCCCTAGGCAGGATGGCAATGTAACGGCAGTCTCATTTTCTGAGCCTGGTTCAGTTGTGTTCTTCCACAGGAAATGCCATGTACTAAAGCAGGCAAGATAATAAATAATCTCCTTGAGCTTTATTACATAGCCTCTAAGAAAGAGACATAGAAGACTGGCTTTGATTTTATAGCACAAAATGAACAGTAGTTAGTTAGGTCTTTTACCACTGAAGTCACCTCTGTTACTGAGGTAGGATAACTGCCTAGGGTTGTTCTGCCTTGATGGTTTGGTTTCAAGAGGGTTGCAATTAAAAACAGAGGGGCTGTTTCATTTCTGGATACTAAGGTGTGCAACTTCTAGAAAGAAAGTCTGACATTTGCCTCTTTATGCATCTTCATGGAACATTGCTGCTTGTATTTATATAAAACTTTAAATTACTATTGTTTAAGGAGAAGGAAAATTTACAATGCAGATATTACAATGTCACTGCTTTGATGCTCCATTTTTTCTTCTGGTATTGAATTGTGTTTTTGTTTGTTTGTTTGTTTGAACATTTTTGTTATTACATAAATTAAATCTGCAAGTCCTTATATATCAGAAATATTTTAGCTATTTAGCTTATTTAGCTACTAGGAAAGTTGTGGTTAAAAATGTGAATTTCCTAGTAGCACAATAAAGTATATTCTACAAATGTGTAGAGCAGTTCTGTGCAGAATGTGTAGGATGTTTTAAAGCCTGCGACGGTGTGTGCTTCTGTGGAATTAGGGAAAATGCTGAATACACCATCAAGCAGAGCAAAGGGTTGAGACATTGCCCAAGGAGAAATCCAAGCCCCTGTTAGTTTCCAACTCTCTGTTAGATTCAGGTTTTAGGCATGAAATTGCACAAGTGAAAACAATTTTCCTAAGTGAACCCTAGTGCCCTGTACCAAGGATTTTCTTCTGTAATGAATTCTTTAGCCTGGGAGCCTGAAAGCCTGTAACAAACAAAATAAAACCATTGCATTGTAAACAAATAATAAAAAAAAATCTTGCACTGAGATGTAATGGAGAATATGCAAATATGGGAAATAAACCAAGAAAATAAAGGCAATCATCCTATTAGTCTCTACCAATCATAATAGTATGTAATTGGGTAATTGTCAGCAGATTTTTTAGGATAGCAACTGAAGATCTAAGAGCTTAAAAATGTTAACATTTATGAGACAACTGCAGAGAACTCCTGCTAAAGCTCTTGATGTACCAGAAATCTTGGCCAGATAATCACAATCCTGAAAGTTGTTTGAATTACAATGATTGCTTTCTGAAAATACCAGCTGCTGGCTTCAGTTTCCAATGGAAAACTATAGATTCATCTGACTTGCAAAAACATTTTCCAACACATGGCATTATTCTTAATACTATCTTATGGAAATAATCATAGCTCCAGTTACTTTTTATTTTTATTCATGTCAACAATCTGTTTCAGCAACTGGTGAACTTCAGCAAAATAAAGAGCATAAATCAACCCCACATTTTTATTAGTAAAAATGTATGATGTAGCAAAGTACTGCATGGAAAATTTTCTTTCCAAGTTTAACAGCAGAAGCCTAGTCCCTGTTGGATACCTGTCTATATCCCTTTTCTCATATATCAGGGAGTATAGTAGTGTGGGGTTATTTTTTTTTTTTTTTTTTTTTTTTTTTTTTTCCGTGACACAGTACAAAAAGTTTTATCATTGCAGGCTTTTCTGAGTTTTAAATTACTGAGTTTTTACTCTAACACTAAAAAAAAAAAATGCATCCTTTTCTCTAAAATGGAGATGCATGGATTTCATGGAGGGACCACTCAGCTGGATGGTCACACTCAGAGAGGTGTGATTAATAGCTCGATGTTCAGGTAGAGACCAGTAACTAGTGGTATCCCTCATGGATCTGTATTGGGACCAGCACTATTTAACATCTTTGTTGGTGGCAGGGACAGTGGGATTGAGTGCACCCTCAGCAAGATTGGCGATGACACCAGTCTGTGAGGTGGAGTTGACACGCTGGAGGGAAGGGATGCCATCCAGAGGGACCCAAACAGGCTTGAGAGACATTAATAAGGTGATGAAGTCATTTGGTCACTATTAGATACACTAAGAAGGTGAAGACACTTATGAAAAGGAGGGAGAACAGGATAAAGAAGTTTCTAGTTACTACTGTGTCACCTAACAGCAGGTAGGAGAGTTTACTGAGATAGTGTGAAAGGGCAGCTCAACACTCAAAATATACTCGAAATACTAATCTGGAAAAGCAAAATAAAAATTAAATGAGTTATAAATAAAAATGTTCATCAGCTGTACACTTAATCCAGATGGAAGTGTTTTACAAAAATAAAGAATCTTAGACAGAGTGTATGCTAATACTCTTCCTCAGAGCTATCTGAGGAAGGAAATATTATAATATTTTAAAATATTATAATATTTTATAATAGTATAATATTTTATACTCGACATTTGCCACAAACTCTTTCCACTTGTGGTGTTATCATCTTATCCCACAGCAGAGGTGGCCTACTGACCAGGATTTTGTTGTTGTTAAATGTATTTTCAACATGAACCCCTGCATTTGTTTGTATTTTCTGCTACTTCTGAAATTACATAATGATTTCTGCATTTCCAGAACAGAGAAGTTCTTCACTCTTTTTTCTCGCTCCATTAGTGTGGTACATGGAAATCCTGCTGAGTTGTTAGAGTTTCCAAAGCAGCAGATTAATACTATACTATTATATCTATGCACCTTGTATTTCACATAACCCACCAAAAGTATGTAGGACTCTATGAGTAGTGGTGAGGTTTACTCAAAATAATGGGTAACACTTAGTCATTTTGCATGGCATTAGCTTCTCCATTATCTTCATTTATCTGTGCCATGATTTCTTGCTCATAACATGGATATTTTCATTCTCAGCTTTAAAAGGTTCTCTCCTAAAGGTGTCTTCCCCTTAACATTTGATTCATGAATCTTTGAGAGGATATAATCAGACAATGTCTGCCCCTCCCTTCACCCAAAATAAATAAATAATTAAAAAGTGAGGGAGAAAAATGCTGAAGGGGTCTGTAGAAATGCTGCAAAATGTCATTAAAAGTCTTGACTTATAATAGAAATGCTCCTTATTGAATATGACCAACACTGTTTCCCTTCCCTTCCCTTCCCTTCCCTTCCCTTCCCTTCCCTTCCCTTCCCTTCCCTTCCCTTCCCTTCCCTTCCCTTCCCTTCCCTTCCCTCCCTTCCC